>CM021102.1:677102438-677597193 GCA_007115665.2 Sequoiadendron giganteum | reverse complement strand
TCTGTCACGTATAAGCCATCCTGCAGCTCAGGATAATCATCACATGGAAGTTTGGAGAGTAGCATGTGGCTTGTTATGAAGAAAGAAGTGTACACAACCTTTCAAATTTTGATAAATGAATTTAATGGAATAAATTTATTACGATCTGGATTGTGTTAGAAGTCTTTTCAAGAGTATCTGAAATGATAGTAAGGATTGTTTTATTGGAATAAGGCTTTCCTCCACCTATTTAACTGGGTTGTTTCACAATGTTTTTGTGCTACATAGTTTATTTTGGCTCAGTGAAGCTGGTTGAGGTTCTTTCTCTTTTTCAGTCTCTTTGTCCTAACCAAAGTTTGTGCATTTGTGTGGAGCCCGAAGCCTTGCTCGGGAACAAGAAACTCAATGGATTATCTTCCTTAAAACTTAATAATGTGGTTTCCTGTGCAAAGTTGGGAAACTCCGATTACTGGTAAGGTTGAAATGCAACATTTACAAATTGTCTTTAAATTTCACTGCCCTTGTGATTATAGATGTCTCAAATGCATCATTTGAAGCGAAGTTCTTCAGCCGAAAACTAGGAGGTTGATTTTTCCGTCAAATGTTTTCTCAATCTTTATATCTAATTTCATGGATATGCTCCAATGTCTAGATTCTGTAAATGTCATAGCAGAAAAAATGGTAAATGATATCTTTCTGCAAAATGAGGCTCTTCTTACCAGTGCTCAAAAATATGTTTTTTCATGTGGTGAAGGCTACGTGGGTGGTATCTTCCCTCCACACTTTTTACCTCACAATAAAGCATATGTCAATGTTTATGATGCTTTAAAATTGTCTTTAGAATTCTCAGATCCCAGCCACTTGAATAGAGCTCTAACAAGATACTCTCATCATTTGGGGAGAGATATGTCTGAAACTTTCAGGGAAAAATATCACTATACTTATTTTATGCTTCATCATAATTGCTATCATGCAACTCCTTTATTGCAGAGAAATGCAAGTATTCTTCAAACAAGTGTTCAACCTCCAGCTCAGGTTGTACACCAGAATGTGGTACAATCTCAGCCACAAGGTGGAAATAATAGGAGGCTAGCCATGGCACCTATTCCAGACATGAACATAGCAGTTAGTTCTCATATGGAGGAAGAGGGAAATGAAGAGCAGGGTGATGACTTGCTCAAACTCATGCAGATGGAGGAATAATTGAATATGAAAACAATGAAGGTTTTTTGCAGGTTTTGATAAAGTTGCAACAAATTACAGATGAAGTGGATTATCAGGTTTTTCTAAAATGCGTATATGCCATTTTCTAGATGTAAATGGCATCCCCGTATGCCTTGAATATTTTATGTTCAGGCCAGTAGGTTAAACAAAGTATAATCAATGTAATCTGAACAAATTTTTTGATCATAGATTGGTTTTTAATATTTATGAGCTATATCTGGAGGTTTTCTTGCTGGCTCTTTCCTCCCGGTATGCTCTTTGAGCCAGTTTCTGTATAAAATATCTTTTATTATATAATAATATATAGTGGTTCACCACTTTTGTTTTAAAAAAAAAACTTATGTATTGATATTTATGAAAGATTAAATTGGTTTATAGAATTTAAAGAGATACCATGTAGAGAGGATAAGGATATTGAAGGGGAACATTTGTAAGAAAAATACAAAATAAAAAGTGAACAATGTAAGAAAGGAATGCATGACTCAAACATGGTGTTTGAAGGTTTTTGATACAACTCCTAATATTTAAGGTTGCAAAAAAATGTGATGGCTACAAAACCATCAAAAGCATTAGATTTGTGATGTCTTACATGTTTATAATATTCTTTTTCGACCCATAACACATCGCCATGTCAACACTATGTCACCACCACATGGTTTTGGTTGAAACTGTCTTGGTCGAATAATTTCCGATTGGAAACAATTCAATAGAAACCATTTAGTTGGTTGAAAATGTGACACAACTTTGTGCTTTTACCCATAAACTTATAAACTAACTAAAAGATCTCTTCCTACTAAAACAAGAGAAATAAAAATATAAAATAATCGATTTAATATGAACATTCTAATAAACATTCTTATGAAAAATCATTGATAAAGACAAATATCTAAAAAAAATCTATAATCCTTATAAACTATTAAAAAAACCTAAGAAATCAAACAAATCTCTAAAGAAACCAAAAAAACATCCTCAAATCTTTTAATGGAATAGAACTTGCACTAGTTGTCTACCATATTGTGGGCTAAGCCAACCACATAAAGGATTTGAACATTGATCAATTTTCAAAAGGCTCATTAAGTGTGAATTTGAGTAGTTTTCAATTTGAGCTCTTCATGTGAAAGATTTGTGATCACTTTAAGTTATCTAGAAAGAATAAAAATCTAATTATCTATCTAATTCAAATCTATTGAGATAAGAAAGTTTATGAATGCAAAATGCTTCTTAAATTATTATCCAACTCTATCATGGATCACAAAGGATACTTGTCTGCCACGTGGATGGTTAGACAAAAAAATATCCATATTCTAATGGGAAGGTGTTATATAAATCTCTCTCAACTTAGTCATTTCAACTATAATATAAATATAATATTAGTGTTCGACAATGATGGAGAATAAATCATAACAAAGATTGATATCAACGCATCATAGTGCTTTATATTCCCACGTGGTATTTAAAATTTTGGTTCCATATTTTTTTGCCGTCTTATGGATATTTTGATTTATTTATAAAAATTAAAATTGGTTTTGCAATTTCAGTATAGTTTAAATATTTTTAATTAGAACTTGGATAACTATTAATAAGATATTTTTAAACTATTCGTTGGGTTGACCTAATAAAGTTCAATAAAGTAGAATTTTCTAGAATGATATGAGGTTATTGATTTGTTTTTAAACAAAAGGTTGATTTATATTTGTAATAATGAAAATCATATAGTCGTTTTTTTTTCTTATGTTTTTGATCTATTTTTATTTGATTGTTATGTAATACTAGCATTTGCATCTAAAGGAAGTTCAAGGATTATGTCGATAGAAAATTATATGTATGTTAATATGTTAGAGAGTACATGTTTGTGCATGGGTGCATATGGATGCCATGTGCTACAAATTCTAGTTGTATGTGGTTGGATTAAACAATTAATAATAAGTGTTAAATAATGAAATGAAATAAACTTAGACAAATCTAAAAAAATCCTTAAAGAAATTAAGTATTATCTGATTTTGAAATATTTTCATATAGATTTAAAACATAAAGAAATGCAAATGAAAAATAAAGTTGTCATCAAATTGACAAAAAAACATTGCAAATGGAAATAGAATGTTCCCATTTAGTTGGAAAACCAATATTTATCTAGTTTTTACTAGATAAGTGAGATTTTGGAGGCTTTCACCTGATATTTAGGAGGATTTTATCATTAAATGGCAGTTAGTTTACCATTAAATGATAGCTAAAACTTTTTTCTGATGACTCAATAGTGGTTTGCAGACGTGAGACTTGTTTTAGACTCAAATCTCAAACTATATATAGACCTATCATCTAAATATGTAAGCAACATATTTGTACATTCAAATGGCTCATGATCTCATTTTAGTTTATCCTCATCATCACTATCCTCATGTACTAGTTATAATTCCTAGATTTTATGTTCATCAACTTGGTTCAAAATTATGGGAGTGGAATTGACCTAGGGTACTTTTGTGCATAGATCTAAACCATAAACTTTTAAAATTATAAATTTTAATTGAATCTTATTTCCTTTTCTTACTAACTATTTTGAGACAACCTAATATATTTGTGTGTTAATTTGTGTGTTATGTTGTATTTAGGAACATTCCTTGTCCATTTAAAATTATGTTTAATACCCTATGAGAGAAATGCATTCACACATGAGAACATCATAGAGCATCCTAATTGTATTTGCAATTTGCATTATCATCCTAGGCATATTAGACACTTGTATGTTTTCTTCAATATATGCTCATCATCGCAAAACCAATCTACCTAGTGGCTTGACACAAGGAGAACAAATCCTTGCCTAAGGTCAGTTTGAGGACCAAATGGTCTATTGCCACCACCCTACTTCGTGTATATGTACAAAAAGTTGAGGCAAATTATTTCTAATTTATAAAGTTTAGACAATCATATTTGTAGGTTAATTTTAGATTCGACACTAAGTTCAATTTTGCAACCAATATTCAATTTTGTAGAACCATATATTGGATTTGTAAGCACAACCTTGAATCTAATATCCAACAAATAATTTTATCATCTAGAAGTCATTGCCCAACAGGTCTAGATTTCCTAGTATAATAGTGAATCAATATGTGATAGTCTTTTCTTTAATAAATTGAGAGCTAAGTACCTTTTTAACTATTTCATTTTTTTTAGAATATACATTTCAATATCCATTATTAGTCTTAGCTCTAAACCCTATATTTTTATTATTGTTTAATAGGTATTCCATTATCCAAAGGGATGGAAGTGTTAAAAAAGTGAAATAAAGGAATGGTGGAAATATGCATGAAATAAATATTGTGAAAGTATGTTTAATTTTTTGGAAGATTAGAATACATGTTGTAAAGAGGGGGGAGAGAATTCTATAGGAATGGTCATAGTAGGTGTTGGAAAATAAAATATTTAGTGGGAAATTTTAAAAGAGTGTTTTAGAAAGAGAGGGATATTGGAAAAGAAAAATTATGTGTTGTGATAGGGAAGTGGTCTTGTTTAGGAAATGATTGATCAAATAAAGTTTGATTTCATAAGATACTAGTGGTACTAGGATTAAATAAAGGAGGAGAATGGAGAATGTGTATAGATTTGAGAGCACCAAATAAGATCACAATAGGGTATATATTTGTATTACCAATGTGGGATAATTTGATGGATCATTTTGAGTGGAGAAAAGTATTTTAAAAAATAGATTTGAAGAGTTATCAGCATTAGACTAGAATAAAAGGAGGAGATGAATGTAAGACAACATTCAAGACAAAAGAAATATTATATGTGTGGTTATTTTTGCCCTTTGGGTTGACCAAAAAACTATGCGCCTTTATGAGATTGATGAATGAGGTATTGAAACCATATTTGGGTAAGTTTGTGATTCTTTCATGGATGATATGTTTTTTTTAGTACAATGAGGAAGGAAAAACTATTTCATAAAAAAATAAAAAATTAAAGTTTGTGAGAAGAAATTGTTAATCAAAATCAAGATATATGGATTCATGCAGAAGGAATTGGTATACTTGGAATTTATAAATTCAAAAAAGGATTTAAAGATGAATCTAGAAAAGGTGAAGCAATTTTTTTCACCAACACTAGAGATTATTTCAAAATATTTTTTATAAATTTGTTGGTTTCTATAGGTAGAGCATGAGAAATTTGAATGGTTTTTGTGTGCCAGTAACTTAAAAACTGAGAAGAGATAAAATGGGGTTTAAATGAACTATTTAGTAAATAAAATATGTAATTTTTTAAATTAATCTTAAATAACAAGTAGTTTTAACATTACCCATCTTTGATAAGGCATTTCACTTGTAGATTCTAATTCTAGTGGTAGCACAAGTTAAGAAGGGAGACCAATAGCATATTTCAATAAAAATTCGAATGGTGAAAAGAAAATATAAAGCATATGACCAAAAAAAATCCATAATTTAAGCATTAAAGGAGTGAATACATTACTTGTTGTCTAAATAATTTATGTTGTATAAAAATCATCAAGTGTTGTATTTGACCAATTAAGAAAAGTGGAATCAAAGATATTTAAGATGAGTTTAGTTTGCACAAAAATTTTCTTTTGTATTAAAGAATAAGATTATTAATTCAAATAGATTTGCTGATTTTTTATTTCAAAACAAAATTTGATAGCTAAAATGACAATTTAAGTATTTAGATTTGAAAAATAAAAGCATTTATATGAAGATGATATTGATTTTCTTGAAGCATGGAAGAGATGTAAGGATCCAATAAGTGTGGATATAACTAAGTGGTTGGACTATTTTATTTGTAATAATATATTGTTCAAAATAAATTAATTATGTATTCCCAAAAGTTTATTGAGAGGGAACTTGATAAAATAGAACCATAGTGTTGGACTAGTTGGACATTTTGGTTTCGAGAAGTTAGTAACATTGTTAAGTAACTAGAAATGTATAAGGATGTGAAAGGTTATGTCCAAAATTGTAGAATTTGTCAAGGTAAAAAAGGTAGTAGTCAAAATTTTGGATTATATATCAATACCAATTCTAAAGAAGCCTTGGGAAGATATTGGTATGAATTTGTGTTTTGATTGCCAATAACAATAAGAGTCATGATTCAATATTTGTGGTAGTTAAAATATTTTATTAGATGACAAATTCATAACATGCAATAAAAATAATGATGATGTACATGTAGGTGATATATTTTTAAAAGAGTTTGTTAGATTACATGGTTTTCAAGAAGTACAATTTCCAATAGGGATAGTAATTTTGTTGGTTATTTCTAAAATATATTATGGAAGAAGAAAAAGATAGAGTTTAAATTTATTTATACATATCACCACAAATGCATGGACAATAAATAAAAGTGGTGAAAAAAAGCTTTGGGATTTTTTTGAGGTGTTTAACAAGTGAAAGGATAGGAAATTGGGATATAGTATTAGCACAAGAAATGTTTAAATATAATAATTTAGTAAATAGGAATGAAAGAACACCAATTGAGATAGTATATAGAAACAATTTTGAAATATATTCTAACTAAGATCTATATAAAAATTGAAGATAAGAGTGTTGAGGAAGAATAATTTATATAACATATGAAGGTATTGCAAGAATAGGTAAGAAAATAGTTGAAGAATATGCATAGTAAATACAAGGAGAAGGTTAGCATGAAGAGGAAACATAAGGAATTTGAAATTAGATATGGGGTAATGGTATAAATCTAAGAAAATAAATACTTCCTCAAGATGCATAAAATAAGATGAAGATGATAAAGTTCAAGGACCTTACAAGATCATAAATAAGTTTGATTTTAGTAATTTGTATGAAGTAGAATTTTCTAAGGGTATTAGAATATCATGAGTATTTATTATTGTATATTTTTATGAATATCATGAAGGAGAGTTCAAAGAATAAATCATGAGAATGAATTGGATAAAATTGATGTCAAGGTGAATAAATTCAATAAATATTGGATAATAGAGTTGGAAAGACTAAAAGGAGCAAAAAATATGAAGACTACTTGGTGAAATGGAAAGAACAGATGATTAAAAATTCAACATGGATTTCCATAGTATGAGTGAACCATTATGGATTTCCTTTAGCTTCTTAAAATTTAAACTCACTTTTTAGCTACTTAAGGTATTTGATGCAAGAACATTAAGGGTGTAAGAGAAATCTTGCATCAACCAAAAATATTTTATTTTAAGTTTATTTTTATTTTGCAAGTGACTAGAATTATTGTAGTCATTTTTCTCTTATCATAAAGCTTATATATTTCTACATTCAAATTAACACATTAGCTTATCAATGGCTAGATAATATTCTTACTATGTGATAACACATATTAATCATAAAGGTTTTGAATTAATATCAAGGTTTCAATGTCATTTTCCATCATATCACATCATTGCCAAGTATTTTAGAGCATTGATTAATAAAATGACTCATCAAATTTCTTAAAGGATACCTAGTTTAGTTATAGACCAATATATATCACAACTAATATACATACATACATACATACATATATACATACATAAATACATAAATGCATACATACATACATACATACATACATACATACATACATACATATATATCAAAATTGAAGATAGGAGTGTTGAGGAAGAATAATTTATATAATATATAAATGTATTGCATGAAGATGTAAGAAAAAAATTGCATAAGATGAATAGTAAGTACAAGGAGAAGGATAACATAAAGAGGAAACACAAGGAATGTGAATTTGGAGATGAGGTCATGGTATATCTAAGAAAATAATTATTTCCTCAAGGTGCATACAATAAGTTGAAGATGAAGAAGTTTTAGCTTTGAAAGATCATAAAGAAGTTTGATTTTAGTAATGCATATGAAGTAAAACTATGAGGCACATAAATCGGTGAAAGATAAGTAACCAATAATGACACCCACTTATTTTCTAATGAAAAAAATATTGTTCATGTCTCCCCCTTCCATTTCAAACATGGTCAAGATTGTCAAGGAATTGGAAGAAGAAAAATTAGCAAAAGGTGAAGTAAGTAGTAACAAAAGAGAAGAGTCTTTGGTGTTACAATAAATTATTCAAGAAGCTCCAATTAGAGGAGTCAAAGAACCTAACGGTAGATTATTTGAATCCCAACAAGAGTTCGAGGAAGGGCAACAAGATATTATTTCCCCTCAACATATTGCTGGGGAAAATAAGAAAGGTCCTAACAATAGTATTGATACCATTTGTGCCAATAACCATCCAATATATTAATTTAAAGGAACCTAAGGATCCTAATGAAGAAGGATATGTTCTTATGGACATAAGTGAAACAATTAAAGGGCCTAATACAAAAGTTAAAATTGAACAACAACTAGATTAGTAAGAGACAAGGATCTCCTCAAGTGAACAAGAAGAAATAATAAAGGAAGTTCATTGGGAAAAAGGTGTAGATACAAGAGAAGTATGTGCAAATTAAAGAGTTTATTAGCATAGGTCACCTAAGAGATAACAAGGTCAAGAAAAAATGGATCTAAGCTTACTACTTCGGCATGATTAGTAGTAAAAATCTAGAAGAAGGATCAAGTAGAAGAGGTTTTAATTGATTTAAAGAGCTTCATAAAATAGATTGATACACCTAACCCCAAAAGGAAGGATAATGTTATATCATCAATAACTAGGGATGCTTCGGGATCTAGAATATCCCAAGTTGCCACCCCCACTATGTCAAAGGATTGACATAAGATAACTCCTAGTGAATACCAAATTTCTACCATCAATTTTGGATATTCTACTAGAGGTGAGTACTAGATTTATACCATCAATTTAGCATATTCTACTAGAGAACAAGAGATAGCCAAACTTTGAGCCAATGTTGATGCTATAAATTATAGGTCATAAAGGGAAAACAAAAGAAGAAAGAACTTAAGAAATAAATTATAGAATTACAAGTTTATTTGAAGTAATTAACAAGTTCTGTGCAATCCATGAAAAAAATTCCCACAACTCTAGTCCCCCTTTCCCAAGAGGAAGTCTCTTAGACAAAATAAAGGAATTAGTGCAGTAATGAAAGAACAGATGAAGAAAATGATACTAAAATTAGAATAAAATCTTTAAAATGCTACAATAAAAAGGACTTGAAGCAATTATTTGGGAGGATAGGATAACTACTTGTTAATAAAATATTGTGAGCAAATATTAGAGCAAAATGAGATAAAACTTCCAATATTTTTAGGAATTGAAAGTCTAAGAGGCCAATTTCTCATAAGGGAGGACATATTGACCAATGAAGCTATCTTGCATATAAATAAAATGGATAGAATAGTTGAAGTTGGAAGAGTGGCTCCTCAAAGGGTACACTGACAAGATAAAAGAACTAAGGCATACAACTATTGATCTAAAGTTTTAAAAGTTGAATATTATTGATAATTTAACAAGATTATGTTGTAATCCAAATGATGTTGTATATGAAAATATTATTTTAGCATAATTCAAGAAGGTACTTAGCAATATTGGTGCAGGAGCACCTCAAGGTCTTTTGGGGAGATCTTGGCAATTTTGGCTTGTAGGTGGTTCTAGCCAACCACCAAGGTAATAAGGACTAAATAATAAAGTCCCAAGGTTGAATTGATGTTATGTAGTGGAAAGATAGGTTAGATTAGAGCCTTTAAGTTTGGTAAAGTCTCAATGAGGAGTTTAGGCAAATCTAGACAAGGTTGTCTTGACAATTTGGCCTAAAAGTTGGAAAATAGCATTAATAATGTTCTAAGCCCGACCTAAGGGTCCTAAAATGTGGGAATAAGGTATATAAGGTTATCAAAACCCTAATATGGCAGGTGGGAAAGCTATTGTATGGATTGAGTTTTAGAAACAAGAGATTGTGACTTGAAAGAGAGCAAATTTCATTGATTTTTTGTGTTTGAGCCTTCATCCAGTCAAGAATGGATTGAAAGGACTAATTTGATGCTTTGATTCTTTCATTTGTGTCATTTTATTACCTTTTTCAGCATTAGATTAGTCATTTAATTCGACTGCTTATCTTTTTGCAAGTGTTTGGTGTTCTTGGTCTCATTGCCGGTTCAGGCTAGTTTTGTAAATAATGATCCCCACTTGAATTCCCGTGGAAAAGCTACCATGGCCACTTGGAATCAAGTAGGGAACTGTATTTATAGTGTAAATATGGTGTTTGGAGTCTTGGTTTGAAGGGGAGGTGATGAAATCATCAAGCACTAGGCAAGTGCAAGTGCATTCTGGCTAGTAGCTTGAAGAGGACAGTAGCAAGGAGAGTTGCTGAATGGATTGGTTTGTGCCAATAAGGAGTATGGTCATGTAGGGGCATGTTTCCTAGACATTTTTATGTAAGGAGGAGTGCAGGGGAGGCCATTAGAGCCCTCAATTAAACTAAAGAAACCGGACTATGACACTTGCCCTAGAAACCCTTGAAAATAGGGGTTTGATGAAAGTCATGTGTACGGATGCCAAGGGAATCCAAGACCTAGAAAATCTTGAAGCCTAGGAGGCCTAGAGAGAGAATACATGAAGTTTTTGGGGGTTTGTTAGTGAAGTTTGGGAGTTATTCCAAGAACACCGGGTTTTGGAGGCCTAATTGGGGAAAAAAGGCTACAAGGCCTAAAACAAGGTTTTGAAGAATCTGATAGGAAGGTGAAGAAAGAATCCTACGAGAAGGATCAGAGTGAAGTAGGAACACCCTAGGAATAGTTGGAAGAACCATTCCCAGTCCCAAGAATGGCTTGGGAAGCTTTGAGGCAAGTTGAGCTCAAAGGTGCTTGGTAGGGGTGTGAGAGTAATGGTGAAGAATTTGAAACTGGTGGAGAGTTCTATGAGGAGATAGGGGTTTAGGAGTGATCCCTGAGTAGGGTAGAGAGGAATACCCTAGGAAGACTAGAGAATAGGTCTTGGGAAGAGCAAGAGTGCTCTTGGAAGATAGGACTCCCCATCAAATTGGTATTAGAGCCATTAAAAGGCTTGGAAATTGAGAAGTGAATGTCAGAGGGAAGTGAATCCATAGGAGAAAGCACCATGGTGACCAATGCAGAATTGGCAAGAGATCTGACAGAGCAACAAGAAAAGAATAGACAACTTGAAGAATTTGTGGAAGAGATGAAGCAAAAACTAGAAGAGGTAGTAGAGGTTGCAGACAAGATGAAAGTGCAATTAGTAGTGGTTAGAGACAAGGGTAAGGACCAAGTTGAGGAAGACATAGAACTAGACCATGACCCTCCATTAAAAGAGGAACCCTTCCTCAAAGCATTGAAGGCATAAAGTGGCAAGGCACTAGAAGGCATAAAGTGGCAAGGCACTAGAAGGCATCCCCATTTTCACAGGAAAAATGGATGCAGAGTTAGTTATGGAATGGATTGAGGGAATGGGGAATCACTTTGAGTGTGATGGTGTTATAGAGGCACAAAAGGTGAAGATAGCCAAATCAAGGTTAAGAGGACAAGCATTAACTTGGTGGAAGTTTCTGCAAGAAGAAAGAGAGAATGAAGGCAAGAAACCCATAGGAAGTTGGAAAACTATGGTAGCTAAAGTGACGGAGAACTATCTACCCGAGGACTATGAGATCCAATTGCACAAGAAAAGGCAAAATCTCAGACAAAGAGACCTAGATGTAGCTGCCTATACAGAGGAGTTCCAAAAACTAAGCCTTAGGTCTAGAGTGCAAGAAATTGAAAGCATTAAGGTGGCTAGGTATCTAAATGGCCTTAGGTGGAACATACAAGAGGATTTGAGTCTCTTTACACTTACTAACCTCCATAGCTGTTATCAAATGGCTATTAAAGTGGAAGAGAAATCGAAAAAGAAACAAGATTCTAATACCAGGGGTAAAGGAAGAGGTAGAGACCCTAGAGGTGGACATAGAGGAGGTTATGGTGGAAGGAGCAATGAGAACAGAAGCCAAGGTGATGCTAAAGTTGGAGAACAATCCCATGAGTCAAATAGTAGAGGGGCATACAAAGGTAGAAGCTCTAACAATGGTGGAAGAGGCAGATCAAGGGCCTTTGGAAGAAGTTCTCATTTTGCTTCAATGAAGTGTTACAACTGTGGACAGTTGGGTCATCCGGCTTATAGGTGTCCTGACAAGCCAACATCTTCACAAGGTGAGAGGAAGATTACTTATGTCTAAGAAGAGGACTGTTCTAAACACTCAGATGTGAGCTTAGATTCAGAGAAAGGAGAGAGTCACATGTTGAGAAGGATCTTGATCAAAGCACCTACTGAGGATGAACACAAACAGAGGAGAGCTCTTTTTAGAGTCAAGTGCAAGATACTAGGAAAGGTTTGCAAGGTCATCATTGACTCAAGATCTACTGATAATGTCATATCAGAAGAGGCAGTACATAAGTTGAATCTCATCAAGATACCCCATGTGTGTCCTTACAAGGTTACTTGGTTGAACAAAGGGCAAAATATACTGGTCAATGAACAAGTGTGGGTTGAGTTTGGCATAGGAAAGTATCAAGACAAGATACTATGTGATGTGTTACCAATGGATGCATGCCATTTGTTGCTTGGCAGACCATGGCAATATGACAGGGAGGCAGTACACCATGGCAAGGAGAATAAGTACTCATTCAAGAAGGATGGAGTGACTTACAAAATTCAGTCTCTAATAGAGGAAACCACAGTGGAAAAGGCATAATCTAGTGCACTTTTGATGAGTGGAAAGTAATTCGTAAAGGAAATGAAGGAGGAAGGAGTGGCCTATGCAATCATGTTGAAGCCAAAGGAAGAGGAGTTACGTAATCATTTACCTATGACAACAGAAGTGAAGCGACTGTTAGATCAGTTTACGGACATCATTTGTGAAGGTACACCAGCTACATGACCACCTAAGAGAGCAATCAGTCATCATATAGACTTTATACCAGGAGCAACACTACCTAACAAGGTTGCATACAAGATGACACCAGAGCAGAATAAGGAGATAGCAAGGCAAGTTCAAGAACTTTTGGACCAGGGTTGATCAGAAAGAGCATAAGTCCATGTATTGTTCCAGTGGTGTTGGCACCTAAGAAGGAGATAAGTGGAGGATGTGTATTGATTCTAGGGCCATAAATAGGATAACCATTAGATATAGGTTTCCTATTCCTAGGATAGAAGATCTAATGGATTGTCTAGGGGGTGCCAAGTACTATTCCAAAATTGATTTGAAAAGTGGCTATTATCAAATTAGGATGAAAGAGGGAGATGAATGGAAGTCAGCATTTAAAACCACAGAAGGGTTGTATGTATAGTTAGTAATGCCATTTGGGCTTACAAACACACCTAACACTTTTATGAGGGTGATGAATGAGGTCTTGAAGGACTTTATAGGAGTCTTTGTGGTAGTCTACTTAGATGATATCCTCATCTTTAGCAAAACAAAAGAAGAACATATGAAGCACCTAGAACTTGTGTTGAATAAACTTCAAGAGGAGAAGCTCACCATAAATCTTGAAAAGAGTGAGTTCATGAAGCAAGAATTGGTCTATCTAGGATTTGTAGTATCCCAAGGGAACTTGAAGATGGACAAAGGCAAGGTGGAAGCCATTCTTAGTTTTCCTACTCCCAAGACAAGGACATAAGTTAGGAGTTTCCATGGATTAGCTAATGTTCTATAGGAAATTTGTGAGAAGGTTTAGTGAAATCTATGCACCGGTTCTTGACACCATTAAAGGAGGACTGAAAAAAAAGTTTGTGTGGACCAAAGAAGCCAATGAAGGATTTGAAAGATTGAAGAGGGAGATAGCTACCCAACCTATCCTAGTTTTACCAAGTTTTGAAAAACCATTCATAGTGGAATGTGATGCAAGTAACATAGCAGTAGGTGTTGTCCTAAGCCAAGAAGGCAGGCGAGTGGCATTCTTTAGTGAAAGGTTGAATGAAGCCAATTCTAGGTACTCATCCTATGAATTAGAGTTGTATGATTTAGTACAAGATCTTAAAAAGTGGAGGCACTACTTGTTGCCCAAAGAATTTGTGGTATACACTGACAATCAGGCCTTAAGCTACATCAACACTCAAGAGAAGCTCAGTTTGAGGCATATCAAATGGATGGAGTTTTTACAATCATACACCTTCACCATCAAGCATAAGAAGGGGGTTAACAACAAGGTTGCTGATGATATTAGTAGGAGGTTGCTTACTATCCAAGAGATATAGCTACAAAGTACAGGGGTTGAAGGATTCAAAGAACTATATGAAGGAGATTTTGATTTCTCAGTGATCTACAAGGTATGTATTGATTTTGAAAACCATTTTCACAGTGAATATGAAAATTATACTTTGCAGAATGGACTATTGTTTAGAGGGAAAAAATTATGTGTTCCAAGGGGTTCCATAAGGGAGAATCTAATCCAAGAAAAGCATAATGGTAGTTTGAGTGGTCACTTTGGTTTGAACAAGACACTAGACTTAGTGGAGAGGTTCTATTGGTGGCCTAAGATGCAAAGAGATGTAAGAAGGTATGTGGAGCAATGTGGAGTATGTCAAAAGGCAAAGGGAACATCAACAAATTCAGGTCTTTATCAGCCATTTCCCATCCCAAATAGACCATGGGAATGCATAAGCATGGACTTCATAGTAGGTCTACCTAGGACACCGACTGGTTTGGACAGTGTGTTTGTTGTAGTGGACAAATTTAGCAAGATGAGCCATTTCATACCATGCAAAACAACACATGATTCTAGTCACATTGTACACCTATTCTTCAAAGAGATAGTGAGGATACATGGGTTGCCAAAGAGAATAGTTGCAGACAGAGATGTGAAGTTTATGGGACACTTTTGGAAAACTCTTTGGAAGAGGCTAGGAACCAAATTGTCTCATAGCTCAGCATATCATCCTCAAATGGATGGACAAACAGAGGTGATCAATAGGGTACTTGGTAACTTGTTGAGATGCTTAACTAAGGAGTATGGAAGGATGGGAACAAGTGATTCCACAAGCAGAATTTGCTTACAATGATAGCACAAATAGGACTACAGGTAAGAGCCCATTTGAGATAGTATATGGCTTACATCCAAGGGTTGTACTTGAGCTTAGATATCTAAAAGGTTATGAAGGGATCAGTGGTCATGCTGATGATTTTTCTCAGTCAATGAAAGAGGTTCATGAGCAGGTAAAGAAGATATTGATAGAGGCTAACCAAAAGTTGAAGGCTAAAAGAGATGAAGGGGAGAGAGATCTACAATTTGAAATAGGTGATATGGTGATGGTATACTTGAACAAGGAAAGACTACAGAAAGGCATACCAAGTAAGCTACAGATGAAAAGGATAGGGCCATGTAAAGTGTTGGCTAAGTATGGATCCAATGCATACAAGGTGGAGTTACCCAAGGAGATGTCCATTTCGCCTATCTTCAATGTGAAGGACTTGGTGAAGTATAAAGGAACATTATAGTGCTAAGGTGAATAAGGATGTGGATGAACTCGAGGTACCTGATTAGATCAGACCACAAGTGGACAAGATTCTAGACTCAAGGGTGAAGAAGAAGACTAGGCACAAGACATACATGGAGCACCTAGTGAAGTGGAGACATCAACCAGAGTCAGAGGCTACTTGGATAGCAAAAAATGACTTTACGAATCATGGAATTAGTGAGGAGCTCTTGACACCACAAGTTCCTTAACTTCTTTGTTGTAGGGGGGAGAATGGTGCAAGAGCACCTTAAGGTCTTTTGGAGAGATCTTTGCAATTTTGGCTTGTAGGTGGTTCTAGCCAACCACCAAGGGAATAAGGATGATGATGTAAATTCCCAAGAGTGTTTTTGATGAGTGAATTAGAAATAGGTTTGTTAGGGGCTTGCAGTTTGGGTAAGTCTTGGACACTGTGAGCATTTTGAGCAATGTTGCCTTGGCTATTTATCCTAAAAGTTGGAAAATGGCATTAATGATGCTCTAAGCCCGACCCAAGGGTCCTAACACATGGGAGAAAGGTATATAAGGTCAGAAAAACCCTAATACCTGGGTTGGAGGATTGTTTTCATGAATTGAGACTTGGAGAGTACATTTTTGTGATTGGAAGAGAGCAAGTTTTCATTGAATTTCTGTGTTTGAGCCTTCATCCAGTCAAGAATGGATTGAAAGGACTTATCTAATGCTTTGATTCTTTCATTTTTGTCACTTACTTACCTTTTGTAGCATTAGATTAGTCATCTAGACCGATTGGTTATCTTTTTGCAAGTTTTTGGTGTTCTTGGTCTCATTGCCGATTCAGGCCAGTTTTGTGAATAATGAGTCCCACTTGACTTCCTATTGATTTCCTCTCATGGCCACTTGGAATCAAGTTGGGGACTATGTAAATAGTGTACATATAGATTTTGGGGTCTTGTTTTACAGGGAAGGTGATGAAATCATCAAGCACTAGGCGAGTGCAAGTGCATTCTGACTAGTAGCTTGGAGAGGACAACAGCAAGGAGAGTTGCTAAATGGATTGGTTCGTGCCAATCATGAGTATGGGAGTGTAGGAACATGTATCTCAAACATGTGTGTGCTAGGAGGAGAGCTAAGGAGGTCGTTGAAGCCCTCAAAGAAGGAAAAAGAGCCAAAAACCCTAGAAACCATTGAAAATAGGGGGTTTGAGGATAGTCATATGTACAGAAACTTATAGGACCTAAGGCTTGGTAAATCTTGGAGCCTTGATGGTCAATAGAAATAATCTACAAAAACATTTGGGGTTTGTTAAGACTGTTTGTGAGAAAAGTCAAGAAAACGGGTTCTAGGAGGCCTAATTGGGGCAGAAGGCTACAAGGCCTAAAATTGAGTTTTTCAAGGAAGCGATGGGTAAAAGGTGAAAGAATCCAATAAGATGGATCATTGAGGAGAAAAATCAACAAAGGGACAGCTAGAATACCCTTCCCTAGCCCTGGAGTGGTTAGGACACTTTGGGTCAGTGTGGAGCCCAAGGAAGCTTAGTGGTGGATTGGGAGTAATGGTGAAGAATTTGAAATTGGTGGAGAGTCTTATGAGGTGAGAGGGGTTTAGGAGTGATCCCTGAGTAGGGTAGAGAGGAATACCCTAGGAAGACCAGAGAATAGGTATTGGGAAGAGCAAGAGTGCTCTTGAGGGATAGGACTCCCCATCACTTTAGCTCATCAATTGATAAGTAGGAGGTATTTTCTACAATGTGTCAAAATGTGATATTGCTATCAAGATTCCATTGAGCAGTCATTTGTAGTATTAGATATAGCTCTAGCTTCTACAATATTGCACATGATTGCAGATAGTTTCAAAGATCTAGATAGCATCAATAGTTCACATTACTCAAGAAGGATGAACATCTTAAAGACATTTGCGGAAATCAGGACAAGTAACCTTTTTTTTGACTTAGGGTTGCAATATTTGATCTACAACATGTTCCACCATTTCTTTAGTAGGATCAAGAACACACATAATGAAGGTGTGTTTGTAGCCATGAAAGATTATGGTTTGAACTATCCAGGAGAGTGATGTTTTATCTCGACCAACCATATCTATACCATGGTTTGTTTGGAAACAAGGATGGGTTCTCTCTTCATTGGCATATACATTATTCCTCAATGTGTTCACACCAGTGTTACAAGACTAGGACTCACCTCGGACTTGACAAGCCATTTTTTGACTTGGACTCGGGCTCGGAGCCCAGACTCGACAAATAGAAAAACCTAAGAAATTCAAAGATTTGTAAGGATTTAAAACTTGTTTCATGCACCCTTTAATAAATAAACCTTAAAGACACAATAGCATCATCAAATAGAAATTACTATGATCCCATACACAAACATACATCAATCACATAAGTATAAGCACAAATTTTAGCTGAAGGAAATAACACATTTAGATATATAAATATTGTGATATTGCTATCAGGATTCAATCGTGTAGTTTTACAAGTCAAACTCATTGACCCATGATTCATCAGTAGTGGTTCACAAGAACCCATCTCTCATGATAATGAATGGTTCATAAGGAGGAAGATAAATCTTCATAAATTTCTTCTATCACAAATGAGATAAGTGCTTGGTTTCATGAAGGTCATGAGACAACCATTAATGGGGAGTGGATACATGAAGAACTGATGGAGAATGATAATGGCTTCAGACCTGCTATAAAGGAATTTTTTTTTCGTTTCAATGATGCAAGAGGTTTTTGGTTTCACTACCAAAATGAGCCTATGAAGAATGCATGTGAAACTCCTTTTGACCTTGAGGGTGTACTTACTCCATCTCAAGGATCATGCATTGAGGATGACATAGATCAATGCTAGGGCTAACCAATTAATAATTATACATGTCAATAAGACAAACATATACATGTCAATAAAGGAACTACAAGTACTCATAAACACGTAAGCCTCAAAAATTATACACATGAATACATAGTATACACAAATTAAAACAAAGTATATGCACAAATACAAGGTATATGCATGAAAACATGTAAGCCACAAATTATACACTCGAATGCACATAAGTCACAAAGTATACACGTAAGTTGTAAAGTATACACTTGAATATACATAACTCATATCTATTGAACCATCAATTTAGAATGCAAATATGGACAGGCATCGAAAAAAGATATTTGTATTAACCAAATAGCCATGTAGGCATACATAAATATATGTCGATATAAGTATGAAATATATGTACAAAATAGCCATATAGGCTTACGAGAATGCCATCTAGGCATACAATGTCAAATATGTCCAATAAAAAATATGTACAAAACTGCCATGCAGGCATACAATAAAGGACTCTGGAATCAAAAGTCATTGCTCTCCATGCCCAGGAAATAAAATCTTTCCCTTTCCTTTTCGCTCGGATGGCGATAGGTCTATCACACATTTTTGTTGTACTCGTGGAGTGCTCCTACTACTACTCCTAGGGTTTAGTTCATGGTGAAGTTTTAACTATTACAATAAGAAGTAAAGACATGAATATATAGAAATTACATTATGAAAAATGATATATTTGACAAAATAATCACTTGCAGCCATCTCACGATCTCTCTCCACGAGGGAAATATCCTCACGCCCATGCTTAGGCATGCTCAAGCCCTATATAAACCATACAAATAGACAAAAACTACGTGAATCAATAATGGTTTGATTTCTCACTAACTAACATCTATAACAACAAATGTAAATTAAAATTTACTAATTTGCCTCATACCTCTTTTGTCAGAGCCATCGAGGATTGTATAGCAGATGTCACACCAATATCCATTGCCCTCGTCACATTCGAAGGTGTATTGTCTCGCAACAACTGAAAATAAAACAACAAATTATTCAACGTAATCAATGATGTGCATGTATAAACTACACAAATCTATTAAGTACTTGATTCATTAGTTAAACTCTTTATTCTATTACTTGCATGAAGGTTTGAGTAAATCCACCACCACTGGGAAGTGTTCCATCAAAACCTCCAATATTAGTCTTTTCAACATCCAAAATTGCATATTAAATTACCATTCGTAAAACAATGCCATTAATATGAAATAAACTTATAATTGTTTACTAGTTACATACCCTAGGAATAGGTGTACTGCAAAAATAGGTTGGTGGGGGGCCGGTGTATCCAGTCTCAACACTGTGACCCTAAAATTTTATTAAAACCATAAAACATTTTTAGTTAATCTTGCATTTCAAAATCAAAATTTAATAAATTAAATTTAATGAACACATGCACTAAATTCTACATGACTATCAATGCCATATGCCTCATACAAAATGTCAGCTTCCCTCTCCATCTCCATAGCTGCAGACGGATCTTGCGTACTAATCTCCTAAGGGTCTGTGGGGTCATGTGAACAAGTAGCCCCGCAAGATTGACACACATGTGTTCAAAGACCACCACTAGAAGACTCCCCTGGATGGACTATAGAATAGGGCTAGTATGATGGATGACACTCTGGATCAAAGTGTCGATTGCCTGCAATGTCTCTACATCGGCACTTTCCTTCACGACGGAAGGCATAACAATGTGCTCATGAGGTGGCCTAGCGAGAGCTCGTCTACCTTGCCATGTAGGATCCGGCTGTGCACCAGGTCTATCCTGAGCTGACCCCCCACCTCTCCCCTGGAAATCCCTCATATCAAAATAATTTGGGATTTTGTTCAATATGAACTCACTGTATAGTTTCCTAAGGAAAAATTGCGGGACCTCGCAGTTGTTGCACGGTGGGTAATCGAAGACCATGTACCACCTATCATAAAACTGCTCCTTCATTTGTTGGTGGTGGCACCAATGGATAGGAAACCTCTTCGCATTGAGGGTAAGATTTTGATTTGTGCATGGGTTGGTGAATAATGAGCACAAATCACCTTTTGTTATTTTTAAATCTTTCACATCCTTGTGTGATAGTTTATTTGCATAATACTCCCTAGCCGCCTGCCTCCTATCTTCCCATCCAGTTATTTGTTTGCTAATTGAATCTATGTTTGTTAACATATCTTTCAATGAATTTGCTAGGGTCATTCTTTTTGTGGTTGAACCATTTGGGTCACTCAACCTATTGATCAAATCCTCAATTTGTTTTTTGTTGTTCTCAATTTCACTCATTAAATTTTGTTGAGTGCCAGGAGCGGGTTGAGTGATTGGTGGAGGAGGTTGATGATGTGGTTGATTTTGATCTTGAGGCTTTGGTTGGTCCTCTTGTTGAGGATTTTAAGGGTTTACAAGTTTATTTGCATCTCCTCAAAATTCAAACAAATAGATATCAAATTCAACCTAAAACTAACAAATTCAAAACAAAAAGCATAGAATCCTTACCTCTTACAGCTCCTCCTTGTCGTGGCACCATCGTTGTGAAGAAATTCAGATTCTTGGTGAAGAAATTCTTCTCCTAAAATGTGAGTGTGATATTTTGGGGTTTTTGGTCGCGAGTGCAGCAAAAAAACCAGTTGAAATGCAAATGAGAGATTTGCATTTATTTTTTTGCTTTTAACAGTCGATAATGCAAGCGCGTTATAACGCGCTCACGTTATGGCTTTATAGTTGTATCCGTCGGGACCTTGCCTAGGTTTAACGAAAGACATAACGCGAGTGCATTATAACGCGCTCATGTTATGGTTTTCAACTCTCTTTTTTTTTTAGGGTGTCCACAGAATTGCTACCCATTTCCATGCACCCGCCCATGAGTTGAATTGTCCATGGCGGTGAATTGTTGGTGGTGAATTTTCCACAAGATGAATTTGTCATGGCAGTGAATTTTCTGGCGATGAATTGTTGGTGGTGATTTTTTGGTGGTGAATTGTTGGCAGTGAATTTTCCTAGAGCCCACACTACTGAATTCTCACTCAAGTGGAATGTAGAAAGAATCAAGATATATGGTTATGAAATTTTCTCGTGTGTCTCAATGATAATGTTTAACTATGACTATGTCATATAAGATTCAAGAATAGTGACCATTGAAGTGTGACTTAAACCAATATGAATCATGATATTTTAAGTGAGTAGCATGATATAGAAAAGAAAGGACAAAATGATCCATAATGGTAGATGATGAAACTCAATGAGATTTGTCATCAAAGAGAATACATATATATTTAATATAGTCATCAAGATCAATTTAATATGACTTTAAAATTAATTAATATATTTTTAATAAGTAGATATATATTGATGAAAGATAAGACAAGTATGAACCTACTAAAGATAATATATAGCAGTTTGTAAATAAGCTAATATATTTATAAATACATAGAAGGTAGAGGTAGAGGTGGGAGATTAGAAGAGGAAATAGGAGAGGTATTTATGTTATTAAAACATTTGAGACCTTCCCAATAATAAATTTCCTCTTTAGTATCATCATCATAGAAATTATTCTCAAACTAACCAAGGGGAAGAAGTTTTTCCATAGAATGATCATCTTGGAATGGAGGTTCATTGGACCCTCCATAAATTTCCTATAGTGTGGTCCAAAGAGTAAAAATAAACTCAATGTGTAGCAAAACCCATAATTTTTGGTTACTAATAGTTCATTCTAAGACATAAATATTACCCCATAGATATTTCTAACAATGAGTACCTAGTCTAGGAATAATCCCATACATATGTGAGAAGATATGAATCCATCGATAATTAGTTAGGATACCATCTCACCAAGAATTGAAGTTTCTATCTTCCAAGTTGATGATAGAGGATTCATTTTTTATATCTATTAGTGGATTATATAAATTACCCCCTTAGAAAATATGAAACTTTTCATGATTTCATTACTTATAAAGCTCATTTATGTAATACCCCAATACTAGTACATGAAATGACACTTTATAAGTTGAGTGAATGTGCATTAAAAACCCTAAAATTACTTTATTTTGACACACCTATAAAATTACAAGGTTTGGAACTCTATTTTAGTACATTTATAATGCATGATACCAAATTGATAGAGTATTGTAGGGCCCAAAAAGTAGCCAAAAATATTAAAGTAATTTACATGTTCTTATAAAATAGGAACATAAATTATATTAGTGTAGCTCAAAAAAATACCAACTTAAAAAATAACACCCAAAAATGAGCTTATTTGTGAAAGTTATGAGCCTTCGAAGTTTTAAAAACCATGATTAAATAGTATTTTTTTATACAAAATAAATTCTAGAAAAACTACGCATCATGAAAAAGAACTTCAATATGAAGAGAAATAAATTCTTCCCCATTTCAAAAAGGTTTTTTGCAAAAATGCCTTCTTATGGCCAAGAAGAGGCGTCTTAATTTTTTCCTATAAAAATGAAAGCTCTATTGAAGAGTGATGATGGGATGGTGGCCCATTGGTCATATATAAGTTATACATAGGTGGTAGGATAATGGGGAGAGGATTTCACCATTTATGGTGCACTAGCATTCATAGAGATGAGGTGGCTAGATGACAATATTTTGGCAATGGTGACACTCGAGTAATAGACTGATAGAAGGTTGGTGGATAAATAGTGGTGTATTCCTTGTACATTGTGATTAGTGGTGATAATCCAATAAGAGGTGAGCAATGGATTCATAGTGGCTAGAGGGTCCCTTGGTGGCTACTATGCTTATTACAAGCTATCAAAATAATCCTTACCACTAGGAGTGCATAATTTATTAGTGTCATTGATCATCTAATGGGTGGGATGGGCCCTACCCCTACCACTCATATGACGACATGGGTGCAAGGTATAGGGTACCTTGTGTATCCCTCCTACTCAAAACTTAAATTTCTTGAAAATTATAAAACAAAAATCTATTTATTTTATTTTAAATTAACTAAAAAATTATAGGTCAAGCATAGAAACTTTTTTCTACTCTACATATCCTTGTGTCAAATTACATAGGCATATGTATGACCTCTAGTTTCATTCCTAGGGATAAATTATTTTCTTGATTAGATATGCATCAAATTTGATTATTTGATAGTCAATTTAAAGATTCTTAGCCACTCTAGAGATTCAATGATAACATTTATATTTCCTCCAAAGTGTTTTGGAACATGTGAAACTTACAAAAAAATCAAACCCTACAAAGAAATTTAAAGTAGTTTGACTTCACATTGTTCAATGGGGATGAAGAAAGAGCCTACCCTAGCTAATTTGACCCTTTTAAATGTAATAAAATAATTTGTTTCTTTCCTAAATGTCTCTTATAATAGATGAATGTAAATCACACAAACTTGCAAAAATATAAAATTTGGATAAAAAATATCAATCTATCCTAAATTTGAAATTTATGTGCTACTAAATTATCCCAATTTGATACCCTATTAGATTTAATAATGAAGAATAATTAAAAATATTGAATCTCCCAAGAATCAAAAATATAATTATGATAGCATTAATCTACTAGAAATCAAAAGATAAGAATTTAATAACATTCTAATATTTGTACTATATGTATTCAAGTCGTTGAAATGAAGGAAATAAATATAATATATAGGCTCTAGGATGCTCAAGTCAAGGTGGAAAATTTTCTAGAGGATATGAATTAACTGAAGGATTTAATCAATTGTGAGAATAAAGGTGTTAAGTGAACTTGATGAAAAAGTAAATTCATCTTGATGTGGTAGCTAACTACCAACAATCAAGGAGACATACATGCTCTTATTTTCTAATTTACCCAAGTAAATAAATAATAACTGCCTAACTAAAATTAATATAAGGTGTAATAATTAATTGCACTAACACATATTTTAGGTGTTTTGATATACTTATTTAATATATTATTAGTTATTCATTACTTATTTTTAAGATAACTAACTTGGAAGAGTGGTAATCATAAGAGGATAACTCATTTTAATATCAAACAATTTCTAAGCTCAAAATTAATGGTAGGGTAATGTCATTTCATTAAAAAAAATTGGGACTGTGTTAAAATTGTGAAAAACACGAGTCACAAGATCAAACAACGAACAAAGACACCTTCCATGCAATAGATCTACAAACAAAGAATTACTATATTCCTCAACAAGAAAAAGTTATAGAAGAACCTCAAGAATTTTCAAGGAAAATAAAAGTCCTTAAAGGTTGAGAGGTTGAGAGTAAATCTCTTGAGTGATAATACAACAAGAGTTGAGTGCTATGTAGGAGCAACCCTAAATGGTAAAGGGATTAGATCAGGACAAGTGTCAACATCACATGCGATGAGAAAAAAGGATCTAATAATAGCTCACTTGAGAACTAACAAAGAAAAACACCTAGTTAACTTAATAAAGAACTCATAAGTTTAGCTTAAGTGCATGAGAATAATTTAGACTAGAATAATCAATTAAATATTAATTAATCATTAGCTAATTTATGATTACTCTAACACTATGTATTATTTACACTTTAGAGTATTTTATTATTGTTATAGTTATAATGTGTTATAATTTTGACCCCTCTTTGAATTGGGCACCACAGTTGGAGTTACACATGAGACTCATTGCATGAAACATCTTGCCTATTGGGATATTTATTATGGTAGCTCTAAGAGAGCATGAATTTTGAGGTTACTTGTAGAATAGTTGAAACAATTTGGACCAATTGTAAGGAATTGTAAGAGGTTTTATTGCTCCAAAATTGGTCCCTTTGGCTGACTAGTTAGCCCCCTTGATTTTGGGTCTCAAGATCACCCACGGGGAGTCACCTTCTATGTTGGGACGATGCATTCATCAAGAGAGGTGAATGGATCCAAGTTGGACCAATTTGACCAGGGATTGACTTATGGTTTTTAACCCTTTCTTTTGGGAAACTATTTTGTTAAAATATAGAGTGCTACTATTGCAAAAATAACATCAAACTAAGTCTACATACAATATTATTTTTATATGAGAAAATATATATATAATCAACAAACCATAAAAATGCAACACATAAGGCCCAATGTATATGGATAAAAAAACTCCTCTATCAAATAGATCACAAGTATATAATAATGATTAAACCAAGAGTACATAGTCAAAAAAATTATCCCCTTCAATATGATAAAATTATAGTAGCAACTATGTGCCCATAATAACTTACACCATACCTCTACCCCAGGGATCTAATAAATAGAGCAAGTGGAAACAAAAATAATAAATCATTTACTAGACAAGGGGAAAATGCCATGGGATAAAACTAGGCATCTATGAACCCTCATGTAAAATTCCAATGACCATAACTCTTGGTCAACCTCTTAGAATAGAATTTAATTCCTCTTAAACCACTTGCATGTCATATATTTCATTATAATTGTCAAATTCCATCATTTATCCCACTTTCCTAATTTTAGGTTCTTCATGAGGAAAAATTAATAGAGCTTTGCATATCTTATAATGAGAAATATGATTCATAACTCCCATTTGACTTATTTTGTAACCTCTTATAATAAATTTCATTATAATTACATGTTGGAAAATAAAATAATAATAAATAAATATCCCTACAAATAGGGGAATCCACTTTAACCCTCTTCATGGTTCTTGGAGAACACACATTATTTCTCATCTATAATTAAACATAAGAATTTATGATTGCAAGATGAATCAAGCTTGTTATCGTAACATTATCCCACTTGAAATTTACATTAAAATGAATATTGAAAAAAATGAAATTAATTAGGTACATGATACAAGGCCCATGGCCTCCCTACACCAAGATAATTTTTTTATGCTCATAATTTTCCTAAAGTAATATACAACACTCACAAGAGTGTCAAATGTCTATATCATGACCCTAACATTTTCCACCATCTCATGAAAAAAGTGATAATATATATCAACACACTTGGTATTAGCATGACACATGGGATTCTTGACCAAACATGTCATAGCACTCTAACTATCACATATTATTTTAACCACCCTAAAATAAAAATAGACTTTAGAGCATAATATCTATAACCTAATTGTATCTTTACAATTATGTATAGAATCTATATAATTTGATTCAATAATGGAAAATTAATAATGGATTGCCTCATATTCAAATGATAGCACCACCACACAAAGAAAACATGTAGCTACTAGTGAACCTTTGACTACCTAGGTCACTTACCCAATATACATCAATAAAGGTCTATACATCCAATGTATTTCATAAATCATTATAATTGTGATATTATAAACACTAATTATAATTTCTATGTAAATATCGAATAACTTTTTACATGAGTCCAATTCTCTTTATTAGGGTAAGACATAAACCTACTAAGAACTCCAATTTCTTGAGCAATATCTAATCTAGTGTAAACTATTGCATGCATTAGGCTACCAACAATAATAGTATAAGGTATATTAAATGTATCTTGTATACCATCATATAACTAAGGAAACATATCAAATAAAATATTGGTGCCAATATGTAAACCAATACTCACTATATTATATGCATGCATAGAAAACTACTATTAAATAGTGCCAACATACTTTGACTAAGAAAAATATTTATGTGAACTCGGCCCTAATTTTCATTACCAAAAAAATTTATAAATTCTATTAAATCCTTCATGTCAAATATATAAAAAAGTTGAGTTTTTTACTCCACAATAGTCACCTTATTGTTACCAAAAATAACATATCATTCACATGCAAGACAAACGACTAGACTCTAATTTTCAATAATTTTAACATAAAAACAATGATCTTCTTCACTCTTGACAAAAAATAAATTCAATGTGAAAGAACCAAAATTTAAATCACATATGAAGTGACTATTTTAAAATATACAATGATAAATTTAACCTAAAAACTATTTTCCCATAAAGCAAATACCTTTTTGCATATGAACTTATTTTCAAAATCCCCATGCAATAAATAAATTTTAACATATATTTGTTCAAAATCAAAATCACAAGCAATAACAATAGATAATAATAATATAATGGAATAAATTTAGTAAAAAAAGAGATATTTTCACAATTAAAATCAACTACCTCTCTCTAGGAGTAGCCCTTGGCCAATAGTTTTTCCTTGTACCTTTCCAACTTGCTATCTTCTTTGATTTTATTTTTGTACACCCATTTATAGTCAATGACATTTATTCCCTGAATCAAACATACAAGATCCCAAGTATCGTATATTTCCAAGGATTTCGTCTTGCTCTACATCTAGCCTACATCTAAGACTCATTATCCCCTAAAGATAGATACTTCATGAAATTTCAATTCATTAGTAGTACATAGAAAATAAAATACACAATGAAAAATTAGTGAGCTATACCTGTCAATTAATTTTTATTTCCTCAAGGATCATCTCAATGGTTGTATAAGGTATTCCTAATGTTCTTTATTTTCTGATCATTCTCAAAACTCTCACCTTAATCATTTTCTTCCTCTGCATCCTTTAACCCACCATTCCATTCTTCAATATGTATATCTTTTTACCTCTCACCCTTAGTCTCAAAATGTATTGTTCCCTTCCTTGTTTTTTATTTGGCTGCACAAGATCTTAAAATACTCTAAAAAATTAATAAAAATCATATGTATCTATATAGTAATTTATTTTTATGGTTAGTGGATTCCAAAGATTATAACCTTTAACATTCTTATTGTAACCAATATAGTTGTATTTCTATATTTGTGGGTCCAACTTACTTCACTTTTCCTTAAGCGCATGAAATTAAGCCTCACAACCAAATACACTCAAGTGTGAAACAAAATTTCTTACCTATTCACACTTTATAAGGATTTAT
Organism: Sequoiadendron giganteum; assembly: GCA_007115665.2. Taxonomy (NCBI): domain Eukaryota; kingdom Viridiplantae; phylum Streptophyta; class Pinopsida; order Cupressales; family Cupressaceae; genus Sequoiadendron; species Sequoiadendron giganteum. Next base: position 677,568,920 of record CM021102.1, on the reverse strand, counting down.
TTCAACAAGATCCAAACATGAAGATCAATTAATCAAGTGATAAGTAGTGCTCACAACCTGTATCCAAAAGAATTGAACCCTTTATGTACTTCTTTCCATACTTTTATATCTTTTAATAAAGGTTTGGTTCATTTGTGTAAGGATTATTATTATGCCACAAACTATTTTATATTGAATAAATCATTGAATTCCCTAGATCAACATTATCCAACTATTTCTCTACAAGTGCATTAACTCCTAAAATTTAAATATAGAGAAAATAAATTAAATCTAAATGTATCTAGAATAATCATCAATAAAAGTAACAAAAAATTGATATTTACCCATAGAATCCACATCTACCATACCAAACAAAATTGAATGAAATATTTATAATAATCTCTCAAATTTGTAACTACTCAAAGGAAAAGATGCTTTACTCTATTTTCCAAATACATAATATTCACATAAATCAAAATTCTCATCAAAGTAAATACGAAACTATCAACCATTTTTAATATATTTTTAATTATCTAATTCATCAATATTTCCTAAAGATTGGTGCCACTATATGAATTTTTAGAAGTGCCAGTTATATTGGTTGTTATAAAATGTGAAATTATTTAGGCTAAATAAATTATTAATATGAGATCCTCTAGAAACCATCAACTTTTAGTAAAGATTTTTAGCCTCCTATCACTAAAACGCAACTATACCTTCACATGACCAATAATTAAACTTTTTTTTTCAAATAGGTACACATTTCCATCATAAGTATGGTAAGAAGATAACAACTTCTTGTGAGGAGTCATATAATATGAGCAACCTGATTCAATCAACCAAGATTCATTAGAAGTAACATTAAAAAATTACTTCAAAATTATCATCAGAGGATTTCTCATGGAGGGGTCATAATTTTTATTCTTATTTTATACTCTTTAACATTCTCATACTCTTTTTAGTATAAACATTTACTCTTCTCTCTCATATTCAAATATAAGACCAATAAATTGGTTTTGAAATGGCATTTCAAAAACCTCCAATAGTGGATGGTGGGCCTAGTTCGATTGGCTAAAGCATCTTGTTGTAGGCAAGAGGTTACGAAGTCTAGTCTCCCCATCGTCCCCGTGGTACCGGAGGTTGTGTCACACCAATGTCATTGGTCACATGAAAGAGTTTACCAGACGCACTATAGTTTATAAGGGGTGGCTATCTGATCTCGATTCTGATTCCTGCTGTCTAAAAAAACCTCCAATGATCAAATTAATAACATCAAGATTAGATAAGAAAATGTTAGAAATTGATCATAGACAAAGATATCTAAATATAAGAATCAACATTTGTGAAAAAGTAATAATGGAATTGATGATTGATGCTTTGGTGATCAATACCAAATACCTCATCTACTTTGATAACCTCAAAATACTATTTGACAAGATATTCTCTATTCTAAATAAGCCGGTATCCCTCAAAAATATAAAAACAATAAGAAAGTGCATGGATTTACACACAAATTTTCTCTAAGAAAATAAAAATTAGAGAAAATTTCACAGAAAAATAATAGGATGAGACAAGCTCACTAAAATAAGAAATATGTGGACAACTCATTCTTCATAGATATTTCAAAAGACCTTATTTCACCCCATGAGTAAGATGATAGGTAAGTCTTAGAACTTTACTCCTTCCAAATAATTTCTTGTAGATTGGGTTTCAAATAATAGCGAAAATCTTTGTGATATTTTCTTCTTATAATATATTGAGAAGGGATTATTTGTAGTCATTTTTGTAAGCCAGGATAGGGTGCTAAAACAAAAATATTGGTTTCTAAATGACACGAGAATATATATTCAACAATGGAATCCACATTTTCTCGTTAAAGATTTAATCTTCAATGCATTCTGATCAAGTCAGGTCAGAAGTATTTTTGAGCGATGCAGATATGTCATGGTATTTACGCCCGAAATGGAAGCTTTAATATACAAGGGGAGTGGAGAATTATGAATTGGATAGTGAAGGAGACGCGTGGTGAAGATTGCAGAACACTTACCCAATCAGTCGTTTACATGGCCGGCCATGTAAGCTACTAAGCAGCGCGCAGTCTGTCCTCCACTATTCTTTGCATTGAATTCACCATTAAAACATATATGATTTTGGATTTTATTTTCTGTGCATGCAAGGAAGAATAACAGAGAAACAAGGGTGGAGGATGAAAACACAAGTACAAATAAGAGTAGCAGTATAGTAGGATTGAATGTTACCATCTGCCATTGATTAGCAGAGTAGAGTTAGTTCCACCTATTTGCCTGCATAGAGGGAGCTTGAAAGCCACATTCTTGCTTTCTTGTTTCTGTTAGTTCTAATAGTACAGACGTCATAGGATGCCCATGCGAATGTGATGTACTTATAGATACTATTTTTCTTCGTTTACCATCTTTGTCGCTCTTTGTTTTTCTCCTCTTATAGGTTTGCCTCTTTTCAAAGGTCCTGGTAGCTTAGTTTGATCAGATTGCAGGCTTTTGATTACGTGGGTGGTTGTTAATTAGTTTGATTGGTTGTGTACTTGGCTTTTGGATTGCTTAAGTTATGGGAAAGGTCTCATGCATGGGATTGGATTAGCCTTAGGCCTAGGCTTACTGGGTGCTGCTGCAAAATCTGGTTAGCGTAGAAATCATACGGATAGTGTTGTGGATTGACATAGATAGGAAGTAGACTAATTTGTGATCTTGAACGGACAGCTCAATCGGTTTGTTTTGTAGTTGTTGTTGTTGGGTGTGACTGGTATGACAAGCGTTGGAGATTCCTACTTGACCTTAGGAAGATTGCAGAGTTTGAGCGAGGATAGAAGCGATGAAAATGAGACAAGATTTAGTATGCTCACAACCTTAAAGCGGCAGAGGAAGTATGAAGTGAGCCCGCGTGCAGTTCTAGAAACGGAAAATACTTCGCTTGGCAATTTTGGCTACGAGTTTAAGCAGATATGTGAAGGCAGTGCAGAGACAGACAAAGACACGGAGCATAACCAAATAGCAAGCAAGAAAAGTAAGGCCTCCATTGGCAGCAACTCTTCAGGATCGGTTCAAGAGAGCCGAAAGTACGAATGCCGATACTGTAACAGAGAGTTTGCCAGTTCGCAGGCCCTGGGAGGCCATCAGAACGCTCATAAGAAGGAGAGACAGCAGGCCAAGGGGGCTCTGATTCAGGCCGGCAGAAGCAGCAGGAGCTATGGCAGTAGCAGTAGTTCATATGGACTGCAACGTTTTCCTGGCTCTGGTCTTCTCAATCCCCACTCTTCTCCCATGTTTGAGACAGCCATGCCCATCGTCCAACCGTTTCCTGCAGTTTTCGGGTACAATACCCAACATCCATCTCTGTTTGGAGGGTTTCCTGCCATTAATCAATGGTCTGCTACCATCCGTCCTGATAGCAATCCATTGATTTATCTTACTCCAGAACGCCAGGAGTTTGGCTCTGGGATTTCCTCAATCGCATCTTATGACCCCAACATATATTCCTTCCAGTCTTCATCCAACGATTTGCCAAGCTGCCCATCACTGCCATTGCCCTTCCAACCAAGACAGTTAAGTAACTTGCTTAACTTTCAAGAGCAGAAGGTCGTTGCAGGTGCCGAACAAAGTAAACACAGCAGTAACAATAATGCAGGTTTGCAGCTGCATGAGGCTGAGCATGGGTTGGATCTTCATTTGGGTCTTGGGCCTTCTTCGAATCACTAGACTTGTAGCTAGCTGGATCGAAATTTTGTATTGGTCCAACTCTAACTAGTGCCACTGCTTGTCATTGTAAAATTAAATTTGTTAAAATTTGTTTCACAATAAAATTTAATTCTTTCTTAAAAAAAAAAAACAATGGAATCCACATTTTGATCCCCTTAAGATCACTATAACTTTTGTTTCATTATGGATTCTCTTGAAGCATCTCCCTTTAGAATACAAAGATCTCAAAATATTGGAACTATTGGTAACTCCTTGGGTACTTTTTAAATGAACGATCTCTCTTCTTTTGATGACCCATAAATTGCTCGCATCCATGTCTTAATGGATGTATCTAAATATTTTCCCAAAAAATTTTTATCTCTTTCCTTGTCAAATGACTGTTGGGTTTAGAGCATTGTCATTGAAAAACAACTTGTACTAGGGGCAGGAAAAACAACTTTGTTCCTATTTCCTTGTCAAATTTTTAATGATGGCATCTCACAACTTGCACTAGGGGCAGGAAAAACAATGTTTGGAGCTAGTTTTGGTCACGTGGACAGGTAGTCATCTTTGATGATGAAATCAACCTCCAAATCAATTTCCATGTTGGCCAGTATATCCGCCTCACACTTCACTTCCCTATATACATGTTTGATTGTGAAAAGTCGCTAAAGATTTGATGAGGGGCCAGCAGATTTCTAAATTGTTATTTAGCTTCCAACTGGGTGACATTCTCCTCCTAATGGCATTTATAATAGCCATTGAATCTCCCTCGATATTCACCTTTCTAATTGCATAAAATTCTCATGTTTGGAGCCCAAGGAGGAAGGCTTGTGATTTGGCCTTGTTATTGTGCAAGGTTTTAATATTTTTGTTGCAGCTCCAATCAGTCTTCTTATTGGAGTAAGGTTTTAATATTTTTGTTGCAGCTCCAATCAGTCTTCCATCATAGTTTCTGATGATACAACTTGCACCCGATCGCCTTGGGTTCCCCCACAAGACTCTATTGAAATTAAGTTTATACCATCCTTGAGATGGTGGGTACATTTTAGTCCTTGTCTCGGATATTGTTTGAGATCAACCACATATACCCCATGAATGAAAATTAATATTGTGTTAGGTTTATAAATATTACTATACATTAAAAATATTAGGAAACATGTATAATTTTGTTATTAGGCTGTAAATTTTTTGTATATTTTTTATTTGTATATGTTTTTGTTTGGATGAACTTGAACCAGTGCCAATAACTTAGTGTATAATTCAAGAGAAGATAAAGAAGTTCATGGGATGATAGCTTTTGATTGTGGTTGTGCATCTTTAGTAACCTCTTCAAGCTTAACATTTCTTGAGTAGCACTTTAAAACTTCTTGTTATTACCTCTTATCCAAATGATAGCACCACCACACAAAGAAAACATGTAGACACTATTGAACCTTTAACTACCCATGTCACTTACCCAATATACATCAATAAAGGTCTATACATCCAATGTCTTTCCTATATCATTATAATTGTCATAGTATAAACACTAATTATAATTTCTATGTAAATATCTAAATAACTTTTTTACATGAGTCCAATTCTCTTTAATAGGGTAAGACATAAACCCACTAAGAACTCCGATTTCTTGAGTGATATCTAATCTAGTGTAAACTATTGCATGCATTAGGCTACCAACAACAATAGTATAAGGTACATTATGTATCTTTTATGTCATCATATAACTAGGGAAACATATCAAATAAAATATTGGTGCCAATATGTAAACCAATACTCACTATATTATAATCATGCATAGAAAACTACTATTAAATGGTGCCACATACTTTGACTAAGAAAAATGTTTATGTGAGCTCAGTCCTAGTTTTTATTACCAAAACAAATTAAAAATTCCATTAAATCCTTCAACTCAAATATATAAAAAAGTTGAGTTTTTTACTCCATAATAGTCACCTTATTGTTACCAAAAATAACATATCATTCGCATGCAAGACAAACGGCTAGACTCTAATTGTCAATAATTTTTACATTTAAACACAATGATCTTCTTCACTCTTGACAAAACACAAATTCAATGTGAAATATCAACATTTAAATCACATGTGGAGTGACTATTTTAAACTATACAATAATAAGTTTAACCTAAAAACTATTTTACCATAAAACAAACATCTTTTTGCATATGAACTTATTTTCAAAACCCCCATGCAATAAAGAAATTTTAACATATATTTGTTCAAAATCAAAATCACAAGCAATAACAATAGATAGTAATAATATAATTGAGTATAATTTAGTTAAAAAAGAGATATTTTCACAGTCAAAATCAACTACCTCTCTCTAGGAGTAGCCCTTGGCCAATAGTTTTTCCTTGTACCTCTCCAAGTTGCTATTTTATTTGATTTTATTTTTGTACACCTATTTATAACCAATGACATTTATTCCCTGAATCAAACATACGAAACGATCCCAAGTATCATATATTTCCAAGGATTTCATCTTTCTCTACATAGCCTAGATCTAAGACCCATTATCCCCTAAAGAGAGATCCTTCAAGAAATTTCAATTCATTAGTAGCACATAGAAAATAAAATACAAAATAAAAAATTGGTGAGCTATACCTATCAATTAATTTTTATTTCCTCATGGATCATCTCAATGGTTGCATAAGGTATTCTTAATGTTCCTCTATTTTCTCATCATTCTCAAAACTCTCACCTTAATCATTTCCTTCCTTTGCATCCTTCAACTGACCATTCCATTCTTCAATATGTATATCTTTTTACCTCTCACCCTTAGTCTCAAAATGTATTGTTCCCTTCCTTTTTTTTTCATTTGGCTACAAAAGATCTTAAAATGCTCTAAAAAATCAATAAAAATCATATCTATATAGTAATTTATTTTTATGGTTAATGGATTCCAAAGATTATAACCTTTAAAATTCTTATTATAACCAATATAGTTTTATTTCTATATTTGTGAGTCCAACTTACTTCACCTTTCCTTAGGCGCGTGAAATTAAGCCTCACAACCAAATACACTCAAATGTGTTCAAACAAAATTTCTTACATCTTCACACTTTATAAGGATTTATTTCAACAAGATCCAAACATGAAGACCAATTAATCAAGTGATAAGTAGTACTCACAACTTGTACCCAAAATAATTGAACCCTTTATGTACCTCTTTTCATACTTTTATATCTTTTAATAAAGTTTTGGTTCATTTGTGTAAGGATTATTATTATGCCAAAAACTATTGTATATTGAATAAATCATTGAATTCCCTAGATCAACATTTATTGCCATTATCAAATCTAAACACCTTATTTTCTTATCCAGTTATTTCTCTACATGTGCATTAACTCCTAAAATTTAAATATAGAGTAAAGAAATTAAATCTAAATGCATCTAGAATAATCATCAATAAAAGTAAAAAAAAATTGATATTTATCCATAGAATCCACATCTACCATAACAAACAAAAATGAATGAAATATTTATAATAATCTCTTAACTTTGTAACTACTCAAAGGAAAAGATGCTCTATTCTATTTTCCAAACACATAATATTCACATAAATCAAAACTCTCATCAAAGTAAATACGAAACTATCAACCATTTTTAATAGATTTTTAATTATCTATTTCATCAATATTTCCTAAACATTGGTGCAACTATATGAATTTTTAGAATTGCCAATAATATTGGTTGTTATAAAATATAAAATTATTTAGGCTAAATAAATTATAAATATGAGATCCTCTAGAAACCATCAACTTTCCTCTCACCAACCTACAACCAAAATTTTCCAAACTTAAAAGTACTCTAGAATAATTCAAATTGGAAATATAAACTATTTTTTTTGCAAGTCTTAGAATGTGCAAAAACTAGAAAAGGTTTTTACCCTCCTATCACTAAAACACAATTATACCTTCACATGACCAATAATTTAAAAAAAAAATCAAATAGGTACACATTTTCATCATAAGCATGGTAAGAACATAACAACTTCTTGTGAGGAGTCATATGATATGAGCAACCTAATTCAATCAACCAAGATTCATTAGAAGTAACATTAAAAAATTACTTCAAAATTATCATCAGAGGTTTTTTCATGGAGGGGTCATAAATTGTATTCTTATTTTATACTCTTTAACATTCCCATACTCTTTAAATAGTATAAAATTTTACTCTTCTCTATCTCATATTCAAATATAAGACCAATAAATTGGTTTTGAGATGGCATTTAAAAAACCTCCAATGGTGGGCAATGGGCCTAGCTCAATTGGCTAAAGCATCATGTTGCAAACAAGAAGTCATGAATTCTAGTCTCCCCATCATCCTCGTGGTACCAAAGGGTGTGTCGCACCAGTTTCATTAGTCATGTGAAAACATTTACTAGGCGCACTACAGTTTATAGAGGGGTGGCTACCCGATTCCAATTCCTACAGTCTAAAAAGAAACCCTCCAATGATCAAATTAATAACATCAAGGTTAGATAAGAAAAATTTAGTAGATCATACACAAAGGTATCTAAGTATTGGAATCAACATTTGTATCCACCCCCATATTAGAACTCGCAAAAGGGGGAAAAATTAATAATAGAATTGATGATTGATGCTTTGGTGGTCAATATGAAATAGCTCATCTACTTTGATAACCTCAAAATAATATTTAACAAGATATTTTCTATTCTAAATAAGTTGGTACCCCTCAAAAATATAAAAACAATAGGAGAGTGCATGGATTCACACACAAATTTCCTCAAAGAAAATAAAAATTAGAGAAAATTTGATAGAAAAATAATAGGATGAGACAAGAGATCACTAAAAAAAAATATGTAGACAATTCATTATTCTTAGATATTTCAAATGACCTTATTTCATCCCATGAGTAAGATCTTTAGAATAAAGCTCTGATAGGTAAGTCTTAGAACTTTGCTCCTTCCAAATAATTTCTTGTAGATTGGGTTTCAAATAATAGCAAAAATCTTTGTGATATTTTCTTCTTATATGTTGAGAAGGGATTTTTTGTAGTCATTTTTGTAAGCCAAGAGTCCCAGGATAGGGTGCTAAAACAGAAATATTGGTTTCTAAATGACACGAGACTATATATTCAACAATGGAATCCATATTTTCTCATTAAATAATTAATCTTCAATTTTTCTTTAATCTATTTTGATCAAGTTAGGTCAGAAGTATTTTTGAGCAATGCAGATATGTCATGGTATTTACGCCTGAAATGGAAGCTTTAATATACAAGGGGAGTGGAGAATTATGAATTGGATAGTGAAAGAGACTTGTGGTGAAGATTGCAAAACACTCACCTAATCCATCATTTACATGGCCGACCATGTAAGCTACTAAGCAGCATGCAGTTTGTCCTCCACTATTCTTTGCATTGAATTCACTATTAATATATATATGATTTTGGATTTTATTTTTTGTGCATATAAGGAAGAATAACAAAGAAATGAAGGAAAAAGGTAGAGGATGCACAGTAAAACTAAAGTAATTTACCACACAAATGGCATAGAGAAATAAATTATCTTATTCATAAAATTTATCTCACAGAGCAGCTTATAATTTTTGCTTCTTTAGAGCACACCACAAAATCTTACCAACTTCATACATAAATAAAAGTTTCATGACGGTAAAAAATATAACATTAATTACAAAATTAATGGCATTAAAGATATGCCCAATTGTAATTATTCAATCACATTAAAGTTGTCCTTGCATAGTCCAATCAAAATTTATTAAGGCTAGCGAGACAACCACCATACAAGCCGCCAAAATCAACCTATACCGCACAATCGTTAGGAAGAAGAGAGAGGCATGTGGTACCATGGGGTACTGCTCCACCGCAGGCAACGACGAACACACCAGCAGTACCACGAGGTACCTCTCCACCACGAGAGGCCTATGAAGGAGTCGTGGTAAGACAGGGAAATCGAACCACCGCAAACAATGCTTAGACAACCAGTGGTTCCGCGGTAAAACCGCTCAAACGCACACCACAAGAGAGAGGTCGGTAGTATAGAGGTAGAACTGAAGCACCGCACACATCAAGAGGGAGGTCCACAATAAAGAGGTAGACACTGTGGAATCGCAGGTGGAAGGAAGGAAGATTGTGGTAAGGAGGTAAACTATAGTACCGCAGGAGACAAAACGAATGGGCGTGGTAAGGCGGTAGGCACCATGCCACCATAGGAGACCAAACATGAAGCTCAGGGAATGCGATAAACAAGGAAAATATGATGCACAGGAGTTGGAATTATTTCCAACACTCCCCCTTAATTACAACTTCTGCTATTGACAATGCCCAGTCGATCTCTCTGAAAGATGTAACTCTCTTTTCCAAGCGCCTTAGTAAAAATGTATGCGCATTGATCCTCTGACCTGCAAAAGACCAAAATAATTTCTCCATTGTTGATCAACTCTCTAATAGAGTGATACCTAGTATCGATATGTTTGCTCCTCTTATAAAAAACTAGATTCTTTGAAAGTGTGATTGCAGAATTATTATCACAGTATATTTTTGTTGCATTGACTTGTCCATTCAAAAGTTCTTTCAGAACTCTCCTCATCCAGACTGTCTAGCAAGAAGCACTTGTTGCTGCAACATATTCAGCTTCAGCTGATGAAAGAGCGACAATTGGCTACTTTTTCGAAGCCCATGAAACTACACCACTACCAAAATGAAAAACATATCTAGAAGTTCTTTTTCTATCATCAATACTCCTAGCACAATCCCTATCAGTGTATCAAGTCAACTTGAATTCATCTGATCTTGAATACTAAATCCCATAATTCTTTGTTCCACTTATGTACCTCAAAATTCTTTTCGGGAAGTTTTCCAATGTGTGTATTTAGGAGTTTCCATAAATCTAGAAATCAAACTTACTACATACATTATATCTGGTCTTGTGGCTGTCAAATACATAAGACTACCAACTAGTTGTTTATACATAGTTGAATCAAAATTTGAGGCTATGTCCCCTTTACTCAACTTCAAACCAGTTACAATAGGAGTGGGTGAAGATTTACAATTCAACATATGAAATGTTTTCAAAACATCACTTGCATACTTTTCCTGAGAAATAAAAATGTCATTTTCATCTTGGTTCACTTCAATGCCTAGAAAATATTTCATGAGACCCAAGTCTGTCATTTCAAATTCTTTCATCATAGCTCCTTTAAATAGATCAACTGACATATCACCAGTGAATATTAAATCATCAACATACAGGCATATAGATTTTAGAATTTCACCTTTTTCATTCATCTTGGTATACAATGTAGGCTCATTGATGCATCTGATGAAGCTATTTTGTATAAGATAACTCTCAATCATGTTGTACCAAGCTCTTGGAGCTTGTTTGATACCATACAATGCTTTCTTCAGCTTGTAGACTTTGTTTTTTTGTCCCAATATCTCATACCTAGGTGGTTGTTCAACATAAACTTCCTCTTCAAGATAGCCATTTTAGAATGTTGATTTCACATCCATTTGATAAACTAACCATTTGTTTTGTGCTGCTATGGCCAATATTATTCTTACTATGTCAAGATGAGCTACAGGTACAAAAGTCTCAGTATAATCAATTCTTGGCTGCTGTGAATAACCTTTTGCAACAAATCTTGCTTTATGCTTTTGCACTTCACCATTTGCATTTAACTTAGTTTTATAAACCCATTTAACTCCTATTGTATCCTTGTCTTTTGGAAGACTCACCAACTCCCATGTCTGATTATTTCCAATTGCAGAAATCTCTTCATCCATTGCACATATCAATTTATCTTCTTTAATTGCATCTTCAAAATGAATTGGATCTTCAACTTGAGAATAAAGTGCAAAAAGAGTAAACTGTTCTGAATTATTTTCACCTTCATTTTAATTGCAGATATCCCTTATGTTTTTAATTTTTTTCTTCTCATGCTTTCCAGTGTTTGATTTGATAAATCACTTGAATCTACAGAATGTGGACTTGATGGGACTCTTGCGCCAGAGGTTCTTGTTGTAGATGGCATATGCAGTCCTCTTGTTACTGCTCTTACATTTGGTGATGGTGTCACTTGTTGACCACTTGCCTGGACTTGAATGGGCATAGAAGAAGTCACATTAGTAGAAGTTTCTATTGGAACTAAAATTTCATTTTCCTCTTGAGGTATACTTATAGATACATTAACTGTACTTTCTCTACATCCATCCCATGCTTCATCTTCAACAAACTGTACATCTCTAATGATTATGAACTTCTTAGTTATTGGATTATAAAGCTTGTACACCTTGGATTCATCACTATATCCAACAAATATGCATTTCTCTCCTTTATTGTCTAGCTTTCTTCTCAATTCATCAAGTACATGTGCGTATGTAACACATCCAAATACTCTCATATGTGAGACATTGTGTTTTTTGCCAGTCCATGCTTCTTCAGGAACAATGTTCATAACACTTTTTATTGGGCACCTATTCATTATATATGTTGCACATGATACAGCTTCAACCCAAAATTCATTTGATAAATGTTTGGTTCTCAACATACTTCTAGCCATTTCCATGATTGTTTTTTTTTTCCTTTCAGCTACCCCATTCTGTTGAGGTGTGTATCTAGTAGTAAACTTCTTATGAATGCCATGATCTCTGCAGAAATTTAAAAACTCTTTTGAAATATATTCTCCTCCTCTATCCATCCTCAACACTTTAATGTAATAACCACTTTGTTTTTTAGCAAGAGACTTAAACTGACGGAAGAAATCAAATACTTCACTCTTATGCTTTAAAAAATAAAGCCATGTTTTCCTTGAATAATCATCAATAAAAGTTAGGAAATAAACACTACCACCTATTGAAGGTGTTTGCATTGGCCCACACAAATCTGAATGAACAATCTCCAAAGGGGATTTTTCTCTAGTTGACTTCCCTGCTGGGAATGATTCCATATGTTGCTTCCATAAAAATACATCATTCACAAACTCTCTCGGGTTTTTCAATTAGAGGTAATCCTTTAACCAAACCTTTCCTATGAAGCAAATTTAAACCTCCAAAATTTAGATGGCCAAATCTCAAGTGTCATAGCCAGTTTTCATCTTTTACTTTTGCTTGAAAGAAAGTTTGCATGCCAGTTGTAATTTCTTGTGCTTGTGCACAATTAGCATTCAAATCTAGTTGAATTTTCAAGGGAAACATTATGTTATATTTGTCATTTTGACCTTAGCAATGAGCCGATTACTAGGGTATTTATCTAAAATTGTGCACAGACCATGTTAGAATCCAAGATCACCTGCATGCAAATGGATACCTGTCACATGCAAAAGACATGCAAAACCAAGAAGATGTTCTGCAAACCTCAAAGTGTAAAATGCATTATCAGAATCTCAGTTATTACAAAGAGATCAATCCTTATGAAGGAGATCAAGAAACCCTAAAAGGAAACCCTAAATGAAACCCTAGTGTGCACACTTAATAATTAATAAATAATTATTAATGCGCCTAAGTTTAGCTTAAGCAACTAGAGGAATAAGTGACTTAATTAATTAACCAGTATGATGTAATTAATTAAGCGTAATAAATTATTACTCTAACACCCCCCCTTAAGATGAACTTAGGAAGAAGCTAAAACACTAGAATAAGATGCATGTAAGAAAAGATGGGTCCCGGCAACTAGGCCTGATCAGGTACCCATTTACAAATGCAAGAAAGAGGTAGAGGAGGAAAACCCAGTGGGACAAAACCCCCCTACAATGATATGACATGCTGCAAAGAGGCACTGGAAGAACACTGTAGAGTAACACTGGAACCGCAATCTGGCAAGCAAGGAAAGATACTTCTGTCTACAAGAAACCATATCGGAATCATAATCATGCAACAGCAGACCCGATGCCACGGAACACTCGAAAACTCCAAACGGGAACAACTCTGGAATCTATGAAGCAGCAGTCGATTATTAAATGATGTATCACTGAAAATGAAGTGCAAAGATGCAAGAAGCACTCTCCCAACTGTCAAAAAATCCAAGTAATCTCCAAAACACCCATCGGGCCAAATCTGGAATAATGAAAAACTTGGGACAAATACAGAAAAAAGTGCATGGACAGCAACATAGATCTCCTCAATACCATTCCAACGCCGCAAAGATAGCGAAAATCGGAGATCGTGGCAAAAAGTTATGAGCTCGGAAGCATAAAAAGTACATCTGACTTCAACCAGCAATAAATGCAGTAAAATAGGAAAATACTGAAAAATAAACTACACCAAATGAAAGTGCTCGGAACCAGCTTTCCGGCGATATCTCGTTTGCCCAATTTCGATACCGTATGCCCAAGTTATGCAAAAAAGAAAAAAAATGCTTCTTTAGAGAAAACTAGGGTTAGAGGGGACAAACACCGCCGTACAGACGCTGATGTCATGCTGACGTCAGCGGTTCACGGGCATAAATTTGACGGCCTGGAGGCCATCGTCGCAAAAATCCGGCCCCCCTGCAAAAAAAATTTGGCCCCTGGTCACCCATGTGATCGTGGGCGCAGAAATGGGGGCTGGGCGGAGCCCCTGGTTCTCCATGCGACCGGGCGTTGTGGACAGGGAGCCCTCAGGGGCTGAGCAGGGTCAGCGGCCGGATGGGGGAGCCACCGGTGGCGGTGGCGGGCCGGTGGCCGCCCGGTGGCGGGAGCGGTTTGAACTGGAGGCGCCGGCACAGAACCCGAGATCGGCCTTTTTTTAATTGTTTTTTTCGATTTTCGTGCCTCGTGAAGCGTGCTGGGGAGGCCGTACGGCTTCCCTAGCAAAAAAATTTTGCCTCAGAAACCAACTGCTCGAAAATGGACGATTTGACAGGCGTTTCTAGGGTTTTGGGGTGCTGCGAACGCGATGGCGACGTCCATTTGAGCCCATAGTGTCCCGAAAATTTGGCTACCCCCAGATCTTGCAAAAAACGATGCCTGTGGAAACCCTTGCACTTGAAACTCACTGAGAAGCCATATCTTCAGATCACGAACAAGCAGCGGCAGGTCTGGAGCTCTGATACTGTCAAAATATCCAAGTAATTATTCAGGAATTCAATGTTACAATGAGATGATTTGCTTTATAAAAGCAAAGTATGCAACCCTAATGTTGACCTAAAATTAGCTCAACCTAAGTAAAGTTATGCAAGTGTAATTAAATATTAATTACACTAACAGACCATTCTCAAAAGTTACCCTATATCCCTTTTTAACTAACTGACCAACACTCATTAAATTGTGTTTAAGACCTAACACAAAATACACATTTGAAATATACTTTTTCTCCCCCTGTTTGGTTAGAATATTGACATTTCCCTTTCCTTTAACTAACACTTTGTTGTCATTACCCAAGGTGACATCAGACTTACCATTTTCATCTAAACTTGAAAATATTTATAAATTTCTTGTCATATGGTTGCTACAGCCTGAGTCTAAAAACCAAACATCTTTTTCACTTGCTTGTGCAACATTATAGGCCAAAAACATTGTACTCTTATCTGGTCTTTTGTCTTGACTCTCTTTTGTAAAATTTGTATTTTGTTTACCGAAATCATATTGTTTCTTCCTACACTCATTCATATAATGTCCAAGATTTTTACAGTAATGGAATTGGACTTATGACTTATTATACCTTTGACCTTGAAGTTGATTATGAGATGGGTTTTAGCTACTGCCTCTTCCACTTGAACTTGATAGGCTACTTCTTCCACCTTTGTAAAAATTTCTTCCTCTTCCTCTGAAATTTGATCTTCCTCTGCCTCTTCCTTGGTTTATTGAAGCTTGTGACTTGAATGTGTGCTCCAATGACATATTTGTTGTTCTACTCAACCTGTGCTCATGGGAAATGAGTGAAGCAAAAAGCTCATCAACAGAATACTGGGTGAGATCCTTTGTTTCCTATATGGTTACAACAATTGTTTCAAATCTTGTGGGTAAACTTCTTAAAAAAATTTCAACAACTTTAACATTTTCAAGTGTCTCACCATGAGATCTAATCTGGTTTACCAATCCAATAATCTGGGTAAAGAATGAAGCTACTGATTCATTGTCTTTCATATACAAAGTCTCAAACTTCCATCTCAATATTTGAAACTTAGTTGTTTTAACTTTCTCCATTCCTTGATAAGTTGTTTGAAATATATCCCATGCTTGTTTGAACCTAGAGTCTACAGAAATTCTTGGAAAAATGCTCTCATGCACTCCTTGCAGAATAAAGAAGAGATATTTTGAATCTTTCTTTTTATTGTCTTTCAATAAGTCATTTTTTGCTTGTGTCAAGGCATTGAATGTTGCTACATCAACTGACTCTGTAAAAACCATTCTCCACTAACTCCCATAAGTCTTGTGAAAAAAATAGTGCCCTCGTTGTAATTTCCTAATAATCATAGTTCTTCCCATTTAACTGTGGGATTTGAAGATTTGTCAAACTTGTGCTTGCAGCCATACTTTCACAAAAAATTTAAGATGACACTATTTGTGAAGAACCTTCTCTGATACCATGTGAAGGCAAAAGGCAGAGGATGCACAGTAAAACTAAAGTAATTTATCACACAAATGGCACAGAGAAATAAATTATCTTATTCATAAAATTTATCTCATAGAACAACTTATAATTTTTGCTTCTTCAAAGCAGACCACAAAAGCTTACCAACTTCATACATAAATAAAAGTTTCACAACAGCAAAAATTAAAATATTAATTACAAAATTAACGGCATTAAAGATATGCCCATTTGTAATTGTCCAATTACATTAAAGCTATCCTTGCATAGTCCAATCAAAATTTATTAAGGCCAGAAAGACAACCACCATACAAGCCGCCAAAATCAACCTATATCGCACAACCATCAGGAAGAAAAAAGAGGTCTACGGTACTGCGGGGAACCGCTCCACCGCGGGCGACGACGAACACACCAGCGGTTCTGCGGGGTACTGCTCCACCACGAGAGACCGATGAAGGAGCCGCGGTAAGATGGGGAAACCACACCACCGCGGACAACGCCTAGACAGCTAGCGGTTTCGCGGTAAAACCGCACACCACAAGAGAGAGGTCGGCGGTATAAAGATAGAACCGTAGCACTGCACAAATCAAGAGGGAGGTTTGTGGTAAAGAGGTAGACACCATGGAACCGCGGGTGGAAGGAAGGAAGACTGTGGTAAGGAGGTAAACAATAGTACCATGGGAGACAAAATGAAGAGGCACAGTATAAACAGCAATACCGCGGGAGACAAAACGAAGAGGCGCAGTAAGGTGGTAGGCACCGCGCCACCACAGGAGACCAAACACGAAGTTGAGGGAACGTGGTTTAAACAAGGAAAAAATGATACGCAGGAGTTGGAATTATTTCCAACAAGAAAAAAGGGTGCAGGATGAAAACACGAGTATAAATAAGAATAGTAGTATAGTCTAGGATGCAATGTTACCATCTTCCATTGATTAGCATAGTAGAGTTAGTCCCACCTATTTGCCTACAATTGCATATAGGGAGCATGAAGGCCACATTCTTGTTTTCTTGTTTATGTTAGTTCTAATAGTACAGACGTCATAGGATGCTCATGTGTTCATGTGATGTACTTATAGATACTTGTTTTCTTCATTTACCATTTTTGCCACTCTTTTTTTTTCTCCTCTTATAGGTTTGCCTCTTTTCAAAGGTCCTAGCAGCTTAGTCTGATCAGATTGCAGGATTTTGATTATGTGGGTGGTTGTTAATTATTTTTATTGTTTGTGTAATTGAATTTTGGATCGCTTAAGTTATGGGAAAGGTCGCATGCATGGGATTGGATTATCCTTAGTGCCTAGGCTTACTGGGTGATGTTGTTGCAGCTAATCGCTACTGCAAAATCTGGTTAGCGTAGAAATCATACAGATAGTGTTGTGTATTGACATAGAGAGGAAGTAGACTAATTTGTGATCTTGAACGAGAAGCTCAATCAGTTTGTTTTGTAGTTGTTGTTTGGTGTGACTGGTATGACAAGCTTTGGATATTCCTACTTGACCTTAGGAATATTGCAAAGTTTGAGTGAGGATAGAAGCGATGAAAATGAGAGAAGATTTAGTATGCTCACAACCTTAAAGTGGTAGAGGAAGTATGAAGTGAGCCCGTGTGTAGTTCTAGAAACGAAAAAAACTTTGCTTGGAAATTTTGGCTATGAATTTAAGTAGATATGTGAAGGCAGTGTAGAGACAAACAATGACATGGAGCATAACCAAATAGAGAGCAAGAAAAGTAAGGCCTTCATTGGCAGCAACTCTTCAGGATTGGCTCAAGAGAGCCGAAAGTATGAATGTCAGTACTATAGCAAAGATTTTTCCAGTTCACAGGCCCTGGGAGGCCATCAGAATGCTCATAAAAAGGAGAGATACCAGGCCAAGGGGGCTCTAATTCAAGCCAACAGAAGCACCAAGAGCTATGGCAATAGCACTAGTTCATATGGACTGCAATTTTTTCTTGGCTCTAGTCTTCTCAATCTCCACTCTTCTCCCATGTTTGAAACAGCCATGCCCATCGTCCAACCATTTCCTATAGTTTTCGGGTACAATACCCAACATCCATCTCTTTTGGAGGGTTTCCTACCATTAATCAATGGTTTGCTACCATTTGTCCTGATAGCAATCCATTGATTTATCTTACTCCAGAATGCTAGGATTTTGGCTCTGGGATTTCCTCAATCGCATCTTATGACCCCAACATATATTCTTTCCAGTCTTCATCCAACGATTTTCCAAGCTACTCATCACTACCATTTCCCTTCCAACCAAGACAGTTAAGTAACTTGCTTAACTTTCAAGAGCAAAAGGTCATTGCAGGTGTCCAACAAAGTAAACACAGTAGTAACAATAATGTAGGTTTGCAGCTGCATGAGGCCGAACATGGGTTGGGTCTTCATTTGGGTCTTGGGCCTTCTTCGAATCATAAGACTTGTAGTTGGCTTGATCAAAATTTTGTATTGGTGCTCTAACTAGTACCATTTCTTGTCATTACATGTAGTCTAACAGTAAAATTAAACTTGTTAAAATTTGTTTTAGAATAGAATTTAATTCTTTCTTTTAAAAAAACCAATGGAATCCACATTTTGATCCCCTTAAGATCACTATAACTTTTGTTTCACTATGGATTATCTTGAAGCATCTCCCTTTAGAATACAAAGATCTCAAAATATTGGAACTATTGGTAACTCCTTGGGTACTTCTTAAATGCATGATCTCTTCTTTTCATAACCCAAAAAAATGCTCGCATCCATGTCCTAGTGGATGTATCCAAATATTTTCCCAAAAAAATTTATCTCTTTCATTGTCAAATGGATGTCGGGTTTAAAGAATTGTCATTGAAAGATCCAACCCACTTTGTTCCTATTTCCTTTGGTATGGTAATTTTTCTAACCGTTGTACCCCTAAATCTTGCCCACATAACCATTTGGTTTGTGAGGATGTGGAAGCTTGCAAGGAGGATCCATAAGCCTTTAAGGATAATCTCCATCCTCTTCCTCAACAAATGGAAGAATGTTATTAAATACTATACCTTGTGGCATCAGTGTGCATAGTATCTTTGGAAAGGATAATGGACTACTTTTGAAATAATATGTGGGTGGACCATTTTCATTTTGGTTGATGGTGGAAACTTGTTTTTGAAGAGATGACATGGTTTGGAAAATTTGATGTATGAGAGGGTCATTGCTTGTGTAATGAGATGGAAATGAAAGTGGTGATGGAGTGTATATGTTTTTGGAACAAGTGAACAGAATTCTTATAGATGGTAAGGTAGTAGGAGCTATAACATGTGATGCCACATAGGAATTAGAGATGCTAGTTGGAATACCCAATGAAGGAATCACATTACTAACTTGTTGCATTGTTGTGACTTGAGGAGGGGTGTAGGTAGGTATTGACGGTATTGTTGTGGGAGGAGGAATTTGAGTTCTTCCTTGGCTTGAAGCATTGTTTGTGGGAAAGGGGAAACTAGTAGCTAAGGGGAGATGCTTGCAAAAGATTTGCACTCACAAGGTCAAGGCCATCTTCAGTTTCAAGCATACGGTGAATGTTTTCAATTGTAGGAATTGAAGTGGTTGAAATTTTTCAAGACTAATTTGATGTTGTAATTTCACTAATTCCTCGTGAATGTGGATTAGGTTTTCTTGCGGAATTTTATCATTATTTGGTTCAACTTGCATGCTACTTGAAGGCAAAGAGCTACCTAGGGTGTTATCCATGCCTAGTGTACTAGTGTCAATACTAGGAGTGGAAGCTCTAAATAACCCAAGATCCATAACGATTGTTCTATCATAGGATGACATGAGTCTCAAACTTCTTCTCACTATGGTATTAGCAATAGGACACCAAACACTCATGCAAAAGCTACTAAATGTAGGGTGGGTGCAAATACAATGTAAACTAATAAGAATGAAATGCTTGTAATTGAAATTTTGAAAAGTAAAATTGAAAAGTAGAAGCAACAAACAGAAACTCAGAAAATGAACTGTAAATGACAGAAAATGAAATGCCAAATATGCAAAGGGAATAATTCACCCAAGGTGGTGAATGAGTCTAGGTATGGATTTTTTTGAAAATTTCAAAAAAAATTAATGGAATTTTATGATTTTTTATGTTTTCTAATGCAAATGTAAAATTCTACTGATTTTTAATGAGATTAATTGCGATAATTCAAGCTAAATGATATTTTCACTAATGTAAAGATTGAAACCCTAGAATGCAAATTAACCAATGCAAAACGTAATGCAATGTTAATGCAAGCTAAATCTAGGATGTAAATGCACTCCAAATCAGAATTATGATGCTCTAAATGCAAGTTCACCAAAATGAAATGAAGAAAATAGGAGGGGGCTCTCTTTTTGCTTCTAGGGTTTTGGACCTAAAAGGAGAGAGGCTATTTTCTCTATTTCACTCAAGAACAACCCTTGAGATTTCAATGCAAAGGAGATTGAAATCTGATAAAGGTTTTGTTCTAGGGGACAGAATGATGTAAATGAGGGGTTCACCACCAATTTTAGACTTGGCAAGATAATGAAATGGATGATGAAATGCAAATTTGATGCAATCTTCAAAGAATGATCTAAAATGCAAGCAAATAGCAATAGAAAACTGTAAAATTGGAAATGTGCACCTAGGAAACTAGAGAAGGTAGGATGGAGGTATGAAACCCTGGAAAATCATTGTTGAAGCCAACTAGGACTCATTCACCAAGTTGGGCGAATCAATCCAGTATGGAGAAAATTATGCCAAAACAGGTTTCAGAAAAAAAAGGGTACTCAGATTTGTAAAAACCTCTAACAAATAGGTATAGTAGGACTCATTCACCAATAGTGGTGAATCGGTCCACTTTCAGATTTCTAGAAATTCAAAGTTGGATTTTGTAGCCCTCGGTCTGCTTTGTTGATCTCGATTCAGATTCGGGTCTGAAATTGCTAAATTCAACCTGTAGGTCTTCTCCAAGCTCCTCCAAGGTTTTTTAACAATCTTTACAACTTTTACTTGCTTTGACAACTTGATGGTAACTTTTCCAATCTTTCTCTTTGATAAATTTGCAACCTAGACCTACAAATCACATGCAAAGAGAAGGAAAAATGGTTGTGGTGTTAGAGAATGGGGGTTTACCTTGGTCAAACCCCTTGTTAGTAATTAAGCCTTGAAATAGAAAGAAAATATAAAGGAGAGTGATGAATGAACAAAAGGTGATGTTGCAACTCACCAAACCCTTGCAATAAAGTGTTGCAAATATGCTTAAAATGGCCACAATGGATGTGGTTCTTGATTATTTCTTGAAGGAGATAGATCTTGAATGTAAAGCTTGCTTGGATCATGAACTCTACACCATAATTGTAAGCACAATAACAAACATGAAGAAGGTGATCTTTGACATGATGATCGATTCTTGAAGAATGCTCTTGAATACTTGATAATCTGCCCTTGAAAGCCTTGAATTCTCTTGCTCAAATGAATGCACACTTGATTTCTTTAGGAGTGTTAGGATTCTAGAATTTCTAGGATTGAAATGAGTGAAAGAACCTTGTATTTATACCTTATTATGCAAGAATTCCCAAAATTGCAACACTACAAGTTGATGTTGGATCTTGGAGAATAAAATCGTGCCAAAGATTTAAATTAAATTTGATTTTGAGTTAAGGGGGACTCATTTGCCACCTTGGGTGAATGGGTCCCACCTAAGGGGACTCATTCACCCAGAATGGCAAATTATTCCCACCTTAGGAGTTTGAGGTGGTTTTTTGAGGATTTGATGTTTTAAATGCCATTTGTCAAGATTATCCTAAAAAATACAGCAAAATAAGGCTTGTGGATGCAAAAAGGGGCCAATTAAATAATAAGAGAGCCCAATTATTAATGACAAGACTAGAGTAATGTGAAAGTGTGTTAGAACACTTTACAACACACCAAATAAGGCAAGGCTAAGAGAAATTGTGATTGAAATAAAGTTAATTATGCTTAGAAATCCTAGAAAGATGTGAAAGTGTGTTACAACACCTTTACAAGGCATCATTAAAGTACACTAGTTTACAAGGGCCCAAGACCTAATGTGAATGTGTTACCCACATTACAACACTAAATCAAGGCCAAACTAAGCCAAAATCTGAAATAAGGAGCTAAACAAATGCGAAAAAGGCTAAGGACCCTTTTTTTTATGTTACACAAGGTTCGTTTGGCTCGAACATGCTCTAGTAAAAAGTTGTTCGCAAATCTGAGCTTCAACCCCTATTTGCAACTTTGTCAAATGATCTCCAATTTGGATGAAACAAAATCCAAATCTGAATTTCTCAATCCCAATGGACACGTTGGAATATTTAAAAATATTTCTATTATAACCATGAATACTACAATTACCTAGATCTCATGCAATATGAAGAGGTTATTAGATCATTGCAAATCCTTTCTGATTCTCCAAATTATTTAAAACACAAGAGAAGAGCATACAAAAATTTACAAGATCTTTACAAGAAAATCAAGAATCTATGAACTTAAATTTCTCAAAATAAAATGACTCATACCATGTTATAAATCTGAAATAGATTGAATAACCCAAGGAACTTTTTAAGAGAAAATCAAAGTTACATAAACTAGAAAAACATAAGAATGTAAACCAAGACTCTGAGAGATTATGCAATGTTGATGTGAAAAATTGCATTAAGAGCTTCCAAGTTGAAAAGATATAGTGCAAATATGCATGAATGGATGCAAATAAAAGCTTGGTAGTGATTTTAAATAGAACTTAGGAGAGGAGG
Organism: Sequoiadendron giganteum; assembly: GCA_007115665.2. Lineage (NCBI taxonomy): Eukaryota > Viridiplantae > Streptophyta > Pinopsida > Cupressales > Cupressaceae > Sequoiadendron > Sequoiadendron giganteum. Next base: position 677,545,968 of record CM021102.1, on the reverse strand, counting down.
TAGGTGGAAAATCCAACCAATAGGAATCAACCACAAAAAGTGAAGATGGACCACCAAAAGTGAAGGATGCCAATAAAAGTGGGAATTAGTTCCACCCTTTAAGGAAGGGGACACCACATCACTTATCTCCTATTTATTAAATAATAAACTCACTTTATTATCCAAAGAAATCTTAATAAAAATGTAGGAAAAATGTAGGAAAAACCTATCCTAAGTAAGGGAAGATAGATTAACCCACTAGGAAAATAAAAACCTACACCAATAGTCAAAATATGCCAAAATGGTCAAAATATTTTGCTAGGCTGGTCACTAGAATAGAATGTTGGTATATTCCATAGATCCTAGTAGAATATTCCTTTTGGGGCATGTTGGTCAAGGAATTTTGTGGTCATTAGGATTTAGGTGGCCATCAATTGGTAGGACCTAAGAGCTAGCCACCAATGGTCAAAAGAAGTCATTGATGTTTGGACGAATGCCAATAGGAAAGAGGAGGTGGAGGGATGATGTGATCACCACTTAGCAGGTTTGTGGAATAGGGGTGTGACCATGTACCAAACAATTTTTTATTAAAAATAAACTTTATTTGTTATTTTATTTTTATTTTTTGAAAAAAAAATCTACAAAAAATTAATATAAAAACCAAAAAAAACCCTCACTTGGATTTTTTTTGAACCAACATGCAGAATAGGAATGAACAATGGTGGTAGGGATATACATATTATTTCATCCATGTGGCCATGTGGATTTCTATGTGAGATTCCTTGCTGCTATTTTTTTCTTTTTTCTAACTTTTCCAATTTTAACGAAAAGGCATGCACTCTTGGGGTTTTTGGCCATTATGGATCCAATAGTGATGCCCATTTTTCTCTAGGATGATTTTATTTTACCTTCAAAGATGGATCTCTCATAATTTGAACAATAAGCTACAAATTTAAATCTTTGATACTATGATGGAGTTGATAGTGAATCCCATGGCTCGCAAAAATCACCTACAACCAAAACATCCATCACATTTGAAGAGAAAAAGTGATTGATGTGTGTTATGCAACCTTGAGAGAGATTGATCCACAAATGTATCTAATATGAAAATGAATGTAAATTGTAATATAATGTACAATAATAAATTATTATAAAATAAAAAATCAAACCTTAGATAAGGATTTAATTAGATTGTGACAAGTATCCTTATCTTATGCAATGAGACAATTTCACCTATAAATAGCCCAATCTAATAATTAAAAAAATCACGCATAAGTTTAGTTTAAGTGTAATAAAATAAAAGGGGCGGGTAATAATTAATTAATTATTAGGTGATTACCCTATTTAAACTTCGATAAATTTAAATGGTAGTCCCTAAGTAGGAATTTATCCCTCAATTTATGACCATATGATCCCAATAAATGTTTTCCCCTTTTCATTTCTCAAATTCTCTTTTCCTACATATTATTCTACCACAATGTGGCATTTCCTTTTATCTTTGTTTGGGAAATCATGTCCCTTTTATAGTTTTAATATGTCTTCAAACTTTGAATTTATCCATCTAAATGATCAAATCAATAAACTCTTCTATATCCAATGATCTAAATAAATATAGCACCTACATTCTTGATACTTGGAAAATCCTTGATACGACTCCCAACCTCCTATTGTCACCTATGTTGGTATTCACCACTTTTGCACAATCCCACTCTCCATATTTCCCTCACTCCTCCAAGTTTCTACTACCATCTTTCTAGAAAATCTCAGGTGATTTAATTCCATTGTATCAATTATTCGTTTCATCCTCCTTAATAGTTCGGTGACTTCATGTGATCTCTTCACCACATTGGTGATCCCAACTTGTCCCACACCAACAATCATTTTGAGTAGCATTCTCAATTTTGTGTTAATAATCTTTGTAGATACAACTATAATAAAAACAATGCATATATTGATCTCACTTAGATATAGGATTTAAATACACCAAATTGAGTGTACATCACTATGATGCCACTTGATGTAGGTTAATATCTATGATTCTAATGAAGGACTATAAAACCAATAAACTCAACCAAACATCACACAAACAAAAAATCAAAGAAATTTAGAAAATATGAGAGAACTTGATAGATATGAATATTTATTTTTGATATAATTATTACAAAATGTCACATAAACCTAAAATCTAGCGCAAGCCTAAAATATCAATATCACAATTTATTCTAATATAATTTTAAAGAAATATTTTCTTAGAGCTAACGATCATCACAAAGAGAATAAGAATGTGTACTCACTATAGGGTGTAAAAAACAATTAAAATTTCCCAAATATAGGCATGACCTCCTCAATTCAGACCTTGTTCCTAAAGTAATCAATATTTTCTTAAGAGGACCAAAAAAAACCTAGATTCATAAAAAAATACTACAACAAAGTCTAATATCCAAAGCCTTCATTATAATCATCCATAAACATTGACATAAAGTTAAAAAAAGTTATTCAAAGCTAAGCTAAATAAAAAATGAATAATGGCCCCAATGGATGTGTCTCATACATTTATTAAGAAGGTGATGATATAGTAATATGTTAAATAAATGATAGAATATTTGGCCAATTGTAGATAAAGAAATTTGATCATACTTGAACCATATATTCTAATTTATCAAATCAAGATTAAACTTTAAGAACTCTTTGTGGAGTTGAATGTTAAGAATATTGAAGAAAATTTTGATCATGTTAAAGAAACAACTTCTAGAAGTATTAAGATTACTCACAAGAAAATACACATTCCAACTTGTGGCAACAAAAAAAATCCTATAGAACTATACAAATATACAAATATAAAAAATAATGCAATTTTTTTCTTGATGCAAGATTTTTTATGAATTAAGGATGCTCTTGCATTCAAATAGTATGCAAAAACTCCATTTAAAAACTTTGAAAAAATAATTAATAATATGTGTGACTTGAAAGTAAGAGAATATGGTTCACACTTCTTCCTAACATTCATAAATTATATAATGATATCCTAGTTGATGAAATCCTGAATTAGGATAACCAAATAAAAGGTAGATTAAATACTTTTATTAAAATAAATAATCATCTAGCATGTTATAATGGAATTTTAAGATTTGGTTTTAACTCTAATTTTTTCATATTTTTATATTTAATAATGAAGAATAATTAAAAATATTAAATGTCTCTACAATTGAAAAGAGAATTATAACAATATAAATTTAGCAATCAAAATATAATAATTTAATATGTTCAAATATTTGTATTCTTGATACTCAAGTTATGGAATTGAATACAATATATAGGCTCTAGGATGTACTAGTCAAGGTAATAAGTGTCTTAGAGGAGATAAATTAACTGAAGGACTAACTCGGGTGAAAGATAAAAGGTGTGAAGATAACTCACCTTGATGACCAAGTGAACTCATCTTGATGAGGGAGATGTGGCACCTAACTACCATCAATAAAGGAGATGACATGTGCTCTTATTTCCTATCTAACTCAAGTAAATAAATAATAATTAACTAAATAAACCTAATATAATAGGTAATAATAATTCATTACACCAACAATGCCCTTAAGTGTAACTACAGTAATAAAGAAATATGTCATATGAAGTACCCATGTATAATCTAAAAGAACCCCAAAGTTCAAAGGGAGTGTACCCACCCAAAAGTAGAAAATGAGAAGACCCATGGTAATAAATTAATCACAATTGAGATATGAAAAGTAGGACAAGTTAGCCCCTAGAATTGATAGTATCCTAAAATTCATGCAAGTTAAGGCACATGTGCCTCCAAAAAGAAGATAGATAAATTCAATATAAAATATCATGAAAAATGATAAATTAGGTCCCTCTACAACAAAAATGCATATTCCTTTTCGAATATACAAAGAATAAGATATCACTCTATTGGGCTTCAAGAAAATTCACCATCGAAAAATTAATTGCCATGACAAATTCATCTCATGGAAAATTCACCACCAACAATTCACCGCCATGAATGATTCGTTGCATTAACATTTTTTAATATATATTTCCATAACCTTGAGAATTTAAAAAAAAAAGAATAATTTGCAATAGTACAATAATAGAGATGATTGATATTGTTGTATAACTGGTTTACTAAAATAAAATAAAATATATTAAAAAAAAAAATCATTTTTATTATCATAAATCAAATTTTCTTATTGTATATGTGATGAATTATCCACAACGCTAAATTGTTGGTGGTGAATTTTCCACAAGATGAATTTTTCATGGCGATGAATTTTTTGGCAGTGAATTGTTGGTGGTGAATTTTCTGGCGGTGAATTGTTGGTAGTGAATTTTCCTAGAGCCCACACTACTAAATTCCCACTCAAGTGGAATGTAGAAAGAATCAAGATATATGGTTATGAAATTTTCTCGTGTGTCTCAATGATAATGTTTAACTGTGAATATGTCATACAAGATTCAAGAATAGTGACCACTAAAGTGTGAGACTTAAACCAATATGAATCATGATGTTTTAAGTGAGTAGCATGATATGAAAAAGAGAGAACAAAAGGATCCATAATGGTAGATGATGAAACTTGATGAGAGTTGTCATCAAAGAGAATACATATGTATTTAATATAGCCATCAAGATCAATAATATGAATTTAAAATTAATTAATATATTTTTAATAAGTAGATATGTTGATGATAGATAAGACAAGTATGAAGCTACTAAAGACAATATATAACTTAGTGTGTAAATAAGCTAAGATATTTATCAATATAGCAAATAGAGGTAGAGGTAGGAGATTAGAAGAGGAAATAGGAGAGGTATTTATGTTATTAAAACATTTGAGATCTTCCCAATAATAAATTTCCTCTTTAGTATCATCATCATAGAAAGGAATCTCAAAATAACCAAGGGAAAGAAGTTTTTCCATAGAATGATCATCTCGGAATGGAGGTTCATTGGACCCTCCATAAATTTCCTATAGTGTGGTCCAAAGAGTAAAACTAAACTCAATGTGTATAAAAACACATATTTTTTGGTTACCAATAGTAATAGTGATTCATTCTAAGACATAGCTTTTACCCCCATACATATTTCTAACAATGAGTACCTAGTCTAGGAATAATCCCATACATATGTGAGAAAGAAGATATGAATCCATTGATAATTTTTTAGGAAACCATCTCACTAAGAATTGAAGTTTCTATCTTCCAAGGTTATGATAGAGGGTTCATATTTTATATTTATTAGTGGATTATATAAATTACCTCCTTTGAGTGAACCAGTGAAGAAGAAACCTCTATCACCCTCCAACACCTCCTCTCGGGTTGGTTGCACTATTCCATAGCTCATTGCAAAATTTGTGGCATGAATTGCAAAAGTTTCTAAAGCATTTTCAACAAATCTATTATCTAGAACTTAGAAGAATATGAATAGTTGAGTATACAATCCATTTTTGTATTCAATCCATTTTTGTATATGCATTTCCAATGGACAAAGAAAGAAAAGACAGTTAAACAAGGAAGGTATACAATCCATTTTTGTATTCAAGCATAAACAAGATCTTCTCACAACCTTCAACAAAAAATAATGAGTTGAATTATTGGTTTGGTAAGATTAACTCTATAAAGAAATTTGAAATAGGTTTTGTAGAGATAATGAGGCCACTAAATGCCAAGATGATGAAATATGCAAAAATATAGTGGAAAATGTAAGCTAAGGTATTTTAATAAATCAAGAAATCATTTTTTGAATCCCCTATATTGGTTACAAGCCCAAACTATTCTAAACTATTCTACATATACTCATTTTCATTTGACCACATTGTACAACCATTCTTACTCAAATGAGAAACCTAGGAAATGAAAGGCATGTAGCCTTCATGAGTGTATCATTCAAAGATGCAAAGATAAATTATCCAAATTTGAAGCAAGATTATGCTTTAGTGTGAGTATTGATTAATTTTTAATTACATTTTCAATAGTAAAGTAGTTGTAGTAGTCTTTGACATGTAGTAGTAAAGGACTTTCTTAGTAGAATAAATTAAGAGAAAAATGGACCACTATATTATAATAATTTGACATATAAAACATGCCTATGAAGTTGGTCAAAGAATAGAAATTAATTAAACTCATAACACAAGTTGATCTAGGTTGATCACACCAATATTATGTAGATGATGTGATAACAAAGGATGATTCATATGCTAATAAAACTAATTATTTTATGAGTAATTAATTCCTTATATATATTTAAATACTAGTTAAAATACATCTTTGCACCTTAAAATGAAAAAGCTACATGTGATTATAGGAGGCTTATTACAAATAAATCATGAAGGAATCTAGACTTAAGGTGATTGAGTAAGGAAGAGGTAGAATGGCTATTGAATTTTTATTATAATTTCCTCTATTAAATTCTTTTCAAATATCTACTCGGTGATGTCCCCTACAAGTTCAAGATGCTTCAATTTCTAAAAATTAAAAAAATATCCTATGTGTGAAGTTGTGTTGGTCATTTTCATGAATTTCTATCAATTACCATATTGTTATTTTGATGGATTTGCATACCAATATTTCATCTCTACCATCTCCATTTTTCTTTTTCCATTGGTCTATTGGGCTTCATCCTCAAATTATAATCTTTCAACTAATCTTGATAATCCACTTTCAACCTTTGTTAAATTTATCTAAGCATGGATTCTATTGGACTTCAATTTTTTTGCGGTTGTCATGCTAGTAATCCGATCCTTAGTGTTTCTTAGTGACCTAGAATATTTTCTATTTCTAGAGTGTTTGGCTTGACCCTCCATTCAAACCATTATCATCTCCATATTCTTTGACCCAGGCTCTTAGCTCTATTGTATTCAAGTGTTATATTTTCTAGGATTTTAGATTTGGTTATATCCTACCATACCACTCCCTTTTAAACTTAAAAATCCCAATCCATTTTAATCCAAATGTCTAAGTATTTTTGCACCAATTTTTTCATCTCTCAACCATCATGTCATTTCAATCATTCCCCAACAACTTCACAATCTTATTATTTGTATTTACTCCTTGTAGTATTGGGAATTTAGTCAAGTTCTAATCCTTAAGTACCATCCCTTTCTAACCCCTATTATCTTGATCCTCTACTAGTAAAAAAAAATCTTGTGTTTTAGAGTTCTAGAATTGATTCCATGCGTCTAAATTTGTATCCATCTTTTATTTCACAATGTGAAAATCATGATAATGCCATCTTTATATGATGCTAACATCATCAATTTTTAGAGTTACCTATTGAGACATACCTAAGTTAACATCATCTTTTCATTCTCCAAAAAATAAAAATATATAAAGCTAGAGTCAAACATTTGGCCTTTTATATTTTTATAAAAAAATTAAGGTCGTATAGATACATTAATCTCAACATCTCGATGATTTGTCCTTTATTAAGGTCATATAAGAAACCTTTTATTATAATTGTGTATTATGGACCTCCATTTTTATTTAAGTTTTTTTATGGATTCATGGAATCTTTGAGTTTGTGTTTTTTGTTAAAATATATTTTTTATTTATTATTTTGGATCTAAGACTTGCTATAAAATTACACTATGTAGTTCATGCTAGGATGAGAAAATTTTCTAAAATAATATGTGGGGAATTTAAATTGATTGCGGATTATCAATTAGGGTGCATCATTGGGGTAAAAGGGAATTTGAGAGTGTAAGCTCTAAATGATAAATCCAAGTGCATTAGACTGATTTGAATGTTAGTATTTTATTCAATTCATTAAGGTTTCATGTATTCAAGATAAATTTGATAGTTGAGGGTTGGACATTCTATTCATTTAGAAATAATTTATAAAAATATATATGTTAGTGTCATATTATAGTGAAGTAGGTTTTATTCCATCATCCATAAATTTAGTAATATTTAAAGCTATTAAATCCCTAGAGAGTGTTATTCAATACATAGTATTTGTATAGGATTTTATATGATACTAGCATAAGTATTAGGTAAATTATTATTGTGATAAACACAATATATATATATATATATAGGGATGAGTAGCTTGCTTATATCTAGAGTCACATCATTTGAACTAACTACCAAATTAGAGATCTATTATACTAAATTAGTTGTGTTTCTATATTTAAGATCTTTAGGAAATAAACTTCCAAACTTAGTAAGGCTCAAAGAAGAGGAGGAGGCTTTATCCAAGTCATTCTATCTACTCTAATTTTTCTCCCCCTTAGTCTAAATATATAGGCTACTTCCCCATTGCCTACATTATTCCTAGACTGGGAAATTATGTTAGATTTCCTTAATATCTAGATGGTTACAAGAAAAATATCCAACACCACATCCTCTACAAAAAATAATTCAATTAAAATTTTAAGATATCCATCTTCAAAACATCAAGTTATCTGTACTTTGTACATTACATTAGGCACTATTCCAATTATTCTCTATTTATTCCTCATAAAGAGAAAACTTTAGATAATGAAATCTATAATGACATCATATTCTATGAGTCAAATTTTGAGCATACTTACTATTGTGGGATTGATGTACTTGCCTCTCTTGATTGATATTCTAGTGTACTCACCACTATTTTCATGATTCCCAATATATTTTGGTTTTGTAAAGAGAGAAAAATAGTGTTCAAACTAAGAACGTTCTTTTAGTGGACCTCACGTGATGATAGGATCTAAGGCACTTCTCATCACACAAAATCTCCATCTTGGATCCAATTCTAGACTCTCATATACTACACCCCCAAGATTAAGAAAATGACTCATACATCATTAGATAGAGTAAACACATTTCAAAATATATAAAGTTGCCATTTCTATAGGAGCATATGTGAAATTATTCAGATTAGTAGTCTTAATGAATTTATTCTAATCATTTTTTGTTCTTACATAATCAAAATCAAATTGAAAGAGAGAAAAATAGAACCATAACATAGAGATAATCAATAAATTTTGCTACAACTATCAAAAAAAAAAAAAGAGAACTAGATATCTTCAATAGCAATAAATGAATTAATACTTAAGTTATGAGGATCACAAGATTGCCAACTAGGGTCCTACTCTTGTGGATCTTGCTATAGTACATCTTAACAATAAAATTCCTCTAGCATTTCCAAATCTCTCTATCCCTTCACCTCCTATCATGCCACTAAATCTTATTACAATATATTGAACTTCAAAACATCACACTATGCACTTTGTAGATTATATTAGTTACTATTCTACTAGAAGTATTTATTTATTCCTCATCAAGAGAAAACTTCGTACAATGAACCACATAATGACATTATTCACACAATTCCTCCACATGAGGAAGGTAGCCCACCTTTTTAAAAAATCCAAATACAAGGTATAACCTTCTCTGCATGTATTCTACTAAACCAATATGAATACACAAGCATTAAATTGAGTTAATCAGTATAATTATCTGACCAAATATTGATTTTTTGAACCTTTATAATACCAATGTTTTCTTGTAATAACTCAAAAAATTATTGAAAACAATATTGTACATACTATGACGAATGATATTGATCATCACTAACATGTAAAAATTGTGCTCCCTAACTATCTTCTTATTTTATTTTTTACTATTAGGGGCACGCCTATATGTGATGTGAACAATAATATTTTATCTGAATAGAATTCTAATATTAATATGATTCAACTTCTTTTTGTGGCTGCAACATGTAATTTTATATAAAATTGACTATAGATCTATAATAGTTCCAATTAGGAAAAATCTTTGCACACCATGACTTGTTGATCTAACCATCAAGAATAGTGGCTATGTATTGCATACTTATAAAAAATATTCTTAAAATCAGAAATAAAATTAGCAGTGCTTCTCTTGTGACCAACTCACATCTAGAATCTTCACCTCCACTCTTCATATTGTATTTTACTATCTCATATCTCTTTTTCTCAAACATTTTATTTCCCAGATCATTTTTCTTCCATCATGGGAACATGATATAAACTTTGATAACCCACCACATTGTAAACGCTTCTCATTTAAACACATTTTTACAAAAATTACAATTATTGTATCTAGCACATTAAAATAAATCTAATAAGTCGTTAGATAAATTTGGTATTTTAATTGTAACACACTCTTGTAAAATTTGGTTAGTATTCTAATTTGGAAAGGTCCTCTCTCTTCTTAAGTAACTTGGAGATACAATGACTTTCATTTTTTTATGTGTGTTATCAATTTTATTAATATTATCAACAATTGGATCATGGAGTATAATTTTAATATCATGGGGTTCATTTCTACATTATTCAAAAATATTTCTAAATTTGAATTCTTATTTTTCTATGATGTTACTCTTTCAATAGGTGTTTCATAACATTTTGCAACATTTTCGCTTTCATGTTCAACATTTTTATTTTCAATGTTAAGTAATAATGTTTTCCCTTTATTACTAGTTGTAGGAAATAAATCTTAGATGCAACCTTTATCAATGTTTTTTAAATTGTCTTTAATGACACATTTTGTTCTAGAGTGCACACGCACACTTGTAAATTTAAATTTTAAAATTGTTTTAGATTATGTTTTTTGTGCAATCTAGTAATGTGAATGTTTTGATTATTAAAAACTATGATAGATGTTGAACATGTTTTGTGTTAATGGTATGGAAATATTATTGATGAGTAGATGAATTATTAGAACTGTTTTAGATTTATATTCCTTATATCTAGATATATTATTTAAACTAAGGTCTCATTGCTCCTTTAGGTACACATACATACATAACATGGATAATGCAGATGCTCCACCTCTAGAATATTTGTTTGCAAATACCACTAATGAGATTAATAAATTGAAAGACTCATTAGCGCAAAATGAAAACCCAGGGATATATTTTGAACCATGCATGTCAATATTGCATAGTCTTGAAAAACTAAGAGATGAAATTGAGAGGAAAAGTGCATTTTCTCCAGATAGAGTAGCTGCTATTCTTTCTCGCATGCGGGAAGAAGTACATGGTGAGGTTCCCCTTAAACAAATACAGGATAGTGTGACCAAAGAAATGATAAAAACCAATTTTTTTCCATTTTATCAAAGTACACGTAAGGTTAGGGGATACCAGGTCACTAGATGTGTTGATCATGATATGGCCTCATTGATCTACCCACGATTTCTCGCAGCACATGGTCAATACCCAAACAATGACCAGATTCCATTATATTTTGTTCAGCAGTTGTATGTTGAGGTCCATTTGGGCCTCAAAGTCAACTACCTGGACATTCCACCATATGTTGGTCAGGGGCGTGGCAAGATTGCTAATAGACCCACTTATCATCGAATAGATAGATCGACCCCAGTGTTTAGGGTATTGGTTGGTGAGAGGTTTCCTACTCTCACCCAGCTCTAGCCCCCATAGCAGATGAGGTTGTCGTTGCCTCCCAAAAGGAAGCAATTGATACTATAGGTGACATTGAGCTGCCACCACTAGGATATCTACTGATCATGTAGGTCAGTATTTGATGTCTAGATGTCCTTGACCCATGCCATCTTCAGCACAATGGACCACCATGGATCCTTTCATATTATCAAGCATCCCTACGCCCACAGAGCTTGAGGCACTTATAGGAGATATGGCACGCAGGACTCTACATTGTTTGGTTGAGGAACTCTTGGAGGCATATTCTTTCATTGCATCAGACTATGGGATAGGTATAGAGAATGTTAGAGATTGTTTGGCATGTGGAGGTCGTTCACTTCCAGGATCCCATCACTAGTGCACGTCAGGATCCACCATCTGATCATTCAATAGTTGCACAGACTATGGGTTTTATTGAGATGTTGGTTGGTTCTGGTTCATTATCGTTGATGCCATCTCACCTACATAGTCCTCTCCACTCATCATTTCTGGCATGACATGAGATAGATCAGATGGATGTAGATATTGGTTTGTCGCTTGACCGTATAGTTGATATGGTGGAGGCGGTTGTTTCAAAGGACTCAACTCATCCGATATCAGATGATGTGCATGTATGTGTGCATGTGCATGTTTCAATTCCTTTTTAATTATTTTTAAATTTTAGTTTTAATTTAACTAGATATTCATGTACTGATATATATGAATTTATATATTTGTAGGTGGACATACCTAATGTCACTCCTAGCCTTGTTCCAGATCGTGCACATCGACGTGACTCTATGGATGAATCTGATGCTAGTGGACATGTGAGTTTTAAATTTTTATATATACATGTGTATATGTACATGAATATGTACATGCATAGATCTAGATACATATTTAATATAAATTATATGTATTTAACACATTTTGTACACCATTTTATTTGCAGGGCTCAGCACATCCATCAGAGCAGGACCGTTCTCATTCAAATGGTCGTTCGACTAGGAGTCAACATTCATATTAGGCCCTGCATATTAGATGTATTTTCTTATATGATGATCTTTCTAGTATTTGGCATTTGATTATCTCTAACTTACATTTGCTATATATGATGATTTTTAGTATTCGGCATTTCCTTATATGATGATCTTATTTGATGATCTTTAGTATTCCACATTCGATGATCTCTAACTTACATTTTATTTTATGATATACATACATTTGGAACTTTTCTTATAACATGTTACATGTTTATACATTGATCAATATTGATATGTTTACATGTTTATATGATATATTTATACATTTGCTTATATTCAATATACATACATTTGCTTATTTGATGATCTATTACAACTTACATTACCTTATATGATATATTCATTTGATCTCTCTAGAGTAGAATTTTAGGAAATGAATGCCACTTTATAATTAAGTTCATTCATGTTGATCACAATAAATATTTTGCATATGTATGCCCATGTTGAATAAATTATAGTAAGCAGTCAATTATAAAATAAATGACTCCCAAGCTCAAGTAAACAAATGATATTTTATAAATGAGTGTATTTACTTGAGCCTATAATTTATTAATTTCAAGGACATGTTCTTCTAGTTTTAAAATTTGATAAAAATGATGAAATTAAAATCTTGATAGAAAGTAAGAACAAATAAACAAATAAATTTTATTCTTTGAAACATTAAGAAGATTCAATTCAAATTATACCTCTATTATCTTTTTGACTTGTAACAAAATTCTAAAATTACTAGATATGTTGCATATTTATACATTAAATAACAACAAACTCCACAATACAAGAAGGTATTTGATTACCACTTGATTCATTTAAACTAGTATTTAGGGAACATGAATAAGAACTATGGTAAAAAACTAGTATTTAGTAAACGTGAATAAGAACTATGGTAAAAAATTGGTATCTTTCTTAAAGAGTTTCAAATTCCTATTCTTATCATCACTAACATGCAAGTTATTATAAATGATCAAAGCCCTCTTCCCTATTAATATATATCTAGATAAATATATATTTTTCACAAGAGAAGCCTCAAATTGATCTATATAAATATAGGGTTTTGTCCTAGGAATATACGTAATAGGAAATAGGAAGATGAAATCATGTGTCCATGTTATGACTTGACAATAATCTCCAATATGATGCAATGATTCAATAAAGTTCATAATTTAAATTAAAAAATTATTTAAATATAGATACTTGCAATAATATTTAACATGTTACATTTCAATAGAGAAATTAATTAACTATAATTTATTAACCATCTTGATTAAATATATACAACTATATACATAAATACAACATTATATTGAAGATATAAATAAATAAACATGCTAGATTTGGGGGATCATTGAAACTAACACTAAATTTTCTTCTCCTCCCACCATCACTCTTCCAATGAATTTTTTTATGACAAGGTTTGCACATTATGTACATAACAAGTACTTGAATTCCATGGAACAAATATATAATTGGAAATATCTACTCAATTTAAGGTTCTCAATGTATTTCAACCCCTAATTTGTGTCCAACCAAATTTAAAACACTTGTCATCAACATATATTATAAGTAAAGTTCTAAAACAATCCAGAGTTCAAACAAGTTACTATAAGTTCTCATCTTGAACATGTATGTACATGTACAAGTGAACTTGAAAATCATGGATATAATCTAACTCAAACATTCTAGTTCAACCCGCTCTTGAATAACATGTAAAAAAAATTGATGGTCATCGCTATCTAGTCTCCATTTTTTCGTCCGCGTGCATGTGGAACTACATGAAGATGTAGGGCGGTAGCAATTATAAGGTGACTATATTGATATACCTTGTTATCAACTTGATAGTCCACAAAATGAATCCCATGTTGAACAAATTTGACTTGTCTTAGATATATCCCTTGCACAACAACAGAACCTGCACAGTAAACATGAACCTGAGGGAATACATGTGTATGTGTACAACATTTGCATGCTCAAAGTTTGTACAATATATATTTAATGTTTTTAAGATAATGTACACATGTACACAATGTATATATATAATTTTAAATTCAAACTCACTTGTGGGAAATAACATTCCATCGTTTGTTTCAGGTCGTGTTAGCTTATTCCTCTCTTCTATGCAACGCAATAAATAATAGCTAACACCTTCTATGTTTTCAGGCTCTACTATAACTGCAAAAACATCTCTTGTACACCAAATTTACATAATAAAATTCTAAAAAAAATAGAATTGTCTCTAGACAAGTTAAAGATCATTAAATTTATATAATATTTAAATTATTGAAAACTTACACATGTACCTTTTCTAACCAATCCTGAAATATGGTCATAATCAATTGAAATCAAAGGAATGTCTTGATATTTTTTATCCTCATTTTCATTGTATGTGTTTGAAACGAATAGTGGTACCATATCCCATTTACTAACGTATTCAAGTTCTTCATTGTTGCATGCATGTGAGTTTCCTGCAATGCACTCAGTGCAAAAACAAGAGTAATCCCTTGTGTATAATGTCCATCCAGGGTGACTATCTAAACTCATAACACAATGCAAAGATCTTGTTTTTTCTACCCTCTTGCATTCATGCATCGATCTTCTATCCACACCTAGATAAATGTAATTGCAAAAAATTTATGTGAACTTGAGCATGTGTGTATATATATATGTGTGTAAATTTTAAATTTAAATAGATTTATTTTTTTTAAATGTAATTTATACATACCTGATATCTCCCAAAACACTCTATGTGGAATGTTTCGGTTTGTTCTCGAAGATGTGCCGACCTCATTTGATGCAAAGTGAGTGTTTCTTGCACCATTCAACAACATCATGTGCATCATCTATATGATCTTCTGAATAACTCATTTGATGCTTTCTTAAAGTACGTTTGATGCAAGCTCCTACGCCATCATGCTCACCCTTTCCATGCCCACTCTCAAAGAAACTCCAAACATGTGGTATGTTGTAAATTTTATGATATCTAGAAAGTGCATAAAATGGCCGTGATGATTTAAATTGTGCCGCACATCCATCTGACCATACAAAATGTTTTTCAAATTTTACACCCCTGCTTCTCAAATTCTCAAAAAAATCTTTTGTAAAACAATGTTGTACAAAAAGTGTGTCATGCTCTTTATCATCACTAATATAAAAGTGATATTCTTTCTTGATGGCTCGTTGTTCATCTGTAATCTCAACACCATCTAATTCCAATTGTGCATGTCGATAACACACATGAACCATAATAGTGACCTGCTTTGAAAAGTAATATTCTAATTGAATCTCTTTTTGATGTACAAAAGAGTAATTTTCTACAAAGTCAACTACTGATAGAACTGTTCCAAGTGGGAAAGTATCTCTTAATGTTTGAAATTGATGTGCTTGCATAAAAGGAATGTTGTATGTATGGTTGTATCAATTTTTGAAAATCTTCCATAAATTTCCCAATAGGTATCTCCTCTTCTACATAGTTTAACCTTGTGGATTCTTTCCCAAAATTTGTTTGAAACTTTACATACTTGTAACTTTTGCAATTTACTATCCTTGTTAGGTCAGCATTTTCATTTGTTGAAGGAAAGTTAGCCAAATTTCCACAGGTTTCACAGAGTCCTTTTATGCATTTTATTTGAAGTCCATTTTCATGATCACATAATAGATCCTTTATGAACAAACTTACCTATTTAGGAGGTTCCATTTGAAAATCATATCTTTCTTCTCTCATCTTTCAAAACACTTGATAGTAGAGATCAAATTCAATGTGATAACGACAACAACAAGTTTCAAAAAACTTGTTTATCTTCACATAGTATTGCTTTAACCTTTCAAACATTGTTTGCCCAATCTTTATATGAGGATACATATTACAAAAGTTCATATATGTATCAAGCTGTGTTATGTCTAGCCAATGTTTAATATGTTCTTCATAAATACTAGGTCCAATCCTGTGCCTCATAACATCTCTAGTATTTGATGACGAATGGGTCTGATCATTCCAAAAACTTGAGATCAAGTTCCTAACAGCATCTTCAATCCTGTCAGAATGGGGAGCTCTACACATAATTGCCCAATTGCCTTTAGAACTATCATCTAAAACCTTTCTCTTTTTCTCATATTTTATTAGTGTGGTTCTACTATAACCAAATTCAGTGGAAAGTGCTGACATTTTTCTTTTTCTGGATATTTCTTTATTTAAAACAGATGTCAAAATCACCTTTCTTGCAATGGTTCTATCCACTGATCGGGATCCTTTCCAAATGGAATCTAAACCTTTTTTTACATTCTCAACAATATATTTTTGCAGCCTCATGTGTTTCCTCTTATTCGATGCAGAATGTACACCCAACAATTGTAATGACTCTTTCAGCTCATCACAAAGAAGTAAACGTGATAACAATTGGGTTTTTTCAAGTGTTTCAAGATGATTGAAATGATCATGGATTATTCTATTTACAGATTTAGTCATTGACCTCTTACTTGTATTTTTAGGTTGGTCGACATAACATTTCAAGTAAATGATCTAAATTTCTATAAGAAAATTGTTTCAGCTACTTTTATATGCTCATCCATTGGTGTAGAAGGAAGTGATCCCGACCCCTCTCCAACATGCATTGTTTGAACTCGGGCCTCCTCCCTATCTTCAAGGTCCATGTGTTCTTCAACTGTTTCATTTGGTCCAATATCTAGTTTGGGCTCGATTTCTACTTGAGAACTTCCTGCTTGTTGAGCCATTTGTACATGTCACAAAATATTGTGCAAAGAAAGTGAGAGATGGTGATATATAAGTGGAGTTGAACATATGAAATCAAAGATTCTGGAACTTAAGAATTCCATGGAAAAATGCATTTGAAAAGGATATGATTCAAAGATGGGATATATGAAAATGGTATGATATATGAAAATAGTATGATATATGATGTGATAAGCTAAGAATGCAAGAGGTCAAATGCAACTCTAGGTCCAAATTTGGTTACGATGCAAGGCTTGACTTGTGTTATGATGGATAAACACAAGGGACCAATGATCAAGAGAGGGTATGCAGGAGATGATGGACTCAAAAAGGATTTCCCTAGACAAGCAAGGATAATGGTATTTTCCCTAACTTGAAATTCCATGATAAACCTTAAGTGATGTGGGCAATAGATAAAAAATGGATTGGTTTTGAGACCTATGAAGAGTAGTGGAACTCATGCAAGAGCTAAGGGTTCTATTTGATCAATGATGAATATGCAACTTATGACTAAATTCATGGAATGTATGCAACTTGGAACTTAGGCACAATATGATCTTGATATATATGTAAGGGGTTGTACATGCAAGAACTAGGTGAAATGATATATATGTATACAAGGACTATGTGATATGATCTATGTATGCAAGATTAGGAATATGTAAGGACTAGGATGCATTAAAAAGGATATGATTCTAAGATGGATATATGAAAATGGTATGATATATGAAAATGGTACGATATATGATGTGATAAGCTAAGAATGCAAGAGGTCAAATGCAACTCTAGGTCCAAATTTGGTTACGATGCAAGGCTTGACTTGTGTTATGATGGATAAACACAAGGGACCAATGATCAAGAGAGGGTATGCAGGAGATGATGGACTCCAAAAGAATTTCCCTAGACAAGCAAGGATAATGGTATTTTCCCTAACTTGAAAGTCCATGATAAACCTTAAGTGATGTCGGTGATAGATAAAAAAATGGATTGGTTCTGAGACCTATGAAGAGTAGTGGAACTCATGCAAGAGCTAAGGGTTCTATTTGATCAATGATGAATATGCAGCTTAGGACTAAATTCATGGAATGTATGCAACTTGGAGCTTAGGCACGATATGATCTTGATATATATGCAAGGGGTTGTACATGTGCAAGAACTAGGTGAAATGATATATATGTATACAAGGACTATGTGATATGATCTATGTATGCAAGAGTAGGAATATGTAAGGACTAGAATGAAATGAAAAGGATATGATTCTAAGATGGGATATATGAAAATGGTATGATATGATGTGATAAGTTAAGAATGCAAGAGGTCAAATGCAACTCTAGGTCCAAATTTGGCTACAATGCAAGGATATGATGTGGATGGAGGACTAGGATATGACGTGGATGGAGGATTAAGATATGACATGATTGGAGGACTAGGATATGACATGAATGAAGGACTAGGATATGATGTGGATGGTTGGTTTCCCTTGTCAAGGTTAGGGTGGGTATGACTAATGGAAGGTTTTTGTGACTTAACTTGTCATGGGTGGTGTTAGGGGACTCTTGATAGTTTGACTGTGTTGATTCAGATTTGGAGGATGATGTTCATTTGTTCATGTTGTCTAAAAATAGTTGGCAAACACGTGGTGTTGTAAAGAATGAAAATCAACCACATAGAAGACATTTACAAAAAAAAAATCTTAAGGCTGCAAGGACAATATTCTTATGGATCCCACGAACCGCATATCCTTAGCGAATGAATTTCAGAAGCTTAGCCCCATGGGCTCCCCCTTACATTGCACTCACTTCTCAGGGCAACCAAGCTTCCAATCTCCATGAAACTCCCATGGAAGATTGATCATTTCTACTAAGAACTGCACAGGTGTGGGTGCCTTGGCAACGACCGTTGTTGTACCAAAGAATAAAAGGTTTGTGGTTTTCTAAAACAAAGGATTTATTTCGGGCACCCATTCAGAAGGCCACACGAGAGGCATTATCATCCCAGTCTGCAGAGGTTAGGCTCTGCAGGTTTCGACGCACCACAAGGGTACTTGGGAGTCAATTACTTGTCCGCTAGAAGTTCTATAATGCTAAGCTTTCCTTAACATTCGAATTTATATACCGGTTGGGCATCGCTTGGCTTTAGCACGTTCCCGGTTTGAGTCGCTTTGGGGTGAGTACTTTTTCCCACCAAAGCAGGCCCAAGATCTAAGGCTTAACAAAAGCGAACCAAAATATTCATAGTTCAATCGATCTTTGTTTAAAAATAAAGACAGAGCACATGAATATTTCAGATCACACTCGCATGGTGTTCTTTTTAAACCAAAATCAAAATGTGAACAAACAGAGAATGCACAAGGTTCATTTTATCCATTTGTAGTGTTTGTCAAGCAAAGGGGTTATTTTTAACCGTTTGTAGTATTTTCTATCTAAGAGTTAATTTTAAACCCAATGAAAAACAAAGTGTGTTGTTCTTTTTAACCCATATGCATTTGCATGTCTGTTCTTTTTTAACCAATGCGTGTAAAATGCGAGTTGAAAAGAAAAAGAAAAAACAATTAAAATAACATTTAGCTAATTCCAGTTGGACACATGCTAAAACAAGAATTTGAGGGGTTTATTTTATGCATTTCATTCAACATTAAATTTACTGTGCATAATTTATTTCAACTTAGAGATGAGTGTTTGGAGGTGTCAACAGATTCAAATTTTAGATTATAATTAAAAAAATTAAAGAAACTTGCCCCTCTCATCTTATACATAAATGATTCATTAAATTAAAATTACCCCAAATCAATAAAAATACACTTTATAGTACACAATAATTTTATCAGGTATTACATGAAGAAAATAACACACATTACTCATGACTATTTATCATCAAAAATATGAGTGTGTTACAACATGATAGCTTGAACTATATTATATTTTCATGTTTTAATGCAATTAAATTTATGCATGCTAGTAACTAAGTTTTAGACTTGTTACTATAAGCTCTATAATTCAATCATGTTATATAACATATAAGAATGTTATGGTTTCCATAAAAAAATAGCATGTTATTAGATAGTGTGGTAAGTCTATGAGCCTCTTTGTACCTAAGTAGATAGTCAAGATCTAGTAAATTTAAATATTTTATTTTTCTTAGATATGGTACCCATTACAAGTGATCGTTAGGATTTGTGTCCCAACCTTCAATCCCTATCTATTAATACTGAACAAAATCTAATTTTCAAGTTATAAAACAACAAATATATATATATATATACATACAAGGACTATGTGATGTGATCTATGTATGCAAGAGTAGGAATATGTAACTTGGACTAGAATGCAATGAAAATGGTATCCAATATGATATGATAAGTTAAGAATGCAAGAGGTCAAATGCAACTCTAGGTCCAAATTTGGTTACGATGCAAGGATTGACTTGTGATATGATGGATAAACACAAGGGACCAATTACCAAGAGAGGGTATGTAGGAGATGATGGACTCCAAAAGGATTTTCCTAGATGAGCAAGGATAACCCGACATGTTTCCTAACTTGAAAGTCTATGATAAACCTTAAGTGATGTGGTTGATAGATAGCATTTAATGGGTTGATTTTGAGACCTATGAAGAGTAGTGTCTAGCTTGTGCAAGAGCTAAGGGTTCTATTTGATCAATGATGAATATGCAAAGGACTAAATTCATGGAATGTACGCAACTTGGAACTTAGGTGATATGATCTTGATATATGCAAGGGGTTGTACATGCAAGAACTAGGTGAAATGATATATATGTACATACAAGGACTATGTGATGTGATCTATGTATGCAAGAGTAGGAATGTGTAAGGACTAGAATGCTAAAAAATTAAAGAAACTTGCCCCTCCCATCTTATAGATAAATGAGTCATTTAATTAAAATTACCCCAAATCAATAAGAATACACTTTATAGTACACAATAATTTTATCAAGTATTACATGAAGAAAATAACACGTGCATTACTCATGACTATTTTTCATCAAAAATATGAGTGTACATTACAACATGTGATAGTTTGAACTATTATATTTTCATGTTGATCCATCTTCTCAATTTTATTTCTTTTATATATCTAAGGGATACACTTATTGCTATAGATTATATATATTTTTTATGTTGTACTCGTCTTAAAGTTCTAGATGCACATAAGATAAGAGTGTAACCATATTAATCTAATGTCTTTTTATTTGATTATTTGTGGAGGTAGAAATACCAAATTAGGGATTTGACAATATAATTGGTAAGATAACCAAAATTCACCCCTTTCCCTTTGTGGCACTAGCTACATGTATTCTTGGAAATCTCTTCATATGGAGGTTTTGTGTCTTTTCCTATCTATCATAATTATATTATCTTAGAGCTCAGTTTAAATAACATTATGACCATTTTATATCATTTAATTTATTTTAACAAATTTATCATGTTATTCTACTAAAGTTTCTTGTTATTGGTTGTGTATTTTATTCTTATTTTATAGATTTTCAAATTTTGTATAAACTGGTATTTTTTATGTACAACAAAAATCTATGTAGACATATAGACCTTAATGTAGTCATGCTACCATCTAGGAAACATGATGTAATTTTTATTATCTTCTATTGATTCATAATTCTAGATTCCTATCATGATGAGATATCTATTTCTCAACTCTCATTCTAGGTTTTTCTTTGTTTATACTTAAATCCCATTTTTAATATTTTGTTTAATAAAAACATAGTACTTTTTTTTAATAGGAAAAATAAGCTTGCATAGTTTATATAGGTGAAATCAATTTAGATTTAAGACCATTTACACTTGTTGATTTAACTATTTTGGATAGTATTTTTGTGTTATTAATCTTAAATCTAGAAATAAAGTTAGTTAAAACTTTCAAATTTTTATTTAGGTTATCAAATTCAATACATTTTTCTTTTTACTATCAATATATGTTTATTTCTTTATGAATTATTTCACTCTTATAAAGAATATTCTAATTCTATGTTAGATTATGTGTTAGAAAATTTAGAAAATATTA
Source organism: Sequoiadendron giganteum (assembly GCA_007115665.2). NCBI lineage: Eukaryota > Viridiplantae > Streptophyta > Pinopsida > Cupressales > Cupressaceae > Sequoiadendron > Sequoiadendron giganteum. The sequence continues at coordinate 677,523,800 of CM021102.1, read as the reverse complement.
TTTTAGATACATACTTCTACATTATATGTTCCTCGCATATAAACTTATTTAGTTAATGTATGCTTTATGTGTATATTCATCATACTTCTTGTTAAATCTATCCTAATCCAAAAATAGTTATTGTTAACTAATATGATTCTATTTATTATAATTTACTTATATTTTTTACTAATTTTTGTGTGTTTGTGGGGTGTTTGAGTTATCCCCACCTTCTCAACTAATTATCACTATTTAGGTTTTTTAGATGAGTTTAAAAATTCTCTTTTGTTGAATTATCTTGTGTCATCTTCTTTAATCCAATTTGTTTATACATAATGATTTCCCTACTATTCATTTTCATGTATTGATACAAAGGGAGATACTACTTGATAGAGGGAGAAATATTGGTGAAAGATGGTGTTTCTACCATATCTATATAATTGATGATACACAATTGGATGAAATAAATATAAGGATTTAAAAGACATACACATAGATATCTATGCAAAATTGGGTGATACAAAAAATACAAATAAAGAGAATATATTGTAGATCAAAACTATTAAAACATTTAGTATAAGGATTCATAAAATCTAGTGATAACTTGCAAATTTTAGTTTTATAGAACCCATTGATGATATGCATTTGAATTTTCATTTTCAAAAAATTGAAATGAAGAACATTCGATTTTCTTATATATCAATTATTGGATGCATTTTTCCTTGTTGCTAGATAAAACATATGATAAACTCACTATTGTAAGTAAATAAATTTACTCATATTTGACGAGAAAGAGAAGAAATAAACACGTACCTTATTTCTTTCTATGATAATTTGTCAAGTTTTGTTTGCATCTATTTTCTTCTTTATCTTTTGAAAATTTTCGTTGAGCTTTATTTTTTACTTTTTCTTTTTGTCCCATTTTCTTCTTCAAAACACAAATGTTTGATTTAAGCTAACAACAAATTCTCCTACAAAATGCAAAAAATCTGTCACAAAACATTTTCAAAAAATATAAAACATTTTTTCACCTGTTATTTGTCTTTTTCAGTCGACGCGTTTGAAAGCTCGCCTGGAAAATGTCGTTTACAAAGGAGCTCAGAAAAATGCACAAAAACCCTGGAAAAGAAGTTTGACTCTCGTATGTATACTGAAATTGGTTCGATCGAACCCCTTCAAAATAATTTCGCTCATTATTTTAATGTGGTTCGGCTGAACCAATTCAAGAGGTTTCAACGAACCTAGGTTTGGCTGAACCACATTAAAATGTTCGGCCGAAAGGGTGTTCGGCTGAACACCCTTTTTCCCTTAGCTTCTCAAAAAATAGATTTTTTTGTAAAAAATTGTCGTTTGAAGCTCAATTTGAAATTGAAAATGCACAAAACTTCAAAAACCCAGCTAGATAATGATATTCCTCAGAATGAGCTATCCGTCTAATATAATTTTAATATGATTTTCTTTTATTATGTATTCTAGTTTTTAGTTTTATTAAACATAGGTTTTTCACTGAAAATCAAAATCTATGGTCTACACATGTGGAAAAATAGAATATTATCAAAATAAAAATTTAAAAAATATGCTGAGGCTGGGTATTGATGTCCTTGATCCATTAAAAAAAAAAATTGAATTTTGATTCATACAGAAAAATTTATGTTGTATACAGTCTGCATATGTCTGAATTGCAATTGGTTTGACTTTGAAACTTGATTAAGGAAAAAATATTCAATAAAAAACTATGAGACCAAATGCAAGTGCTATATATCGTAGTTACAAATCTAAATTTGAAAAAAATATAATTTTATCCTTCATACAAAAAAATTTGTGTTGTATACGGTGAGCGTCACTTTTTAAAAATGTTGATTTCTGAAAAAAACAAGTTTTCGTGGGAGATGGAAAAAAAAGTGCAATCTAATTCCAAAAATTTTGAAAAAAATATTTTTAGAATCTAGAGACAAAATGTGATGAGACTCTAATTTGCATCATTTTTAAATTCCTCACAGTTTAGCCGTTACAAGAGCCCGAAGGTGAAGATTTAGTTAAAAATAATAATTGCAGTGTCCAATTTGCCCAAAAATTGTAAACCACTATTGTGGGATCACCCTGACATGAAAGTTATGAGCCTTTGAAGTTTTAAAAACCATGATTAAATAGTAATTTTTTTATAAAAAATAAAATTCTAGAAAAACTAGGAATCATGAAAAGAACCTCTATATGAAGAGAAATAAATTCTTCCCCATTTCAAAAAGGTTTTTTGCAAAAATTCCTTCTTATGGCCAAGAAGAGGCCTCTTAAATTTGTCCTATAAAAATGAAAACTCTATTGAAGAGTGATGATGGGTTGGTGGTCCATGGGTGGTATACTAGTGATACATAGGTGGTAGGATAATGGGGAGAGGATTTCACCATTGATAGTGTACTAGAATTTATAGAGATGAGGTGGTTAGATAACAATATTTTGGCAATGGTGACACTCGAGTAATAGACTGACAGAGGGTTGGTGGAAAAATAGTGGTGTATTCCTTGTATGTTGTGATCAGTGGTGGTAATCCAATTAAGAGGTGAATAGTAGATTCATAGTGGCTAGAGGATCCCTTGGTGGCTACTATCCTTATTACAAGCTATCAAAATAATCCTTACCACTAGGAGTGCATAATTTATTAATGGCATTGATCATCTAATGGGTGGGGTAGGCCCTATCCCTACCACTCATATGATGACATGGGTGCAAGGTATAGGGTACCTTTTGTATCCCTCCTTCTAAATAATCCTTACCACTAGGAGTGCATAATTTATTAATGGCATTGATCATCTAATGGGTAGGGCAGGCCCTACCCCTACCACTCATATGATGACATGGGTGCAAGGTATAGGGTACCTTTTGTATCCCTCCTACTCAAAACTTAAATTTCTTGAAAACTATAATATTTTTTTCTTTTGATGTTATTTTAAATTAACTAAAAAATTATAAGTAAAGCATAGAAACTTTTTTCTACCATACATATCCTTGTGTCAAATAACATAGGCATATGTATGACATCTAGTTTTGTTCCTAGGGCTAAATTATTTTCTTGATTAGATATGCATCAAATTTGATTATTTGATAGTCAATTTAAAGGTTCTTAGCCGCTTTAGATTCAATGGTATCATTTATATTTCCTCCAAAGTGCTTTGGAACATGTGAAACTTACAAAAAAATCAAACCCTACAAGGAAATTTGTAGTAGTTTGACTTCACATTGTTCAATGGGGATGAAGCAAGAGCCTACCCTAGCTAATTTGACCCTTTTACAAGTAATAAAATAATTTGTTTCTTTCCTAAATGTCTCTTATGATAGATGAATGTAAATCACACAAACTTGCAAAAATATAAATTTGGATAAAAAATATCAATCTATCCCAAATTTGAAATTCATATGCTAACCAAATTATCCCAATTTGATACCCTATTAGATTTAATAATGAAATATTAAATCTCCCAAGAATCAAAAATATAATTATGATAACATTAATCTACTAGAAATCAAAAAATAAGAATTTAATAGCATTCTAATATTTGTATTATAGCTATTCAAGTTGTTGAAATAAAGGCAATAAATATAAATATAAGAGAAACCCTAAATGTAAAGGGATCAGATCAAGACAAGTGTCAACATCACATTCAATGAGACAAAATGATCTAATAATAGCTCACTTGAGTTAACATAGAAAAACACTTAGTTTAAAACTTAATAAAGAACTCCAAAGTTTAGCTTAAGTGTATGAGAATAAATTAGACTAATAATGAATTAAAGATTAATTAATCATTAGCTAATGCATGATTACTCTAACACTATGTATGCTTTACACTTTAGAATATTTTATTATTGTTATAGTTATATAATGTGTTATAATTTTGACCCATCTTTGAATTGGGCACCACAGTTGGAGGAACACATGAGGCTAATTGCATGAAACATCTGCCTATTGGAATATTTATTATGGTAGTTGTAAGAGAGCATGAATTTTGAGGTTACTTGTAGAATATTTGAAATAGTTTTGACCAGTTGTAAGGAATCTATAAGAGGTTTTATTGCTCCAAAATAGGTCCCATTGGTTGACTAGTTATCCCCCTTGATTTTGGGTCTCAATATCACCCATGGGAAGTCACCTTCTATGTTGGTACGATGAATTCATCAAGAAAGGTGCATGGATCCAATTTGGACCAATTTGACCATGGATTGACTTATGGTTTTTAACGCTTTCTTTTGGGAAACTATTTTGTTAAAATATAGAGTGCTACTATTGCAAAAATAACATCAAACTGAGACTACATATAATATTATTTTTATGTGAGAAAATATATAAAATCAACAAACCATAAAAATGTAACACATAAGGCCCGATGTATATAGAAAAAAAAATGATTAAAAAACTCCTCTATCAAATAGATCACAAGTATATATTAATGTTAAAACCAAGAGTACATAGTCAAAAAAATCATCCCCTTCAATATGATAAAATTATAGCAACAACTATGTGCCCATAATAACATACACCATACCTCTATCCCAAGGATCCAATATATAGAGCAAATGGAAAAAAAATAAAAAAATCATTTACTAAACAAGGGGAAAATACCATGGGATAAAACTAGGCATCTATGAACCCTCATGTAAAAATCCAATGACCATAACACTTGGTCAACCTCCTAAAATAGAATTTAATCCTCTTAAAACACTTGCATGTCATATATTTCATTATAATTGTCAAAGTCCATCATTTATCCCAATTTCCTAATTATAGGTTCTTCATGAGGAAAAATTAATAGCTTTTCATATCTTATAATGAGAAAGATGCTTCATAAGTCCCATTTGACTTATTTTGGAACTTCTTATGATAAATTTCATTATAATTACATGTTGGAAAATAAAATAATAATAAATTATTATCCATACAAATAGGGGCATCCACTTTAACCTTCTCCATGGTTCTTAGAGAACACATTATTTTTCATCTATAATTAAACTTAAGAATTTATGATTGCAAGGTGAATCAATCTTGTTATCCTAACATTATCTCACTTGAAATTTACATTAAAATGAATATTGAAAAACATGAAATTAATTAGGTACATGATACAAGGCCCATGGCCTCCCTACACCAAGAGAAATTTTTTGTGCTTGAGACAATTTTCCTAAAGTAATATATAACATTCACAAGAGTGCCAAATGTGTGTATCACATGACCCTAACATTTTCCACCGCCTCATGAAAAAAGTGATAATATATATCAACACACTTGGCATTAGCATGGCACATGGGCTTCTTGACCAAACATGTCATAGCACTCTAACTATCACATATGATCTTAACCACCCTAAAATGAAAATATTTAGAGAATAATATCTATAACTGAATTGTCTCTTTACAATTATGTATAGCATCTATATAAGTTGATTCAATAATGGAAAATTAATAATGGATTATCTCTTATCCAAATGATAGCACCACCACACAAAGAAAATATGTAGCCACTAGTGAACCTTTGACTACCCAGGTCACTTACCCAATATACATCAATAAAGGTCTATACATCCAATTTCTTTCCTATATCATTATAATTGTCATAGTATAAACACTAATTATAATTTCTATGTAAATATCTAAATAACTTTTTTACATGAGTCCAATTCTCTTTAATAGGGTAAGACATAAACCCACTAAGAACTCCAATTTCTTGAGTGATATTTAATCTAGTGTAAACTATTGCATGCATTAGGCTACCAACAACAATAGTATAAGGTACACTATGTATCTTTTATTTCATCATATAACTAAGGAAACATATCAAATAAAATATTGGTACCAATATGTAAACCAATACTCACTATATTATAATCATGCATAGAAAACTATTATTAAATGGTGCCAACATACTTTGACTAAGAAAAATATTTATGTGAACTTGGTCCTAATTTTCATTACCAAAACAAATTAAAAAATTTATTAAATCCTTCATGTGAAATATATAAAAAAAATTGAGTTTTTTAGGAGCCATAATAGTCACCTTATTGTTACCAAAAATAACATATCATTCACATGCAAGAGTAACGGCTAGACTCTAATTTTGTCAATATTTTTAACATAAACACAATGATCTTCTTCACTCTTGACAAAACACAAATTCAATGTGAAAGAATAAAAATTTAAATCACATGTGGAGTGACCATTTTAAAACATGCAATAATAAATTTAACCTAAAATCTATTTTACCATAAAACAAATAGCTTTTTGCATCTGAACTTATTTTCAAAATCCCCATGCAATAAAGAAATACATATAGTTGTTCAAAATCAAAATCACAAGCAATAGAAATAGATAATAATATAATGGAATATAATTTAGTAAAAAAAGAGTACATTTCACAATTAAAATCAACTACCTCTCTCTAGGAGTAGCCCTTGGCCAATAGTTTTTCCTTGTACCTCTCCAACTTGCTATCTTCTTGGATTTTATTTTTGTACACCCATTTATAGCCAATGACATTTATTCCCTGAATCAAACAATTAAAAATCTCAAGTATCATACATTTCCAAGGATTTCATCTTTCTTGACATAGCCTACATCTAAGACTCATTATCCCCTAAAGAGAGATCCTTCATGAAATTTCAATTCATTAGTAGTACACAGAAAATAAAATACACAATTAAAAATTGGTGAGTTATACCTATCAATTAATTTTTATTTCCTCACGGATCATCTCAATGGTTGTATAAGGTATTCCTAATGTTCCTCTATTTTCTCATCATTCTCAAACCTCTCACCTTAATCATTTTCTTCCTATGCATCCTTCAACCCACCATTCCATTCTTCAATATGTATATCTTTTTACCTCTCACTCTTAGTCTCCAAATTTATTGTTCCCTTCCTAATTTTTCATTTGGTTGCACAAGATCTTAAAATGCTCTAGAAATCAATAAAAAATTATATATATATATAGTAATTTATTATTATGGTTAGTGGATTCCAAATATTATAACCTTTAACATTCTTATTGTAACCAATATAGTTGTATTTCTATATTTGTGGGTCCAACTTACTTCACTTTTCCTTAGGCGTGTGAAATTAAGCCTCACAACCAAATGCACTCAAGTGTGAAATAAAATTTCTTACCTATTCACACTTTATAAGGATTTATTTCAACAAGATCCAAACATCAAGATCAATTAAAGTGAAAAGTAGTACTCATAACCTGTATCCAAAAGAATTGAACTCTTTATGTACCTCTTTTCATACTTCTATATCTTTTGATAAAGGTTTGGTTCATTTATGTAAGGATTATTATTATGCCAAAAACTATTGTATATTGAATAAGTCATTGAATTCCCTAGATCAACATTTATTGCCATTAACAGATTTAAACACCTTATTTTCTTATCCAACTATTTCTCTTCAGGTGCATTAACTCCTAAAATTTAAATATAGAGTAAAGAAATTAATCTAAATGTATCTAGAATAATCATCAATAAAAGTAACAAAATTATGATATTTACCCATAGAATCCACATCTACCATACCAAACAAAACTAAATGAAATATTTATAATAATCTCTTAACTTGTATCTAGAATAATTATCAATAAAAGTAATAAAAATTTGATATATACCCATAGAATCCACATCTACCATACCAAACAAAACTGAATGAAATATTTATAATAATCTCTTAACTTTGTAACTACTCAAAGGAAAAGATGATCTATTCTATTTTCCAAAAACTATTCAAATAAATCAAAATTCTCATCAAAGTAAATACGAAACTATCAACCATTTTTAATAGATTTTTAATTATCTATTCCATCAATATTTCCTAAACATTGATGCCACTATATGAATTTTTAGAATTTCCAATTATATTGGTTGTTATAAAATGTGAAAGTATTTAGGCTAAATAAATTATAAATATGAGATCCTCTAGAAACCATCAACTTTCCTCTCGCCAACCTACAACCAAAATTTTCCAAAATTAAAAGTACTCTAGAATAATTCAAGTTGGAAATATAAACTAATTTTTTTGCAAATCTTAGAATGTGCAAAAACTAGTAAATGTTTTTACCCTCCTATCACTCAAACACAACTATACCTTCACTTGACCAATAATTAAACTTTTTTTTCAAATAGGTACGCATTTCCATCATAAGTATGGTAAGAAGATAACAACTTCTTGTGAGTAGTCATATGATATGAGCAACCTGATTCAATCAACCAAGATTCATTAGAAGTAACATTAAAAAATTACTTCAAAATTATCATCAGAGGATTTTTCATGAAGGGGTCATAATTTTTATTCTTATTTTATACTCTTTAACATTCCCATACTCTTTTTAGTATAAAAATTTACTCTTCTCTATCTCATATTCAAATATAAGACCAATAAATTGGTTTTGAGATGGCATTTCAATAACCTTCAATGGTGGGCAGTGGACCTAGCTCGATTGACTAAAGCATCCTATTGTAGGCAAGAGGTCATGAAGTCTAGTCTCCCCACCATCCCCGTGATACCGGAGTGTGTGTCGCACCAATGTCATTGGTCACGTGAAAAAGTTTAGCAGGCGCACTGTAGTTTGTAGGGGGGTGGCTATCCGATTCTAATTCCTGCAGTCTAAAAAAACACCCTCCAATAATCAAATTAATAACATTAGGGTTAGATAAGAAAATTTTAGAAATAGATCATAAACAAAGGTATCTAAATATAGGAATCAACATTTGTATCCACCCCCATTTTGAAACTCACAAAAGAAAAAGAAAAAAAAAAATGAAACTGATATTGATGTTTTGGTGATCAATATCAAATAGCTCATCTACTTTGATAAACTCAAAATACTATTTGACAAGATATTTTCCATTCTAAATAAGCTGGTATCCCTCAAAAATATAAAAACAATAAAGAGTGGATGGATTCAAACAAATTTCCTCAAAGAAAATAAAAATTAGAGAAAATTTGACAGAAAAATAATAGGATGTGACAAGCTCACTAAAAAAAGAAATATGCGGACAACTCGTTATTCATAGATATTTCAAAAGACCTTATTTCACCCCATGAGTAAGATCTTCAGAATAAAGCTCTGATAGGTAAGTCTTAGAACTTTACTCCTTCCAAATAATTTCTTGTAGATTGGGTTTCAAATAATAGCGAAAATCTTTGTGATATTTTCTTCTTATAATATACTGAGAAGGGATTGTTTGTAGTCATTTTTGTAAGCCAAGAGTCCCAGGATAGGGTGCTAAAACAAAAATATTGCTTTCTAAATGACACGAGACTATATATTCAACAATGAAATCCACATTTTCTCGTTAAAGAATAAATCTTTAATTTTTCATCAATGCATTCTGATCAAGTCAGGTCAGAAGTATTTTTGAGCGATGCAGATATGTCATGGTATTTACGCCCGAAATGGAAGCTTTAATATACAAGGGGAGTGGAGAATTATGAATTGGATAGTGAAGGAGACGCGTGGTGAAGATTGCAGAACACTTACCCAATCCGTCGTTTACATGGCCGGCCATGTAAGCTACTAAGCAGCGCGCAGTCTGTCCTCCACTATTCTTTGCATTGAATTCACCATTAAAACATATATGATTTTGGATTTTATTTTCTGTGAATGCAAGGAAGAATAACAGAGAAACAAGGGTGGAGGATGAAAACACAAGTACAAATAAGAGTAGTAGTATAGTAGGATGCAATGTTACCATCTGCCATTGATTAGCAGAGTAGAGTTAGTTCCACCTATTTGCCTGCATACAGGGAGCTTGAAGGCCACATTCTTGCTTTCTTGTTTCTGTTAGTTCTAATAGTACAGACGTCATAGGATGCCCATGGATGTACTTATAGATACTAGTTTTCTTCGTTTACCATCTTTGTCGCTCTTTGTTTTTCTCTTCTGCCTCTTTTAAAAGGTCCTCGTAGCTTAGTTTGATCAGATTGTAGGCTTTTGATTATGTGGGTGGTTGTTAATTAGTTTGATTGGTTGTGTACTTGGCTTTTGGATTGCTTAAGTTATGGGAAAGGTCTCATGCATGGGATTGGATTAGCCTTAGGCCTAGGCTTACTGGGTGCTGCTGCAAAATCTGGTTAGCGTAGAAATCATACGGATAGTGTTGTGGATTGACATAGACAGGAAGTAGACTAATTTGTGATCTTGAACGGGCAGCTCAATCGGTTTGTTTTGTAGTTGTTGTTGGGTGTGACTGGTATGGCAAGCGTTGGAGATTCCTACTTGACCTTAGGAAGATTGCAGAGTTTGAGCGAGGATAGAAGCGATGAAAATGAGACAAGATTTAGTATGCTCACAACCTTAAAGCGGCAGAGGAAGTATGAAGTGAGCCCGCGTGCAGTTCTAGAAACGGAAAATACTTCGCTTGGCAATTTTGGCTACGAGTTTAAGCAGATATGTGAAGGCAGTGCAAAGACAGACAAAGACACGGAGCACAACCAAATAGCGAGCAAGAAAAGTAAGGCCTCCATTGGCAGCAACTCTTCAGGATCGGTTCAAGAGAGCCGAAAGTACGAATGCCGGTGCTGTAGCAGAGAGTTTGCCAGTTCACAGGCTCTGGGAGGCCATCAGAACGCTCATAAGAAGGAGAAACAGCATGCCAAGGGGGCTCTGATTCAGGCCGGCAGAAGCAGCAGGAGCTATGGCAATAGCACTAGTTCATATAGACTGCAACGTTTTCCTGGCTCTGGTCTTCTCAATCTCCACTCTTCTCCCATGTTTGAAACAGCCATGCCCATCGTCCAACCGTTTCCTGCAGTTTTCGGGTACAATAACCAACATCCATCTCTGTTTAGAGGGTTTCCTGCCATTAATCAATGGTCTGCTACCATCCGTCCTGATAGCAATCCATTGATTTATCTTACTCCAGAAAGCCAGAAGTTTGGCTCTGGGATTTCCTCAATCGCATCTTATGACCCCAACATATATTCCTTCCAGTCTTCATCCAACGATTTGCCAAGCTGCCCATCACTGCCATTCCCCTTCCAACCAAGACAGTTAAGTAACTTGCTTAACTTTCAAGAGCAGAAGGTCGTTGCAGGTGCCGAACAAAGTAAACACAGCAGTAACAATAATGCAGGTTTGCAGCTGCATGAGGCTGAGAATGGGTTGGATCTTCATTTGGGTCTTGGGCCTTCTTCGAATCACTAGACTTGTAGCTAGCTGGATCGAAATTTTGTATTGGTCCAACAGTAAAATTAAATTTGTTAAAATTTGTTTTACAATAAAATTTAATTCTTTCTTTTAAAAAAACAAACAATGGAATCCACATTTTGATCCCCTTAAAGATCACTATAACTTTTGTTTCATTATGGATTCTCTTGAAGCATCTCCCTTTAGAATACAAAGATCTCAAAATATTGGAACTATTGGTAACTCCTTGGATACCATTTTAAATGCACGATCTCTGTTCTTTTGATGACCCAAAAAAAATTGCTCACATCCATGTCTTAATACATGTATCCAAATTTTTTCCCAAATTTTTTTCTCTTTCCTTGTGAAATGGATGTTGGGTTTAGAGCATTGTCATTGAAAGATCCAACCCACTTTGTTCCTATTTCCTTTGGTATGGTCATTTTTCTAGCCATTGGACCCCTAAATCTCGCCCACATAACCATTTCGTTTGTGAAGATCTCAAAGCCTACAAGGAGGATTCATAAGCCTTTAAGGATAATCTCCATCCTCTTCCTCAACAAATGGAAGAATGTTATAAAATACTACATAACCCTACTAGTCCTCCTAAAGATGACATAAAATAGAGTTGATGATATAAATCCAAAAGAGATAGAGGAATATTCCCTTATAACCATAGAAAAAGATCAAAATGAAGTCCCTTAAAATTAAAATCATCTTTCCCATACTAAAATGGTTGAAGAAGAAAATGTGTATGACATGGTTAATAATATCCTCTAAAAAGTGGGAGAAGTTATCAAAGATCAAATTGTTCAAGAGGTCCTTCAAGAAAATAATGATAATTAAGATTATAAATTTTCAATCGAGAGATTAATATCCCAATCAAATATAGTGGAAGTGGAATCCACTCCTATTTCAACTAAGGAAAGAAAGACAAGATTTTAAAAGACCCAAGTAGAGATAGCAACAAGATTATAGGAAAACATTAGATAAAAATATTAGATCAAGGAGATCATGTTTCTCTCAATGAAAATGAAGCTCCTTTCATGGAATATCAAGGGCATAAATTCCCCAATTAAAAGACACTTAATAAAGCATCAAATAAAAGGAAAATAATGTGACCTTTTTTTGTTATAGGAAATCAAAATATATGTGGGTTCAAGAAGGGATATTTTTTCTAATGGAATGTATAAAGTTTTGAATGTTTGTTCTTATCTTGATATCTCACCTACTTGGGAAGAAGGTATCTTGGTGAACTAGAAGATCCACTTGTTGGAGATTGTTGCACTAGGTTGTCATTAGTTTTGTCATTGATGTCACCCTCTAGTGTGGTCATGTTGAGAAGGAGTTGTGGTGTTGAGTAGGTGTTGTTGACATAGCTGGTTCACTTGGTTTCCAAGTGCTTTTGAGGAAATTTGAATAGAGTGTACAAGGTGGCAAAGTTGTGTTCTGCATTGTGCTCCAAATTTACTCATGGTTGAAGATGTGCTTGTGCAGTTTGGATGATATGACCAGAGTTTTTTAGAGGTGTTATATCTAGAGTTTCAGGTTCTGGATCGTACAGCAGTGAAAGATGTGTTTGACAGTTTGTTGTCTGTGAAGAAGGTTGTCTGAGAGAAATAGAATTGCTTCACATTTCTCCACATTGAGGTTTCTTATCTTGCGAATTTAGGAATGTGCTAATATTGTATATATGTATCTTTCTTCCCCTAGAGTGCTTGGTGCTCAGTTGTTCTGCAAGGTTGGTTAATGAGTTGTATGTTTGTAGTAATTTTGTTTGTTGCACAAGATGATAGTATTCTCAATTTAAAGTGGTTACAATAGGTTGTTGAATATTTTGATGATGTTGGAATATTCTAGGATGTTGTGTGATGTTGTTATGTGGTCTACAAGATGTTTTCGGACCTGGTGATGAGTGAATTGATTGTTTGATAGTGTTAATGCAGGTTTGGCCAACCTGGTGTGCTAGCACCGATTACGAAGATGGTTTTTTGTTTGTGGAAGCATGGTGTAGCATGTCAATGTAGATTTAGGTCCTAGTTAACCTTTGGTTTGGTCAGCCTTCACTTCTTTCCGTCATGAAAATGTTTGTTGTTGACCTATTTGGTGGTTGCATGTTTGAGGTGCATATGCTTCATTAAGGCTGACCTAGAGAAGTCGTTTGAGGTTGCGAAGTATATATAAGAAAGGTCAATTTTTGGATATGTGTGTGATGTAGAGTGATGTGAATGTAATCAAGTTTTGTGACCTAAGTGCGAGCTTAAACACCTTTCATTCTACCGGAAGTAGTGAGCAGAAGGTGTCTACATTTTCAATGTACTTGAAGTTATTGGAGGCAATGAAACGAAGGTTGTGGATGGTGTAGAGTTGTTGTGGTGGATATTCATGTTGCTCTGAGGTAGTGACCCTCCTTGTAAAACTCTTCTTCTATTCTCTTCTATTACAAACGGTGAGTGTTTTGAGAAGTGATCCCTTGGCAGTGAGCCATTCTTTTCTTCTAGGTAGTGAACCCTTCTAACAGTGAACCTTTTGTAATCGGTGTTGTTATTTATATATATGTGAGTTAATCCTCATTATGCTTTTTTCCTGATTAAGGTTTTCCACATAAATCTAGTGTTCTATGGTGTATGGTTGTGAATGTGTTTATGTTTCATTAGTTTACATTCATGTTGATGCATAATAAGGGTTTGAACCTGTTAATTAGGTTTTGAATGTTTTAATGTACAAATGATTCACCCCTCCCTCTCATTTATCCTATGTTTCTAACACCAACCATTGAGTGTCATGAAACCTTCTTTGTCTCTCTTCACCTACATCTCCTACTTGGGAAGATATTGTTGGACAAGAGGATGAAATCATTAATACATTTACTTCAAAAGATAATAAGATGCATTGTATATAGATGAAGATGTTAAGGTGACATTAGATCCCCATCTATAGAACAACAAGTAGTCAACTTTGTTAAGGTATGAATGCACAATTGGCTATTAGATCTCCTTTAATTATTAGACCTCTTAAAACTCCTTTAATTATTGGACCTCCTAAAATTCCTATTATTATTGGACCTCCTAAATCACCAATCATTTTAGGACTTCCTAAACCTCATGGCCATATCTTAAACTTTGAAAAACAACTCACTAGTAATCATATATCGTAACCACAAAATTATCACATTGTCGCTCATACATACAACATTGGAAACAATAAGCAAAAAAAAAAACACCAGCATCCATTCCATTGCCTCAACCATATATCCCACTTGCACCTAACATTTTTCAACGTAGTGGTAAAGAATATGATCTTGTTGAGAAACTTCTTAATGCTCCTACTAAGATATCCTTGTGTGATTTGATTCAAACATCACATGTTTATCACATGCCATGCTTCAAAATGCTTTGCAGAAAGTTGTTGTCCCTCCTAGTGTGCAACCAAATGATGTGGCAACTTTTATTGAAGCTACGAATGAAGATAATTTGGATATTTTATTTCATCAAGATGAATTAACCTCTTTTCAAACACAAAAACAAAATGATTCTCTGATGATAATGGTTTTTATTAACCAAACTAAGACTAGGCATACCCTTATTGACAATGGTTCAAGGATTAATGTTTGCAGTGTAAATATTTTGGATAGAATTGGAGTGGACAAAACTTTAATTCAACCTGTTGATTTGTCGATCAATGGTTTTGATAACGTGGGAAGACAATCGCTTGGTGTGCTAATGTTTCTTGTTAAAGCTAGTAAGGTTGTGTTGCAAACTCTCATCTATGTCATACCCCATGACCTTCCATATAATATTCTCTTAGGTAGACTGTGGATTCATGAGATGAAAGGAGTTCCATCAATGTTGCATCATTTAATGAAGTACACATACAACAATGAGGTTTACATAATAAAAGGATCCTAAATCTAAATTTTTTTTACAAGCTAAAACAAGAATACAGAGTCCTTTTAGAACATTAATACCAACTTCAAAAGTGGAATCTTTACAAATTGAAGACAAATATGAGTGTCTTTCATCTATGACAAAGTGGTTGGATGATGATTGGGGATCGTTAAATTTCACACCTTCATTGATGGGGGAACACAATATTACACAATCAAAATCAAAAAAATAAAAATAAGCCGCAATGATATCAACACAATCACAGAATCAAAAACATGTAATTCTACAACTACCAACAATGAGGAAAACACAAATTACACATCTACATATGATGAAACTAATCATGAGAAGCCACCTTCTTCATAAAAAATGAAAGCAATTTATGGAAGAGGTTATCAACTTTTGAAACAGTTTGGCTATAATGGGAAAGGATGTGGTTTAAAATAACAAGGTATTTGTGTCCCCATAGTGCCCAACACATAAGAAACAACAAGAGGTCTTAATTATTGTCCTTCAAAAATACCTTCACTTAATCATGACAAATAGCATTATTTGTTGCTCCTTTCCTTGTGATAGTTGTAGTATCACACAATACTCACTACCATGCATGGAGGTATAAATTAAGTTTTATGCCATCATATTTCATTTAGAAAAGCGTAGTATATCATCATCCATTTTGAGCTCACCTTTCTCCCTACACTTGGGGGGCAAGGGGTTAGGTAGCCTTGTGTTGGGTGCATCCCTTATAGCAAGGGATCCCTTTGTATCTCCTTAAAATGTTAGTGTAGCAAGTACACTAACATTTCAACGGGGGCATATAGTCCCTTGGTCATTATTTGCATAAGATATGGTCTTTTTTTAGCGATGATAGCATACATCTCCTAGGAAGTGTGACCTTATAAATCAAAATGTGACCTTCTTGATCTATGTTAGTGTCTCTTTGGTGGTGATATTAGGCTTGATATCCCTTAAGAGTTTCATCTTTCTTGGCATATGACGTTCCCCTTGGTGGTAATGTTATGGCTAGTATTCCCTAAGGTGTAATTTTCTATTCCATGACTTGTTCTCTCTTAGTATTGATGTCATGTGTGATATTCCCTAAGGTGTGACCCTTCATGCATTGAGCAATACCCCTTTGTTATTTGGTAAAAGCACCTTTTGTAGTGGTGTTTCTTATAACACCCCTTGATATTTTGGCCTTGTCTTGTTTGTCTTCTTGGATGTTTATGCGCCTTCTTAGGTGAGTTTATGTGCCTTCTTAAGTGATTTGTTGCTCCTTCTTAGGTGAGTTTGGTATCTATACACCTTCTTAAGTGAGTCATCGTGCCTTCTTGGGCAACTTGTTGCACCTTATTAGGTGAGTGTTCGCACCTTAGGCAATTTTTGTGCCTTCTTAGGTAAGTTATGCAGCATCTTAGGTGAGGCTTTGGCAAGATAGTTCATGGATTCATCATAGCAAAGATTTTTGGGTCATGGACTTGAGCACCTTTTTTAACATGGTAGTTGAGCATAACACACCTTGCTTGATAGTAGAGCTATGTATTTCATGATTCTTTAGCATAGTGTAGCACGCTAGCCTTATGGAACCCATCATATTATATGGACACCTAGCATTACAACACAACTTGCTAGCTAGTAGATCCATGTAGCTCATGAGTGATTTGACATATAATGCAGCTTGTTAGTCCTCATGAGAGCACTCATTTGTCTAACATTTATTT
This sequence comes from Sequoiadendron giganteum, assembly GCA_007115665.2. Lineage (NCBI taxonomy): Eukaryota > Viridiplantae > Streptophyta > Pinopsida > Cupressales > Cupressaceae > Sequoiadendron > Sequoiadendron giganteum. The sequence goes on along the minus strand of CM021102.1, from coordinate 677,507,052 downwards.
GAGGTATGATGTTTGGTATTTAAGATAGATTTAAGACCGGGGCCTCTTTGTCTTATTGACTTAAATCCTTTTAGTACTAACCTTGTGTTTTATTGTGTCTTTTGTGTGTATTCTTCATGTTTGCATTATGTTTGTTTTTATTTTGTTTACATCTATATGTTATGTTATGTCATGTGTTTTCATCGTGTATGCTTCACGTGTTTTTCGACATGTATGTTTGTGAATGTTGTCTTTCTATATTTCATACATGTGTGTTCCTTTGTGCTTATGTTGGATTGCCATGAGATCTTGAATCTTGGGGGCTTGTGCACTCCCCCTTGATCCCTTTTATGTTGGAAAAATGTGTCTCAACTTGTTGGCTTGGACCTCTGATTAAGACTTGTCGAATTCAACTTCAGTTCAGCACCTTTACCACTTTATTGTTGGGATCATTCTTTGGAGGCGTGGTTGTGCGGTTTACCACCTTACCACAAGGCTCTTCGGTTTGTCCAACGATTGGGCAATGTTACCACTACACCGTGGAGTCCTTCTTCTCCCTTGGTAGTGGCGTGGTGGAACCTTAGCAATCGGTGTGGACGTTTACCTCCTTACCGCGGGATTCTCATGGTCGACCAGTGGTTATGTGGTGTTACTGCCATACTGTGATGGTCTTTCGGCCATGGCACGATGGTGCGGTAAACCGTGGTGGTAGGTATAGATGGTTACTGCTTTACTGCAGAGGTCTTTCAGCATCAGCACGATGGTGCGATAGATTGAGACAGTCAGGTGAATGAGCAATTACCTCTGTACCGTGAGGTTGTTTGGAATGACTAGCGGTTACCTGGTGGCACTGCCATACTGAGGAGGGCTGTCAACCTTGGAGCAGTACCGCGACGACATCGCCATACCACGGTGATCACATTGGATTGGCGATGGTGCGGTAAATTTCTTGCAAGCATAGTTTGACCGATCTAACTCGATAGACAAGGCGGTGAACGAATGACGTTGCGACACATGGCGCGATTACATTCATTGATTTTACATCACCGTTGTAAATCAACATGATTGGTCAAATGTTTAAATTTGTGGAAGCGATATACATGCATTAACTATAAGATCTGTTTCGACGGTTGACAAAGCCCAAATTTAGGTATTTCTTTGAAAGAATTAAATGTTGGGGCAGCCCAATGCTTGATTGCAAAGCGATCTGATCAGAGATCTAGTTTGCTTGTCAGTGAAGTATTAATTAAATACTCTTCCCCATTGGTTGTTGAATGATGTGAAAAGAACAAATGAAAAATGTGGTTATAGAGACTAACGTGATGGTGAGATAGTATTCATTTTATGTTGTAATAACATTGTAACAGTGAGTATATTTTTTAACTGAAGTTTGTTGTTGTGAGCTAACGATCAGAGAGTGAGGCCTGTAACTTTGTATGTAATTTGTTTACTATAATACAAAGTGACTTCTCTTGGTGTGGTGGGTTTTTCTCCCGAAAGGGTTTTCCCACATATAACTGATGTCATCTCTGTGAATGTGTTTTTTTGTCTCCTTGTTATACTATGTTTGTGCATCTTAAACGCAAGAAAGTTTTAAATGATGGTTTTTGCACTTCTCCTCTGACGTTTTAACGTTAGGAAAGCATATTTCGCACCTCTTCTTTTCCTTTCATTTTTGTCTTATCTCTTCAACATTTGGACAATCAGACCTCTAGTGACATATATTTTCTATTTTAGTGTGATTTTGAGCGTAAGTTCATACTCTCACTAAAGTGGGGGCTAAATGTAGCATCATAAATTGTCACCCTTGAAAAATTCACATTATGTTTTGCCCCCCTTAATTTATTGGACCTAATTAAACCCCTAATTTTTTACATTATAGATTATATAGCCTATTTTTAACAATTATTGATAAATTGAAAGTGGAAAACAAATGTATTCATCTGATACTTTACCCTTAACACCTTAATTTTTGAAAAAAAATAGGGTTGGGATAGAGACGCCCTATGGAGGCTTTGTCCCCCTATTTTTCCTAGCCCCAAATTTGAATATGTTGATGTCATTATTTTATTGTTTTCAATTCAAGTTACCAATGTTGGCTATCGGGATTTAGTTTATGAAAATTAGAACAACTACATATAAATACCTAGTTATTGCATCATTTCAAATCTATCTAGCAACCATTGGAAAAAAAGCTATAATTAAACATTATCAAGAGCACTATCAAGCAAGTCAAGAGAAGTATTTTAGTGATTTATTACAGTAATTCAAGATCCAAACATTATGTCAAATCCTATGTGAGTTTATGCACGTTCATGTTATCATCGTTTGTGAAGGCTAACCCTTTTGTAGGTCTCCAAGAAATTCAAGCAAATCAAGTAAGCAAGATCCAAGACCTTGAGGTGGTGTGCATGACTTAAATACTTCAAGGAAGCCATTGAAGGGTGGTGAGTTGCAATGCTTTGTTGATTCATCATTTCTTCCCATCATTTACCTTTTTTATCATTAACATTATCATTGTGGGAGTGGAAACAATAACACGGGGTTTGACCGAGGCAAGCCCCTAAATGGCACAACCCTTCCTCTCTCTTTGAATGTGAAAATTTTAGGTTTGGAAGAGGATTGATGGAATTTTAAAGATCCATTGTCCATTGTTGCATTCAAAACCCTATACCTTGACAAGCCATAAAGACTCACCTACATAAATATTCGTCAGCGATCCAAAAAAATTGCAAGCAGAATCAGGAAGCTCAGATCTGGCATCATAGGACTACAAAAACAAATCTAAAATATCTCTACAAGGACATAGACGCTCTTGGGTGACTTTTTCCTCTATTTTGACTAGCTCCAAATTTAGAGGATAGGTGCATAGAATCATATATGCTTGTGAATTTTTGTTATAGTTTTTCAATTGTCAGAATCTTGCATTTTCATAGTAGGACATAGTCTAATTAGGTTAATCAAGGCAAATCAATTCCAATCAACTTCCAAGGCACAAAAAGGATGCAGATCCAAGTCTGATCGACTCACCTACAAGGTTGAAATTCAATCTAGTCACCTTGTTGATTTGCATCCCAATGAATCTCTAGAAAAAGGAAATTGACCCTAGGTTCTATTGCATTTAGACATAGGGTTCATTTTTGTATGTTTCACACTCAATAGCATTGCAAGTTTCAAATAGTTTTCTCTACCATTTTGGAGCTAAAATGGCTCATTATAATTGATGTCTCCTATATGAGGGTCTTCCTAGTGGATATTATCTTATCCATTTGGGTGCTTCCAACCCCCTTTGTCCTTTCTATAGACATTTGGAAACTCTCAAGCATCTCTTCTAGTTGTTCCCACAAGCCTAAGGTACATATAATTGGATACATTATTTCTTCAATCCTTTCTAGTGTTAGGATAAGTGACATTATAATTGCTATCCTAAGTTGGTATTATGTGTCTCCACGTTATTTAGAAAGTTTCCTGGAGGACATGAGAGGAAAAATATTTATTATTTATTTTCCTGTGATGAATTTTTATTGTATTTATAGAGGTGGACCCACTACAGTGACGGTTACAGAGCATCTCGAGAAAATATTCTATTTAGTCATCCACTTTATGGGTGGGGACCACCCAGAAATGTATGTTCTTGCATTTTGTCTTGCATGATTTGCATGTTATCCTAGGATGGGCACCTAAATTTGCATGTTCTGGGTATGAGCCTTCGGAACCGTCAAAGAGTAGTGGAGCACTCAGGTTTGACCAATTGTGATTGGCTATGGGTTAGGCATCCATGTGAAGGCCATGTGATCATTTAATAATTTTTACTGTTTATAGGTTGTCCACTAAGAGGGACATGATTGTTTTAGGTGGTTTATGCTTGTCATTTCAGGATACCACAAGTGGTATTCTCTCCCACAAATATCTATATATTAGAGCCTTGAAATGGTGGTTTCATAAGTTTTTTTGGAGGTTGATAGAGTAACGAAGTGTTATTAAAATTCAGAGAGTAGTGTTATATCAATGTGTACTTCATTTGAAGATTAATACAAGCATTGCATCTCTTTGGATGTAGATTTTTTTCCTATAAAGGTTTCTCCACATATATCTTGTGTCACTTGTGGTATTATTATTTTTCTTTCATTCTTGGATATGCTATTCACTTAATCACATGATTGGTAATCTTGAATACATAATTTAAAATTTTCAATCACATTATTAATTTCATATTGTTACAAGTTTCACCTTGATATCTAAAACATATTTGTGAAGAAGATTGAAAACCATGGCTTCTACCTCCCATCTAGATATTGAGAAATTCAAAGGCACTAGTTACGAGATGTGGGAGTTGAAGATGGAGGATATCCTTGAAGAGAGAGATCAATGGTTGGCAATTGCAAATGAAAAGAAACTATTTGATGTGTTTGATGAAGATTGGAATAAAATAGACAAGAAGGCACGAGGAACCATTTGGTTGTGTCTTGCAGATTTCGTCCTCTTGAATGTTTCTAAAGAATCTACCAAGCATACAAGTTGTGGAAAAGGATAGGTGATATTTATCGAAACAAAAGTCTAACTAATAAATTTTATCTCAAAATACGTTTATATTCTCTGAAAATGAAGGATGGTGATTATATTGCAAAACATTTAAATTTTTTTAATATGGTTATAAGTCGGCTTGCATTTGTAGATGTTAAGATAGAAGAAGATAAATGCATATTGTTTCTTTGTTCTTTACCCGAATCTTGGAAAAATCTAATTGTTTCCATAAGTGGTGGTGATGCATAGCCAAATATGAATAATCTCATTGCTACATTTCTTTCAGAAGAAATAAGAAGAAAATTCATGAATATAGGCTCCCGATATGCCTTGCATGTGCAAGGAAGGTACAAAGAAAAAGGAGGACCTAAAGAGGATAAAAAGAGAGACAAGTCTAAAAGACATTCTAAAACCCTTGGGAAAATCAAAATAAAGTGTTGGAATTGTGGTAAGAGAGGGCATGTGAAGGAGTGCAGAAACAAGAAATTTAAGAGTTCAAATACTTCCACAGAAAATTCCTCAGAAGATGGTGATTATGATACTTTGTTTATTTCTGCTAACACTATTAGTAATGATGCTTGGCTTATTTAGGTTGCTCCTACCATATGTCTCCTCACAAGGAGTGGTTTAATTCATATTCAACTTAAATGATGGGGGAGAAGTTTTCCTTGGTGATAACACGAAGAAGATTGTTGATAAAGGAAAGGTAAAGTTGTGTTTCAGTGATGGAAGGGTTAAAACTCTTGATGATGTTTTACATATTCCAAGACTTAGGAGAAATTTACTTTCAATATCTAAGTTGAATAATTCGGGAATGCATGTGACATTTGACAAGTCTGGTTGCAAGTTGGTAAGGAGGAGTTCGGTGATTGTTAAAGGATCTCAGATAGGGAATTTGTTTTGGCTACATGTCTCTAATTTTTGTGACTCTTCCAATGTAATTGGCACTAAAATGCATGTATGTTGTGGCACCATAGATTGGGTTACATAAGTTAAAAGGGTCTTAAGACTATTTTGAATAAAAATTTGGTTGACAGTATTTCTAATTATTTTGTTGATAAAAATGATTTTTGTGAGCATTGTGTGTTTGGTAAATAGAATATATCATCATTTTCTAATGTAACTAATAAAGATAAGAGATTATTAGAGATCATTCATTTAGATGTGTTTGAACTAGTGGATGTTGACTCTTTTGGAAAATCTCATTATTATGTTACTTTCATTGATGATGTCTCAAGATACACCTAGATTTATTTTATGCATGCAAAATATAAGGTTTTCACTAAGTTTAAGGAATTTAAAGCCTTAGCTGAGAAGCAAACAGATTATAAGATAAGGGTGTTGAGATTTGACAATGGGGTGAATATTGTTCTAGGGAATTTGATGAGTTATGTAAGCATGTAGGTATTGTTTGGCAAAAGACTACTCCTTATACACCCCAACAAAATGAGGTAGAAAAAATAATGAACCAAACCTTGATGGAAAGAGCTAGGAGCATGTCCAGTGGCGTTAATCTTGGTAGATTTTTTTGGGTAGAAATTGTAAGTACTGCATGTTATTTGATTAATAGATCTCTTTTTTCAGCTCTTGTTGATAAAAATCCTTATGAAGTGTGGATAGGTAAAAATCCTCTTATTTCACATTTAAGGGTCTTTGGTTGTGAGGCTTTTATTCACGTGTCTTAAAAGAAGTGATCTAAAATGGATCCAAAAGCATAAAAATGCATCTTTGTTGGCTATAGTGAGAATGTAAAAGGTTATAAGCTTTGGAATCCACTAACCCATAAAATGGTTTCTCTAGAGATGTGGTTTTTGGGGAGTTTAGAGCTTAATCGGGTGAAGAACAGCTAAAGGATAAAGATAATATAAAAATGGTGCACTTTGAGAAAAAGATAGAAAAGCAAGAAGATGCACATGTGGAAGAACAACCATATGGATTAGATGATGGAGAAGAAGAAGAGAGTTTAGAGAGTTCAGATGATGTGCAGGATGAGCATACAAAAGAAAAAGAACGGGAAGAGTCCCTTACTCCTACCTTGAGAAGATCCACAAGATAACGGAATATAGTTGACAAGTATATCCCACTAGATTTTTGTTGTGTATTTTCCTTGTTGATTACCGATGATGAACCTAGATCTTTCAAGGAGGCTCTCTCTTCAAAGGAAAGTGAGTCTTGGATGCAGGCCATGTAGGAGGAGATGATGGCTTTAGATAGTTCTGATACGTGACATCTTGTTAGTTTTCCTAAAGGAATAAAGCGCATTGGTTGCAAGCGGGTATTTAAAAATAAATTTGGTGTAGATAGTCAATTAGAGCAGTGCAAGGCTAGATTGGTGGCCAAGGACTATTCCCAGAGAGAGGGAGTTGATTTTGGTGAAATTTTCTCTTCTATTGCTAAGTTAACTTCTATTAGATTCTTATTATCTATTATTGTTGCTTATGATTTTGAAATAGATAAAATAGATGTTAAAATTGTTTTCTTGCATGGGGATCTTTAGGAGGAAATTTATATGCGACATCTTGATGGTTTTGTTGTGAAAGCAAATAAACACTTGGTTTACAAGTTAAAACAGTCATTATATGGTTTGAAACAGTCACCCAAGATGCGGTACTAGAATTTTGATGTCTGTGCATTGAATTTTGGTTTTGTTAGAAGTGAAGAGTATCATTTTGTTTATGTTAAGACTATTGATGATCAAATACTAATCATTATCTTGTATGTTGATGTCATGTTGTTTATGGATAATAGCAAGGTGATGATTATAGAGCTTGAGACTCAACTTTTTGGAGTGTTTGATATGAAGGATTTGGGGGTTGCTAAATATATTCTTGGGATGGAGATTAGTAGGGACCGGGTTCACAAAAATCTTTGGTTAAGTCAAAGTAAGTATGTTGATGCCATTTTGTAGAGGTTTAGTATGCATGACTATAAACCTGTAAATATTCTATTATCGTTTGGTACTCAGTTGAGTTTAGACATGTGTCCTAATTTTGATGATGATTTTGAAGAGATGTCTAAAGTTCCTTACGCTAGTATCATTGGTAGTTTGGTGTATGCAATGGTTTGCACTAGACCAAATGTATCCCAAGCAGTGAGAATTTTGAGTAGTTTTATGTCTAACCCTAGTAGAGAGCATTGGACTTTTGTTAAAAAGGTGTTTAGATATTTGTGTGGAACATCTAATTATTGTTTGGTTTATCAAGGTACTAATGATGTGGTTAAGTCATTGGAAATATAGGTTTTTTTTGGTGTAGATTGGGAAGGTGACTTGGACAGTCGAAGGTCCACTAGTGGCTATGTTTTTACTTAGTTTAGAGGTGTAGTGAGTTGAATGAGTAAAAAAAGTATAGTTGCATTGTTGACCACCAAAGCAGATTATATGGTTGCTACACATGCCTCTAAGCAGGGGGTTTGGTTACAGAGACTTGGTAAAGGCATTTGTTTTTATTACAAGACAGTGAGGATTGGATGTGACAGTCAGAGTGCCATATGTTTAGCCAAAAATCATATGTATCATGCTCATACTAAGGATGTTTATGTTTAGAATCACTTTGTGCGAGAAATGGTTGAGAATGGTAAGGTCTGAATTGAGAAGGTTGACACTTTGGATAATGTTGTAGATTCTCTCATGAAGCCAATGACCCCATATAATTTCTCTTGGTGTAGGAAGGCCATGGCCCTTGATCACTGTACTTTATTATAATTTTAATGTATCTCATGGATGTAATTGCAATGTATAATATCTAGTGGGAGAATGTTAGGATAGGTGACATTATAATTGCTATCCTAAGTTGATATTATGTGTCTCCACGTTCTTTGGAAAGTGTCCTAGAGGACACAAGAGGCAAAATATTATTATTTATTTTCCTATGACAATTTGTAATTGCATTCATGGAGTTGGACCCATTACGGTGATGGTTATAGAACATCCTAAAAGAATATTCCATTTAGACGTCCACTTTCTAAGTGGGGACCATCTAGAAATGCATGTTCTTGCATGTTGTCTTGCATGATTTACATGTTATCTTGGGTTGGGTACCCAAATTTACATGTTCTGGGTATGAGCCATTAGATTCGTCGAAGAGTAATAGAGCAGTTGGGTTTGACCAATTGTGATTGGCTATGGGTTAGGCACCCATGTAAAGGCCATGTGATCATTTAATAATTTTCACTATGTTTATGGGTTGTCCACTAAGAGGGTCATGGGTTTTTTTCAAGTAGTTTATGCTTGTTGTTTTGGTATACCACAAGTGGTATTCTTTCCCACAAATCTCTATATATTGGAGCCTTGAGATGGTGGCTTCATAAGTTTTTTTGCAAGTTGATAGAGTAATGAAGTGTTGTTGAAATTTAGAGAGGAGTGTTGTATTGATGTGTACTTCATTTGAAGATTAATGCAAGCATTGCATCTCTTTAGGTGTGTTTTTTTTCCTGCAAGGATTTCTCCACATATATCTTGTGTCACTTGTGATTCTGAACTTGTGGTATTATTATTTTTCTTTCATTCTCATATATGTTAATCACATAATCACATAATTGGTAATCTTGAATACATAATTTCATATTTGCAATCGCATTATTAAGTTCATATATGCTACAAGTTTCACCTTGATATCCAGCATCTAGCTCAAGCTTTTTTCCTAGAACATAAATATTTTAGGTGACTGGCTCAATATGCCTATGAGATTTACCCAGATTTGGCATTGCCTTCAAAGTGAAATTATATTTAACATATGAAAAGATAGAAACGTTGCTTTCTTTTTAGGGTCTATAGTAGATTATCATTTCTCTTTGTATGCTAGAGCTATTATGTGATAATAGATTATCATTTCTCTTTGTATGCTAAAGCTATTATGTGCTCTAATGTTATGTTATAGATCCATATGTAAGCCAATAAAGTTCCTCTTAAGGTTTCCCAATTACAAACACTTATTGAGCATTGGACCAATGCTTCTTGTACTGTTGCTCATGTGTCACATTCTCTTGCCATTGAGGATGCTTCCCCACATGGGCATCATCATGGTCATAGCTACAATGTTAGTTCTAGGTGTGGCTCTCATTGATCCCAAGGATCCCCACAACATTGACATCTTGGCTAGTCCCCACTCCACATGGACAATCTTCTACCTCTTAGCATGGCCATGGCCTTCCTAGCTTGTGTGATAGTGGAAAGTTACCTTAGTTGGACCTTGTTATTTTACCTAGTGGCACAACTCCTATTGATCCAAAAGAATAAAATGAAAAAGAGGATACCATCATAGGTTGGGAGCCATTCTTGATGGCCAAGATCTCCCTAAAGACTAGAGCAAACCCCTCAATAATGATCCCCCTCCTCTTGCTATTATAGTTCTTACTACTTAGTAGTTTGTCCACTTGTGTTTGTTTTTGGACTCCAACATAAATTTTAGGGTATGATTATGTTCCACCTCTATTTTATGTAAATCGTGTATCATATTTCATATTTTTAACATTGAAGTACACTATTAATCTAACAACCCAAAAAAAAATCATATACTTATAAACTATAAAAACACTATATTAATCTACCTTTTTTATGCATTAAGTAATTATTTTTTTAAATCTCTTATTCGAAGTATTACAAATTTATCTTGCCAAGTTATGTGTACGAAACTCAAAAGAAGGAAGTGAAATTTTTGAATAACATAATGACAATAAATAAAGGGGAGCTCCAATTATAGATAACAAGCATTAATTCTAAATTTCCCACTTTGAAATCTTCCAATAGCTTCTACTAAGCAAATACAATTAGAAAAAAAATGCCTTTTAGTGAGAATAACTATTGAAACTAAGCCAATTTGACCTCAAATTTGAGGTCAGCCCAAAAGTAAAATAACAAATGATTGATTATCCAAATTTTGTAAATGTTGGGCTCACAAAGATTTTGTCATGCCCTTAATCCTGCACAAGAACTAAAACAAATGTTGCCAAGGAAGACTTTAAAAAGGATCAAAGAAGGGATAAATGCAACAATTCCCTATTAACTTCAAAAAGGATCGATGAAGGAATAAAGGCAGAGACTCCCTATTAACAAGGTAGAGCTACACAATGAAGTCTTTACTTAAATTAAAAACAATCAAAGTCAAACACAAAGGCAACAATTAAGGAAGGGATGCTTTCTTTGCAAGGGATGCAACAATTATTAAGGGTGTGACTATTCACCACACCATGAAGGGTATATAAGGAGGAAGAAACATTTGGTGGAGAGCATGAATCAAGTAGATTGCATAAAAGAGAAATTATAAGAGATCTATTGGAAGAAATATTATTTTTAGCAAGAATATTATTAGGAAGTAAGCTTTAAATATAATTAAGAATAACTATGTATATATATGAATATACATATATATATATACATAATAACATATCCATATGATAATCCATTTTAAATTTAGGAAAACAAATTGCAAATAGGAAGGACAACCAACCTTCTAGGTTCAAGAGAGATGGACGACCAACCTTCATGCTCTTATCAAGTATGCCACCCAGAGATGGAATGGACGATCAACCTTCCATGCTCATGGGTTGGGGGGTGGAATGGACCAAAAATCCTTTTGTACCTCTGGGCTTGATCAAGGAGGACGACCAACCTCTAAGGTGAACTAAGGGATGGAAGGGCAACCCACCTTCCATGCTTTCGCAATACAAGGGTGACCACTTTGAGATTGTGGTTGCAAACGTTTCAAATGAATTCCTAATGAGACTATTATAGGAATATAGTTTAGAATGGCTATTACTTTAATTGGATTTCAATATGAATAATGCTTATATGATATCATTGTTGCAAGTATGAGCAGATTGGTGTTGTCATTGATGTCAACAAGCTTGTATTGTCATTGGTGTCAACTGTATGAGAAAGAAGAAGATCATTATTGAGGGAGATTGTTGTATGATTATGTTGGTGTTATCCATGATTTGATTAGTTGCATTATGTTGTTTTGAGTAAGCTACTAGTGTTGACCTCTAGTGTTGCTTTGATAAGTTTTTTGTCTATGGATATAGTTAAGTTGCTATGTTGCAATTGGCTTGGTGGTGATGAGGATGTGTCTTTGATGCTTGGTCTCCAAATGTTTTTGAGAGATTTGATAAAAAGAGGAAACAGTGTGTTGCAATGTTATGGGTTGCAGAATAGTGTTCTAGTGTTGCTTTGCATTTCTTCTAGGTTGATGATCTACCTGTACATTTCGAATATGTTGATCAAAGGTGTTCAAAGGCATTGTATTCAAGATTTGGCATGTTGGATCGTTGTGCAAAAGAAATTGTGTTCACTAGTGTGTGAACAATGTATTGCAGAGGTGTCTGGGAGAAATGTCTTTGCTCCGCGTTTCTCCGCAAAGTGGTGTTAGGTCTTGCAAATTTGAAGGCGTGTTGATCGTGTTAGTATCTTTGTTTAGTCAAGGTGGTTTAAAGTTTGGTGCTTTGGAAGTTAGTTTTCTAAGTAACAGTGTATGGAATAATAGCTTGAGTGTATTGGGTATGTACATTTCTCAGGTAGAATTTGTTGTGAAGGAGTTGGTAGGATTTCAAGGTGTTTATGAAATATTCCAGGTTATGTTCAAGTGGCATTTGTTGTCCGTGAGATGTTTTTGGATCAAAGGAAGCGTGTACTTAAAATTTTAATGGTGTTTACACGGGTAACGACCAACCTTGGTGTTTACACTCATTATGGTGGATATTTATTGTTTATAGAAGCGTGTTGTAACATGATGGTATAGTTTTGGGTCCCAAATAAGGAGTAGTGTGGTCCGCTTTCACTTCTATCCGCCACAAAGGTGTTTTGGTGTCGACCTAATTTGAATTTGCATGGTTGAGGTGCATATCCGACCTTAGAGAAGGGTTTCAAGGTTGAAGATGGTATAAATAAGAGTTAGAGTTGTTGAGGGATGATGAGATAGACAAGTAAGATGCGAATGATGCAAAGTGCGAAGTGTTAAGAGTGTGAATTTGAGAAGTGTAGTGTGAGCTTTCATATGTTAAACTACTGGAAGCAATGAGCAAAAGGTGTCTACAATTCTCCAGTCATGCTGCAAAGATGTTGGTGGTATTGTGGTGGATTTCTCTATTGCATTGAGATGAATTTTTGTATGTAACATTCTTCTCTATCTTCTTTTCAATTCTGGCAGTGAGCCTTTTAGCAATGAGTCTTTCTTTTTTTTGGGAATGAGCCCTATTACATTTGGTATTAAAGTTACTTTATATTGTGAGCTAATCTTCATTATGGTTTTTCTCTTCTTGGGTTTTCCACGTTAATCCAGTGTTCTCTTGTGCATGGTGTTGATTTGATTCAGTTTATGTTATTTGTTTTTCATGCTAAATTATAACAGATTAAGGGTTAATTAAGTTAATGTGGATCTGAATGTGTATGAGGGTTTGAAGTTTTAAGGTACTAACTAATTCAGGCCCCCTCAACTCGCTCTTCTCCCTTCCACTCCCCACCCTCTCTTAGTTGTCTTGTGTATTCAACAATCATTATGCCTACTAATGTTAGTAAAAATAGATGTTATTGTGGCTTATGATTTAAGGTCAATTTCCAATGACTAATATTGTGTGCAAGACCTAAACTAATTATAAAAAGGCATTTCAATTGGTAAATTTATACTCTTAAATATATTACATTTCTTATTTTAATTGGAATTATGATTTTAAGGCAAAAACTAGGACTATCCCCAAAGAGGACATTACAATTTAGTCTTTTCTCAATTTAGTAAGTGTAGGTCAGCCTGAGGTAAAACCAAAAATGATTGATTAACCAGATTCTGCAAGTTTTTGGCTCAAAAAAATATGTTGGAGCAATTTAGTCTTTTCTCAAAATGTAAGTGTATGCACTACGTAGTGTTAAGCTTGGATCTATTTGAAAATTCAATGTGCTTGAATGACTCCAGTCAGATAGATTTTAAAGAGCAAACATTAACATAATTTGTGTTCGCAGATGAATTGGGCTTGCTTTGAACGGTTATTAAGTGGCACTTTTGGCAAACAGGTTACAAGCTGAATTCATATAAAATTGTGCTTTCCAACTTTAATAACAAAACTACATAACTGAGCCATAAGCTCGGGTTTTCCACCCAAGGAACTTAACTTACAACACTTAAATTTGCATGTTAGACATGGAGTAGCAGACAACCCACAAAGCTTTATAACGTCTTGGTAATCATAATTCAGCAGGGATATATTAAAAGAACGGTACCATAAAATACATGAATTGGAATTTACAGGTAATACCTTATTAATTTTCCATCAAAAAATGACAAAATGGTATAAACAGCAGGACTTATTAAATAATCTGAGTTGCCCATTATATCCAATCGACAACATTTGTCCTCGCTGTCTGGCGATATATCATCTGAGGTAATGCCTAACTAAATAGGAGTTTGTATTTATAAAATTGGAGAAAAAAAGAGAAACCCTTCACTGTACTGTTCATTAAACCTGCAAGTGGGGATTTTGAAAAGAGCAATTAAGAGAATGTCGATATATTTATCCAGAATATCCCACTTATTTATAATAACTTGCTTGCACAAAAAGAAAGAATTTCATGAATATTTACTGCTAACTGAAAATCGGGTTTGCATAGTTGGAACACCCAGACAATATAATGACTCGTAACATACAGATGTTGGAATTAATCAAATTCCAAGCTTCTGAATAGCCCTCTCATCTGTTTTTCTTAAGCCATTCTAGAATGCCTTTCTCAGCCTCAGATATATCCTCCTTGTTTTTAAGGGACCCTTCAACAAATTCAAAGTAATCTTTGTAGTTGCGCTTATAGTAATCATCTAGCCTCTGCAATATGTCACAGAACTTAGGTCAGATGTAAGAGGAGACATTCCATAATAGTCACCTTCCTCTGCCTCCACTTGCACTCTCTCAAAGAGATGGGCGCACACAAACAGAAGAAAAAGGGAAAAAACAGAGAATTTCTCACCTCCTTGTCATATTTAGCCTTGTTGGCTCTGGACTTCTCTAAAAGCTCTGTTGTACCAACAAATTCAATGTTAGCCATTTCATTTTATATTTTCAAAATTATAAAATATTGACGCACACATATATTCATGGATTTGGAGGCCAACCAACCCATCTTGCTGTTGTGAAAAAAATGTCCAACATATATTCAAGCTAAGAATCCCCATACTAATCCACTGGCTGTAGACCTTTTGGCTTGTGTGGATAGGCACATTGGCATTCGTGAGAATTGAAGTTGGAGACCAGGAAGGAGCTTCACAAAGGCCAACACAATGGATGGAAGAACACTGGAATTAATCCTTATTGGGCCATATTTGAACTGGATTAAACACATCTTAGCTTCATGTCTACAGAAGTAGGGGGAGGTCCAATGGGACTGAAGATGGCAATCACAATGGGTGCAAGAGCATTGGAGTTAATATATTTAAGCTGTGATAGACCCGGTTATGCACATATACATTCATGAGAAAGGGATAGGTGAAGTCTAAACGGGCTGGAAAACACCACCATAATGGGTGTAAACTGCAAAGACTTTGGAATTAATACCTATTCGACCATAATAGAACTAAAGAAGACACCATCTACATTTATAAGTTTAGAGGTAGAGGGAGGTCCACAGATAGACTCACAATAAGGGCAAGAACACAGGAACTGACCTCTTGGCCATATTAGACCTGGTATGCACGCCTAGTCTCATGAGATAGGGGCAGGGAAAGGCCTTAGGGGTGCACAAAGGTCACTGGATGGAATCAGGGAAAATTCTAAGAGTTGAAAACATTTTTACAATCATAGAATGGTTGGATTGATTTTGGGGGAAATAAGTAGACTTTGGTCTTAAGGCATGCATGTTGTGGCGAATACAATAACATTATGTATATCTAAGATGATAAGTTGAATTGTGAAAAAGATGCCAATTAGCAGGTTTGATTTCTTGAAAAATTTGTCAAAAACTTAGCAAGAAAACAGGCCATAAAAAGTACCCTCCGTGCAAGGACACTGAAACTAACAGCCCTAGGTTTACATGAATCTATGCTGCTAATTGTCATTCAAAATTAAACCTTCCAATAAGCTTTACATTCCTCAAGGTCATTTAGGTCTGATTTTCCCGTTACAGAGTATGTAAACAGAAGCAATGCTCGTACCGTATCATATAGTTAAAACATTTAAAATAGGTCCATTGTAATTCAAGACCATTACCACAGATTTCATGCACCCCAGTATATAGAAGTAAAGTTTTTTTTTTTTGTGGGTATTTGAAAAAAAACACATGATATATAAGAACTTACTCTGTATAAGCTCATTTCCTTTGGTGTTCGCTGTTTCAGCTGTAGCAATGCCGGGGAAGAACGCCAAGTTAAGTAGCAGTGCAGGGAATGTGCATGATAAAAGAACATGTCTCCTCCTGAGGTTATTTAAGCATGGGGATGAGGATTTGAGAGCATAATTAACTTGTGGGCTTCTTGCTATTATTGTTGGGTTGTAATATCCAGCGGTTCTGTGGTTGATTCGAGTGATGGGGGTGGAGGGTGTGAGAATAATTAAAGCAGCCATCGTGTGAAAAGGAAGTCAATATCTAAGATATCATTGTTAATATCATGGGGACTGAAAGGAGACAAATCTTTCGGGGTATATACGAGCGTGAATTAACCTCAAGAGGTAGTAAACACGAGGCAGCAGCAATTAAGTAAAATCTCTCCATTGGACCTTAATTGTGAGGTTTTTTTTATTATAAAATCTGATGAGTTTTAGTAGTTATATTAAATTTAAAAATAAAAACAATCTCAATCTTTATGTAATCTAATCTAATCAATTAGTGTAATAATAAATTAGTAATTTAGTTTTTTTATATTTGAAATTGGATTTGAAAATAGATAATTAAGATTTAATGTATTTTATGAAATATGAAATTATGTGTGAATTTTGATCAAGGTTATCGATACGACTCACAATTTCATAAACATGGTTTTGATCTAAAAAATGTGGTCATGAATCTAAAATTTTCAAATCTTTGGTACCTACAATAAATGTTAGCATGTACCAAAACTACAAATGGAAGGCTTGGTGGTGCTGAACAATAGTATTAGAGCTTATTATTCTAGGAATGTGAAGTCCACTAGCTTCTCATGTTGCTCCTTAGTTAGGCATTGTTGATTGAGTCAACAATTTTAAAAAAAGTTAGAAGATGCATCAAGAAATGTATGTAATAGATGCATAAGTAGCTAATAATGATGTGGTACAATGATGCTAAGTGCTTGAGACTTGATAAAATTGTTGAAATATAATGAATGGAGTAACCTAGTACAAGGACTAGGCTTTGATACTTGTTGATACAAAAATTGATGTAATCAAAATGGCATGCAAAATAGAACTGTGATAGAGGTGTGATTATTGA
The DNA here is from genome assembly GCA_007115665.2 of Sequoiadendron giganteum. Lineage (NCBI taxonomy): Eukaryota > Viridiplantae > Streptophyta > Pinopsida > Cupressales > Cupressaceae > Sequoiadendron > Sequoiadendron giganteum. The sequence goes on along the minus strand of CM021102.1, from coordinate 677,490,176 downwards.
GTGATCCTTTTTTATGTGATAGTGAATAGTAGTGGATGATATGATAAATGACCTAGGAGTGATGTCCTTTTATACATGTCCTATGGATACAATTTGAACTTTTTGGCATAGGAGTTAGCAATCACAACTAATTAGAACTAAGTTGGCTTAAAATCAAAATTATTTTTAAAATTGGATGAATTGGGTCAAGGCCACACTTGTGGCCTTGAATTGGATCAAGGTTACAAGCATAGTCTTGAATTGGGTACAAGAAAAAATGATATGAAAATTGGTGATCTTCAAAGCATAGGTAACATGATGTTTCAAAGTGCCAATCTAAGTCAAGGGTCAATGGGACTGCCAAATTAATCAAAATCATGTGCTTAAGCTATGCACCTAGGATACCTACATAAAGTGATGTAAAAAAGGAAAAGTGCAAGGGACCTTTATATTTTGTCCCTACTTTGGTGTAAATGTGAAATAACATGAGAAAGCAAACCAAAGTAAAAATAAAACACAAACATAATTAAAATTAGAATAACTAAAGCAACCATCCAAAACCAACGTGTGAATTGCACATAAACTATGAGTGTGATTAGTGATAATATGCTCCATAATTTTGTGTGTTTTGTAAAGAACTACACACAAATCAAGGAGAGAGAGAAAGAGAAAGAGAATTTGGGTAAAATCAAAGCATTATAACATGATAATATAAGTGTAGAAAACTATGCATGAGCATGATAAAATAAATCTTGTAGTATTTTAAATCTTATTCATTATACTTTGTTTGGTCGTGTTCATGTTTCTTCAATTGTTAAATCCACATATTGAGTTTCATTTATTGATAATTATAGCATAAGGAAATGGATTTATTTTTTAAAGATTGAATCTATCTTTTTTAATCATTTTGAAGAGTTTAAAGCAATGATTGAGTTGTAGATTAGAAATAAAATTAATTTTTTGAAGATTGACAATGGTGGTAAGTTTTTCTTAGATAATTTTAACAAATTATATAAGGATTGTGGTATTCAAAGATAGAACAAAATTATGTATTCTTCGTAATAGAATGGATTTTTTGAAAGGTGAATAGAACATTGATGTAAAATTGTACCTGAGTACACTTAGTGGAGTTGTCTTGGAATATTTTTTTGGGTTGAGGTTGTAGCCACTTCTTGGTACCCGATTAACAAGTCTCATACATCAACTCTTGTGGATAAAACACCCATGGAGGTGTGGTTGAGTCACAAGCTTTTATTGAGACATATCCAAGTTTTTTATTGTGAGGCATATACACATGTGCCAAGGGAGAATTTTTTTGGAGGAAAAGACTTTAAATGTATTTGCATCAATTATAGTTGTAATGTGAAAGGATACAAGCTTTGAGATCTTATTGCACAAAAGATAGTATACAGTAGAAGTGTGATTTTTAGAGAAACCAAGCCTTATTTTGTTTTCTTGTGGCAAATATAAAAATAAAAGAAATATGCCATTTAGCTTCCTTCTACACCTAAGAAAGTTGAATCAAGATGCCTTGATTGACAAGAAGTTTAGGAGAGCTCAACTAGCTTTTAATATTTAGAAGACGAGGAAGAACCTCCAACTTAGCTTGTTCTAAGGTCTATGAGGTGTAGGAAACCACTAGAAAAGTATTCTCCAAATGATTGGAAAATATTTTCTCTTTGAATACTAATATTTATTAACTAAGATCTATACAAGAGGCATTATTTATGAATGATATAGAGTCCTATAAAATAGCTATGGATGAAGAAATGGTGGCACTTGAAAAGAATAAAAAATAGGACCTAGTACAATTTACTAAAGGATGTAAAAATGTTGGATGCAAATGGATGTTCAAAAATAAAATCAAATTAGATGTTAGTATTGAGGAATATAAAGTGTAGTTGGTTGCAAAAGGTCAATCCCAAGTTGAGGGGATTGATTACAGTGATATTTTCCCTCTTGTTATAAAAATTGCATCCATTACATTTTTATTATATGTTTTTGTAGTTTATGACATAGAAGTTGAGAAAATGGATGTGAAAATAACATTCCTTCATAATGATTTGGATAAGGATATGTATATGATACAACTAGAGCACTATGTGGTTAAAAGTAAAACTAATTTGATTTATAATTAAATAAATCCTTGTATAGATTGAAATAAAGTCCTACGACGTGGTAAAGAAGATAGTGAAATTTTTTGAGGTTGTTTGGGATTTTTCCTTAATCAAACCATTGTTTTGATATTTTCACCTCCATAAATAGCCAAGATTGATTTGATAAAAGAGATAGTAATAAAGATTGATTGAAAAAAGATACAATGCTAATTCAAATGATATATTTGAATATTTTATGCTAACACCAAAGATATCTAGCTACTAACATAGAAAACCTCTTTAATAATGAAAAGGAGACAACAAAACAAGATATCTCTCACTAGGAAGTTGTAGAAAACCTCTAAAGTATATTATAAAGCTACAATATTGTTGTCTTATTCAATCTCGTAACAAAGAAATGACATGCAAGGTGCCAAGAGAGTGTTGTTACTTCAAAAAATTGGAAATATTCAATAAATTTACAAATCAAAGCCAAATTCAAACATAAACATTCAATAGAGCCAAAATTTGTGAAAAACCTTCATTTTTACAAAACATAAGGTCACAAATTTTCTAGCAAGTGTGAATTCCACACAAGAGCATTCCATTCCAAAGATTCATAGGAATGTAGCATTCTAATGACCATTTGAATCATGAATTTTTGTAGGACATTGAGATGTCCAAAAAACATTTGTGCATAACGATCTTATATAGAAAAAATGGACTCAAAAACTCGAGATCATCATAATTTTGCTAGACAAGAGATATTTTAGTGTCAAAATTGTATATTTAAAATATTTCTATAACATGAGCCAAAAGGGAGGACATTACATAGTGTGAAATTGTAGGTATGCAATTTTCTACACTATAGTTAATTAAGCTTTATTGGTACAATAAATTTTTTTTATATATCAAGGGTTAGTAACTAAATTTTACCAACAATGATTTACTATTTATTGGGAAGGAATCTTGGAGGATAAGGTTGTTTTTTTATTTCAATTTCCTAAGGGGGTTATTATGAGGTCATTTTATCATTTCGGGTGGTTATTATTAAAGATAAAATAACTTATGGTTAAAAATAATGACTACAAGCTAGTTAGAGACTAAAACCAACTATGTCTAAATTAGAAAGGTGGTAAAATGGTTGCAACCTACATTATGATATACATTAAATGATTGTATTTATCCAAGGGAGGCCTTTGGATTCAATAACCAACTTGGATGCCTCATTTAGGGGGTGAAAATGCTTTGTAATTGAACCTTAAGGTGGTAGTATGGATGTGTAATGACCAAGAGTGAAAAAAAAATTGTAAGTTCTGAAGGATTGAAGATAGAGGAGGAGAAATGAAGGATTGTATGTAATATCAATTTTGAAGATAACACAAATTTGTGCCTCTCTTCTTGGTGGATATTTTTCTTGAAAGGGTTTCTCAAAGTAAACTCTATGTTATGTGTTTAATTATTCTATTTCATTTTTCTTTGAATTGCTAATTCATTTTCTTGCATTCTCCATTTATTTATGCATTGGATAAAATCTAATTTACAATCAAACACAAATTTCTATTTTATAGTTGTCCGCCTTCATTTCTAATAGTTATAATCTAAACTTTGGCACTAGGTTTGGAGAGAGCAGCATTGGTTCCTTAAAGAATGTGTTGGCACTCGTCTTGGTGCAATACTTGAGTGCCCATGTTAGAAATGTAAATGGGCGTGTTATTTATTGTTGTTTGGGGTATTAAATAATGGTATAAAATATGGTGAGGAATCTTGTAGCTTGCTTGCTTCTCTCTTGCTTATAACAAAAGGCTTGGGATGTAATTATTCATATATCTAACATGCTCATTATGAGTGAAGATTAGTGTAAGCATGATTGATGAGATTATTTAAGAGATCTTAAGGAGAATGGAACATGTGACTCTCATATATTCTTGGATCTATCTCATGGGGAAAGCAATAATGATTCTTCACTATTGTAAAAGAAGGTCATCTCTCAAACATAGTTTCCTCCTTGGTTGAGAGTATTAATCTCAATGTTATGTATTAGAGATTATTTTACATTGTTAATTTATTTCTATAAGTACATTTGTTTTAAATTTTCTAAAGAAAAGTTTTTTGGAAGGGTTGTGCCAAGGTGTACCAATTTTTGTCTTGAGTGTTTTTTCTTTCTTTTATTCTTGTTATGTTAAAATGATGTTGGAAGTTGTATAGATAAAATAACTTATGAAATATAATCTTATTGAACTAACATAGGAAATTATTTTAATTTCCTTTTACTTGGTATTAGAGCTTGGATAGCTTGTTAGGTTCATGGGTATCTTGATCCCTATTAACTTTTTTTTAGACTGTAGGAATCGGGTTGCCCCCTATAAATTGCAATGCACTTGGTAAACTTTTTTCATGTGACCGGTGATGCTAGTGTGACACATCCTCTGATACCACAGGGGCAGAGGGGAGACTAGACCTCGTGGCCTCTTGCCTATAACAAGATGCTTTAGCCAATTGAGCTAGGCCTTCGTCCTATCAATCCCTATTAAGTTGGAATGATTAGAGTTGATATTTTTATAGGGATATTTCTAGTGAGCACTTATAGAATGGAGGTGGAGAGTTTTAATGGAGTAAATTTTGAGCATTTTATGCTCAAGATGTAGAATTTTCTTGATTATGACAAGTGAGTTATACATCATGTTACTAGTTTCCTTGGAGTTGAGATCTTGTTTGGGGATGTGGGATAAGGCATTGGTCATATGAAGGTTGTGGAATTGGTCATTTGGTGAATAAGAGATCCTATATAGCCCCCTATAAAATTTGTCATTCAGAGGTTGAGAACTTGATAATGCAATGACTTTGACCCAAAAATCCTAGACAACCCATTGGTTATTTTCCCTACATGCACTTGATGGATGAGATTATTGGAGGTGTTGGTCATACAGTGAATTTTACATAAATACCATAGATGTATTACTTAATGAAGGTTATGAAGTTGTTCAAGTGGTGACGTAGATCTCATAGACACACCTTGGTCCTTTTAGATGCACTCCCTTACAAGTTATAGACTCCTATTGTTTTGAATTTGCATGTTGTAAATTTATGATATCTTATTATTTAGAATGTGAATCTCCTAGCCTTGAAATTTTTAGGTGTTTTGGATGTGTTAATGAATTCAAATTTACATGTACACTTTTTGAAAATGGGTAAACTCTTTTGACCCAGAGCTATTAACCAGCGAGGTCACAAACGAGGGACCTCAACCCCAAATTAAACACTCAACAATAACACCTCAGTGGGGTTTGAACCTTGATGGAAAGAGCAAAAACAACATAACTTAATCATCACATTGTGCTAATACCAAAAAAATTACATGTACACTTTTGACACAATTGTATTTGTAAGTTTTTTGTTTAAAATCTATTATTTTTAATAATTTTTGGAAGATTATTTCTCAAGTTGTAATTTGAATGGGGATATTGGTAAATTTGCATGTATGCTTCTAGCATGTTTGGTTTTGTATGTTTCCCATTTAGGATATATTATTTTTATAAATTTATAGAAGATTAATTTTAGGTCATAGTTCTTGAGGGTTGTTTGAATGTTGACAATTTAATATATGCATGCATGCTTTTAAGCATGGTTAGAGGCTTGTTCCTTAGTTTCTAGTTCTTGACTTGTGGTTGTCTTGGTGTTATAGATTGTTGATCTAAGAATTTTTGGATTTTATTTTCATTCCATGGGAAGAATCTACATGATGCTTTAGTTCTATTGTTTCCAATGGAGGTTTATTTTGCATATTTTTGGGGTCTACATATTTTGGTGGATTCAAATTACACATATTTTGGTGGATTCAAATTACACATTTTTTTGAGATCTATAAGGTTTTTTGTTTACTTTGGCTTAAGTTTTTATTTTATGGCCATACTTCTATCACCCTTTTTATAGGCCACACATGTGTGATACAAGGCTATCAATGTCATGTTTTATGTACCTACATGTTTAATAGGGATATCTATTATGATAATGGTGGCAATGAGTTGCTAGTCCGTTTTGAGAATCCCAATTATTTGTTGTAGGTTGTTAGGATTTCATGTAGTTGTAGAATTATTTTTTTGGCCATTGGCCATAATTGAGCATTGGCAAGCTAAGTGGCTTAGAGGTAGTGAGATGGATGGTTGGGAAGGTTTTTTTAAGGCCTTGCAAAAAGAAGGGGTGTCTTTTGGTTTTGAGGACATGGATATGATGTCATAATAGGCTACAAATCACTATTCAATGGGAGCTTGTGCAAGAATGTAGTTATTTATGACATATCATATAGATTGAAGATGGTGACAATGATACCATGAAATATACCATACATAAGTGGAGATTTGACATGACATGGTTGTGTTTGTGAATTTACCTTTGAGTTGTTTATCTTGATGTCATGGGTAGCTCTAGAACACTCTTAGTGGGAGTTTTGAAAGTGATGTGTGCTTGTCATTTCTTGATAGACGGTCATGTAGTATCAAGGATATGTAATTTTTTGTCATGGTGAATTCTCAATCAAATACATGGATCTTGGCATGATATACTTTGTTTTGAGCACATATTAAATTTGTAGAAATATGATATTATATTAAGAATAGTAAATCATAATGCCATGTAGGAGTTCATAAAGTATATTATGGTAATATTGACCATGATTGGGAAATAATATTCATGTTGAGTATAATGATCATTTTACCTTAAGAGAGAGACGCTCTTGGATATTGTGGCACTATATTTGGAATTTAGTTTTGCATGATACAATTAGAGAGTACCTATTTCTAATATACAAATTAAGGTGAGACTGGATATCTCTTAGTTTTTGGAGATAAAGTGTTGGAATATGATGAGTTTATTGATATGTTTTAGAAAAAGACCAAGAGCTTACACTTTGGGATAAATGTGAGCTTAGTACATGTACATAACGAGGAGATTGTTCAATGAGTTAAAGTGACTTAGATCATGAAAAGAAGAGGGAAAATATCATATACACCACCTTTTCAATGAGTTGGAGTGATTTACAATATGAAAAGAAGAGGAAAAATCCCATACACCACCCTTGGGAGATCCACTCAACAAACAATGAAACCTAATGGGTGTATTGCACCTAGTTTTTCATATGTAGTTTTTTTTTGCTTTATCTTCTATGGGTCTATTACTATGGAGCTATTTATGAGGATGGATTGGTGAAGTACAAGGTGTAATTGGTGGCTAAGGTATTATTTCATAAACGTGTGAATGGATCTTAGTGAAATCTTCTATTCTATTAAGAAGATTGCATCTTTTAGATTCTTTGAGATGTTGTTATTGTGTTTGACCTAGAGTTGAATATAGATAAATATGGAGACAACTTATATGCAAGGGTATTTTGAGGAGGAGATATATGTTACATAACCATAACACTTTATTGGTATTGTGAGATGAAACTAGTCTACAGTGTTATTTTATACCAAGTGAGGTAGAGGACATGATATCTATTTTTTATGTGAGTGCAATTGCTAATATACTATATTGCCCAAGTAATGTGATTCTTGAGTAGTTATGTGCATCAATTTTGGATAGAGAGAATTGGAATATAATGAAGAGGGTATTTAGGTATCTTACAAAAATGTTTTAGTGTTAAATTTGTTACCAATGAGAGCACACATTGAAAATGGCAATGAATCTACAAGGATTCATGGATTTTGATTGGGTAGGAGATGTGGATAAAAAAATTATACTAGTGTGAATTTGTTTACCTTATTTTATGGTGCAAGTAGTTGGATGAGTGAGATAAAGGTTTTAGATCTTTTAACTACATTTTAAATATATCGTATGAGTATATGATAACTAATTAGGCCTAAAAGGGGGATATTTGGTTTCAGTATATGTGTTTAAATTTTATATTGAAGAAATACTCAATGTGACATGGTCACTAAAAACATGTTATAGAATCCTATTTTTCATGTTCAATTGGAGCATGTTGATACATAATTTCGATATGTTATAGTTTCTTTGTTGAAGCTCATAAGCATATAGAATTTTAGATGATGTGGTATGGTTATGGGAATGTTTTCCCTTTGCAATGAACATGTTTTTTATATGGTTATCTCTTTACATGTTTTCCCCCTTCTATAATGTATACAACAAGTCAAAAAATGATGGGATAAGGTGTTATACACCTTTCATATAAATATTTAATAGTTTGTAAAGTTTTGGTCCATGTTTATGTGAGGCACCACACTTTGGGAGAGCTCAATATCTTTTAGAGGATTTTTGTGTGTAACATTACAAATACATTTAATATTAGTGGAGCATTGGTGGAAATGCATTCCATATTAAAAAACATTTAATGCTTGGGTCACATATTGCAAGCCAAACTTGGGCACTAGGTTTGGAGGGAGCAATATTGGTTCCTTAGAGAACACATTATCACTTATCTTGGTGGTATACTTGGGTCCCCACCTCAAAGATACAGATGGGTGCATTTATTAGTAGTGCTTAGGGAATTAAATAATCATTGAAAATTTAGTTAGGAAGCTTATTGAAATGAAATCCAAGTGTGGAAACACTTCCCTAATGCAAATCAATTAGGGAAGAGGTTGCAAAAATTTGTTTCACATCTTTATTCAATTACAATTTCTTTAAGAATGCACATGCAATTAGATTAATTTCAGATTTAAAGCATTCAACACATAACACAAAATTTACGTGGGAAAACCATTTTGGGAAAAAACCCACACACCAAAGCACAAATCAATTATATTACCGTAATATAGAAATTACATACAATATATAGAGTCTAAATTCTTGCAGGTGCAGTTTCATTATGATACAAATCTAGAGTGATTCTGGCATACATATATTACAATAAAATTACAATAAAAAATTCACTAAGGCATCAATATATATCCTTCTCATACAAGGGCGTTGATTTTTTCCATGTGTTAATCTCCCAGTCTCTGCATGCATGTAAATGAAAACTAACAACATGCACAAGTCCCAACTGACCTGATTAGCAACCTATCAAACATGCATGTACATGTACCAAAATGCAACAATATGCAAGCACATGCAAAGCTTGTAGCTCCAAAAAATAAGCAACTTCACATGCTAGGTGCCCCATAGAGAAAATCAAATTTTCTTCCAAATAGAACTCACCCACAAATCCTAGTCACTTCGAGTGACAACTCAGTCTTTGTTAAGAAAGTTCCCCTTCAAAGATTTAGTGAACAATTCAAATTGATGCCACATGGCATCATGGTGCCCCTTCTAGAGGTTTTTAAAATTCTCAATTCTAAATTGAGCACCCAAGTGACAAGTGTCACTTCTCCTTGCTTCCACTTTTTGAAGAGACAAACTAGCACACAAAACCCTGTCAATACTTATTTCCAAAATACATTGCCACATGTCAACATGGCACACATTCTAGAGGGTTTAATTCTTGCTTCCTTCCCAATGAAGTGCCCATGTGATGTGTTTTACAATTTTCATTTCCACACCTTGCATGTAGGATGCCAACTCCTTGTTGGGTCCCACAAAGTGAATTAGTAATTTAGAAACAAATATCATTGCATTTAATAAATAAATTTAGTAACTTTGGTGCAAATAATTAATTAAATAATCATGGGACTCACTAAGGTTGAGACACCATAATCCCAACACTTCTAGTAGGTTTTCCATGAGTTTTTTCCCTCTTGCTAATACATGTTAGGATCAAGATGAAGTTATTCATATCTTGTACATGCTCATCATGAGTAAATATTAGTGAAAGTACCTACAAACTTGAGTTTATTGTTGAGGAGATCTTGAGGAGCATGAAGTGGAATGCATGACTCTCATTTTTTCTTGAACCGGTCTCATGGGAAAACAATAATGGTTGCTTTTCTCCTATAGAAGAATTTCATGTCTTACATGTTTTCCTTCTTGGTTAAAAGCTTTGATTTCCTTCTTAAGGCTTAGAGATTGATATTGTATTGTAGCTATTTTTTGCTAGATAAATATTGGTTTTAATGCCTTTGGAGGCTATTTTTTTCCTAAAATAGTTTTCCAAGGATATATTAGTCTCTCTCTCTTGTGTGGTTGTTCTTTCTTTTATTATTATTATATTCTATTATGTTTGAATGATGCTAGAATTTTTACATATCAAGTAACTTATGAGATCTCTTCTTATGTGATTAATGTAGGAAATTATTTTTATTTCCTTTCATTTCCATCCCCAAATAGATGGAGAATAGAGACAGTGAATAGAATATTGGTATAACTATTATATGGGTAAAATTAGTGGTATCATAAAATTTGGGATGAACATTTGGTACACATAAAACACTCTTATAAGAGGATTATTCACTCATCAATAATTATCTCCATTTGAGGCTTACTTTGGCTATTTAACATTGAGATATTTTAATATTTATTGAGAGAAGGGATATAAAAGGTAGACACATGTGTAGAAAAGGATAAATTGCTCATTATAAAGGCTATACATATCCATATCTAAGTTCAAGAAGACTTAAGAAGTTTACATTAACTTGTGTGCATTATCATGATCAACATGGGATGAAACATAAATTCCATTCTAGTGACAAAGTGTTGGTACAATTAGGTGAAGAGAGGCTCCATGGCACTTTATTATGACACAAAATTTGACATATGGTTCTTTTAAAATCATAAATCATATGGGTCATACTTATTTGAGATTATACTTACCTAAATACATAAATATTTTGTCCATAATCAATGTTGGCAAGTTAATGCTATTTGTACCTTCTTTGTTAAATGAAGATGATGTGTTGTTTTTCCTAATATGAATGTTTTCATCATAAAAAGGAACAAGAAGAACTAGAAAATTATCTATTTTCCTTGATAAGAAGATGAGACATACCATGTAAGGATACCATGAAGTATGTGTGATATGTAAAAAAGGATAATTTCCTGGCAAAGAAAAATGTGAAGAAAGCTCCCACATTGATGTGTCCTAATATTTTGTGGACCAAAACTTTATTATGGTGAAGGTTTAATCTAAATATTGGGTAAAGGAAGCTAGACCATGTGACTATTTATATATCACTTCTTAAGGCTTGCACTAGCGAGAAATTTCCTTTTCCAAATCTGGAGTTTTATGATGCATGGAAGATACTATATTATATTCAAGGGTGTTGTGGATGGTTTTGAACATCTTTGTTTCCTTGATTCAAAATTTAGGTGTTAGATCTAGTTGAAAAACTAAGTTTGGTGAGTTTTTTATTATGGGTAAAACAAGTTTTGATGGGGTCTCAAAACCCAATACAGACAGGTTTTATAGGGACCTGAAACCCCAAAAAGAGAGAGTTTCCTAAAATAAAAGACATAGACCATTAGCAACCTAAATAATAGTAGCCATAAAGAGAAAGAAAAGACTACACAAGCTGGACGAAATAGGTTTTGAAGGGGCCTTAAACCCTTTTACAAACAAGTTTTGACAAGGACCTTAAACCCTTAGATACACTTAAGCACTACCTAAATCAACTAAGCGTTAACAAACCAACTGCTCAAAACATCCAATCTGAGCCTGGGAACATTGAAATACTTAGGGAAGACACCGCTGAGCCAAGAGAGACAAACAACTTAATGGTGTAGATCACCATCAAAACCCACACAGTAAAAATATGCAAAGCATCAACTTCTATGCAACACCAATCCATGTGCAAAGCATCAGCTTCCTTGCAACACCATTCTACCTAGCCAACCAACCCAACCTCCACCTCTAAAATAAAGGACTCCCCTCTATAGGAGAGGATGAAGAGAAACCCCTTGCCACCAAAGCCACAACACTCCAACCCAAACAAGCTCTACCTCAATAGGAACCAGAATAAGGGAGGATATATTCTTGCCAACACAACATCCATCTCCACCTCAATAGAATATGGCTCCACCTCAAGAGGAACAATCTCCCCCTCAATAGGAGACACCAGCTTAGAATCCCAATGAAAAGGAACTTTAGAAGAAAGGGATAACCCAACATCCCTTAGCATCACAAGCTTTAGGTACTGACAGGAAGAAGTTGAAATCACAACAACCAAGTCATAAAATTGGGTCCAAAGAAAAGACATTAAGCATAGCCCAACCACCAGTAAGCCAGTACCAATTAGAACATAGATCATTAACTAAAAAAACAAAAATCCTTCTAGCAATAAACAATATTTCCCCCTTTTTCCCCTGCAAGCTTCATAAACACAAAGGAGGCCACAACAACTTCCATAAACCACAAAGAATATTAGATTAAAAGAAAAGGAAATAACCCAATCAAACACCACCAGTAGCTGACAACCCTCCTCAAGAAGCTCACATTAAATCCCTTCAAATCAAGAATCCTCCATACAAGTAAAGGGAATGAAACAACTTCATTAGAGAGAAAAGACAAGAGAAACTTCAAAGGGATAGAAAAATTCCCTCTAATAGAAAAAAATAGAGAGGAAACCCTCAAGAAGAAAAGAAATAGGAAAATATCACAGGAAAGAGCCTCCAAAGCACCCATGATTTTAGTTGCACCAAACAAAAGTGATAGTAGCCAACACCAAGCCACCGCAACCCAAAAGATTGAGATTAGCAACCTGCCTAACACAAGTTGCCTCACACCAGTAAACCATCTGCCTCCTCTACCTTGCAACAAAGAAGGCACCCAATAGCAAGCAGAAAAACCGTCACGTCCCAACTAGATGACAACAACTTGCTCCATAACACATCTAGCCAACTGGAAAATGACAGAAGCTCGCACCAAGCCGCTGCAACCTAGAAGCACGAAATCAACAACCTGCCCAACCACAAGTCGCCTCCCACTAGTGATCCATCCACCTCCTCAAAATCATCTCCTTCCCCACCTACATCATCTCCAGATTTCAAAATTCCCCCTCTACTCCTCTTCCCGCTCCCTCTCCTCTCCATCTTTCTTTAATGTGTCAATAGTTACTAAGTTTGGTGAGTTTGTCACTTGTGATAGGGGAAATATATGAAACATCAAAATAAATGCTTATTCAATCTAATAAATTCAAAAACATTATTGGTAAATAGTGATATACCGCAATGAGAATATCATAGAGTTATTAACTATTCATTAGTAGAACTAATGAACTTGTCCTATCACAAGAAAATATTAGAATACAAAAGGGTGTTTGAGTTTGAGTTGACTCATTATAAATCCTTCTAATATATGAGGTACTATGAAAGGGTGGAGGATGTCTATAAATGATTTAGTTTTGATGTTGCAAGGGTTGGGTTATTCAACAAATCTCATTTGGATACTCATATGGTGGATTCAAGTGGGAAAGAAAGGGTTTTGATTGTTACAAAAGGAAGAACAAGTGTGAAGAGGATTGTAAAAGTTGATTAAGTCTAAATGAAACTTTTTGGTGATGTAACACTTGTAATAAATATTTGAGATAGTGATATGAGATTCTTTTGGAACTATATTCCTACTATTTTTTTCCCATCTCGTATTTTCTTCAATAGGAACTTGGTGTTTTGGCCCTCTCTTGTGTGTTTGATCTTTGTATATAATGTTTCCCTATTTTAGGCCATTTATGAATATGCATATATTTTTGTGTTGTTTATCTTAAAGTGATTTATAGACCATACTTGTTAAGGACCAAGAGTGACACCTAGAAATGAGTGTAGATGATGATCTAACATCTTCCCCCATTAACAAAGGGTCCCTTGCAACAATAGAGTAATATTTTGGAGCCATAAAATTGATACCAAGCACAAGAAAATTCCACCTAACCTTAAATAGAATTCAAGCATTGGTAACAAAAGATTTGTACAAGCTATAGAAAGAATGTTGAACCATAAAACACCATGATACATAAAGGGAAATTGATGCGTGTAATCACACATAATAGAGAAAGGATTTATTTGCCACCATAAATACTTACACCACTAATAATATATATTTTCATAATAATCATATGTCACATTAAAACTAGGAGTTGATATGGAAAAAGCAAAACCCAATAAAGGGTTGGAGAGGCAACATCTCAACAAGAGGATCAAGGTAGTCTATCATCCAATAAGTGCATTTATAATGATATTAACATATTATTAAATTAGCTGAAAAAGTTACATAATGGATTTTGAGATATACATGTATTTTAAGATTGCTATATTTTCTTCCCTATAACAATGAATGAATGAGACATTAGTGAAGTTATTGCAATACCATAGGGATTCATCGAGAAACTTACAAATCTTTCAATTCAAACAATTATGATTTTTGACTCTTATAATAGCATTTTATGAATCTAATTTAAATATTGATTAATAACCCTTTTCTAAATCCAATATTTAACCTATCACCACAACTAGTCATTCTACTTCATTGTTAGTTTCGTAACCAAAGTAAAGAGAGCCCACTTGGATCAAACAACCTTTAGAATCTCTAACTATTATTCCTTTTCCATCTAATCATGGATTCCCTTGTGACGCCCCTTTAAAGTTAAGAGCTTAAGCTTTCCAATGGGAGAAACATCCAAACAAAATTATTTTTAATATAAATATTTTTCTCACCTCATTAATGGGGAAATTAATTATTTATTAAGGGCTCATTATCTCCTATTTGAGATGATGTATATTTTAATAGCTATGTTTCTTTCATGGGTCTACATGTTCATGTAAATAGTGCATACCTTAAATTATTTACTTCTAGTGACTTAAAACATGGGTCCTCCCAAGTCTTATTATCCATGAATGTTTCAAAAGAAATGCCTTTCAAAAGAGTTATGAGAATAAATAAAATAAGCCTTGTACCAATCATTTAACTACCACTTTCAATTCTCATTCTTTCAAGCCTTGGACAACTAGAAAATTTTCAATATTGAGTGAAACTCTAGATATCATGCTTTAAATTTTATTGAGTTTTGATTTGATTACTCTTCCTCCCATTCATCCAAATGTAGATCCATATATAAGACTCCCTAAGAGATATAATGATAGTATATTTTATAACCATTAAAGAGTTAATGGTCATCACATGCAATTTTTTATGGCTTTCAAACATAAAGTATATGATTTGATAGATAATAGTGTTATCCATGTTGATCATGCTAATGAAAAAGATAATTATTTAATTGATCTACCTAGTTAAATTTATAGATGTATACAAGTCATTTTCCTTTGTACACTCAATCTAACAATATAGACTTTCACCATGTCCCTAAGCATCTAGCTAGTAGTATGACATACATGCATGTGGATAGATATACTATGGATCAATGAAATATTAGTTCTTCCTATTCATATATGGATAATTTTATTGGCATGACTCATGGTAGAGCTCCCTCTCTTCCTAAACCTCTAGTTTTTTCATTTTATGAAGAGAATTCTCATAATAATTATGTACCACTATGTACGTTCAAGGTATTATATGTGGCCACCCCTATGATAATATTCTTATTGATCTAGCCAACCAATTTAATTTTCAAATAATACTTTTCACATAATCATCACTTACAACAACATGCATGCACACATTTTGGCATTTCCTTAAAGATGAATAATTAGAGTACTCATTGATACTTTGAAAGAAAGGCTTAATAAAGTTGAAGTTTTGTTCCAACTCATTCCATATTTTGACAAATTTTCTCCATTGCTCAGAAGGGCTTGTCTTGAGTAGCTATGTGTGGTTCCTTTCATGATGCCCCAATGCTTAAAGTATATTTATGGTGAAAAAATGATGAAATTTAAAAGAGATGCATATGTACCTTTTTTATAAAAAATACAAATTATTTTGCATTAGACACATGTATGGTAACTCCAACAAAAGCTCACTAATAGAATCATGATAATATGTATAGATATATAAAAAAAAATTGTAGATAGAGTTGTAGTTCTTGACAAAGTATAATGAAAATAAAGCAATGCATAATTCTTATTCTCCACCACAAGAAAATAAAGAATAACTTATTTCTCATCCCTAATATATACGAAAGAAAGGAAACCATCATCCTTATCAAAAAGTAAATAAAGTTAGATTTGACAATCACATTGCCACCTCTAAAGGTTCTTCTACTACTTAGGTACCAAACAATAATTCTAATATCAAGTAAGATCCGTCTCCAAAGTCATAAGAACATTGGGTGCAAAAAGGAAACACACCTATTCCACACATTTCAAGCACTTTTGATGCTTATCATTATGATATATCTTGCTTATTGGTGCTAACAAGATCCTCTCATGGTTACTTTCAACTACTTTATAATCCTTTTTGGAGGCAATAATTAGGGGTCATCTTGCTTCCTACTATTATATGTGCTTTCTTAAGAACATATAAGTATATTTTTATGTTTGTCACATGCTGAAATCCTTAAATTCTTATATTATCATCAATATTTCAAAGGTTTGCATCATCTACATGCATTTTCTACTCTCCTCAACATTAATTGCATTCTCTGAATGTAATTAATTGGAGTGGCATACAATACCACTAACATCCCTTTCTTGAGTATGCACACAAAATCTATCTTATGATTGTATGCCATATTTAGATTTTACCATATTAATTTTGTTGTTCCAAAGCAATATCTATTGAATTTTCCACCCCTAGGTGACAACCTTTTTCCACAAGTGGAATATTTCTCTCCCTATCCTTTTCCCTTTGGTTATAGACATTATATTTATTTTAACTGATTATTAGATGCTACTTATTAAATATTTCCATTTTTGTAGGTTTCCTAGTTGGAGCACTCATTACAAAGGAGCCTATATCAAAAGTGACATCCATATCCATATACTTATCCCTTTTATGAGTGTGAGAATGATTTACTTTCTTGTTGACTACTTGATTCTACTTTAACATGTATTCTCAAAGTAGTTTTCATGCATGCCAATTTGGAGACACAATTTAATGGTGAAAATTGTATGCCTTACACTTTCCCCCTTCACTTTGATCTCATTTCAAACTTATTATATCCTTTATGCAATGGTGAGTGTACAAATATCATTATTTCTATCGTAAGCTAACACAAAGATTGAGCCTTAATTGATTTATTTTCACCATTCCTAGAGACCAGTCATAATCCTCTTGACTTATCCATTTTTTTGTTAAGGGTCATAACAAAAAAATGTCTGTCATAAATTTTAATATGAACCTCAACAAAAAAGGATAAATTAAGGATTAGGACCAATACCTCAAAATGTGTGCAAATAAATTAGATAAAAATCAAATTTTGTTTCAGCTCTCAATAAAAATTGTGCCACGTGTACACTTACCATTGCATTAAGGATAATAGGGTCAAAATGAGAACAAATTGAAGGGTGAATGTGAAGGTATGCAATTTCACCATTAGTTTTTGTTCCCAATTTGACATGCATGCAAACTTCTTCGAGAATGCATGACACAATAGAATCAACTAGTCAACATGAAAGCAAATTCATTCTCATGCTCATAAGAAGGATAAGTATAAGGATGTGAATGACACTTTTGCTATATGATCCTTTGTAATGAGTGCTCCATCTTGGAAACCTAAAAATATATAAAGATTTAATGAGTATAATCTAATAATCATTTAAAATAAAATATGATCTATGACCAAAAGGAAAAGGGAAATGGAGAGAAATACTTTTGGTGGAAGAAGGTTACCTCCTGAGGTGGCAACCCCAATAGATATTGCTTTGGAACAACAAAATTAATGTGGTGATGTCTAAAGATGATATGGGATCATAAGATACACACTATGACTATACTCAAGCAAGGAACATTAGTGACTTTGTATGCCATCTCCAATTAGTTGCATTTAAAGAATGCAATTAACTTGGAGAAAAGTAGAAAATATATGTAATAATGCAAACCTTTGAAAGATGGATAATAATATAAGCATGTAAATATAGGGCCCACACAACCCATAAATTTTAAATTTTAAGTTCAAATTGAGTGCCAACCCAACCCTTCTTACTAGCCATTATGTGTTGACTAAAAATGTGAAATGTTTTACTTGCTATCTTTGTAGTTGTATTTAAGGAGTAACCTTAATTCATTTCAAATCATTTGGTAAGAGCATCTAAAGACCATTTATTTGCATAGTTTTAGTAGTCATTACTAAATTACCTACTTGCATCGACGTCTAATATAGTTTGTACATGACTACCTCCTATCTTCAATCAATATCCTATGGATTTGGCCAATAGAGAACACTCCGTGCATAAGAAACTCCTAAAAGGTGTTCTTAAACACCACAATTAATTGAAACAAATCACATGTATCATATTGAACCACAAGTAGATATTAGAATTCAATAGAGATTATATCTACAAATCAAAGTTCACATCCTTGTGCTTCAATTAAATATGCATGCATTGCATATCATTTTCATAGTTGCAAAAGTGATCCAAAACAATAGACAATCAATTTTTGAATTATGAACCATTCATACGACTACTAATTTTTCACACATTGCCAAATCAATTGCATACACCTTATTATACCTAAATAT
This sequence comes from Sequoiadendron giganteum, assembly GCA_007115665.2. Lineage (NCBI taxonomy): Eukaryota > Viridiplantae > Streptophyta > Pinopsida > Cupressales > Cupressaceae > Sequoiadendron > Sequoiadendron giganteum. The sequence goes on along the minus strand of CM021102.1, from coordinate 677,471,647 downwards.
CATTTATTTAATTCCGCTATGTTTGTTTCAATGCATTATTCCATATAATTTTCATCTTAACTTATACATCTAAACCATTTACTTCATTTATTTAATTAACCATAATTTTTTATATAAAATTCTTTTTGTTCCTGTAGAACAATAATATATAATATTAAAAAACTTTTCTAATACACAATAATTATTTATTTTATAGAAAGTAATGACTTATTTTCATCTTAATAAAAAATACTAAATTTATTTAAAAAATTAAATTAATAATAAGAAAAGGGTAAATTCACAAAAATTCCATAAAAAACTGGTTCTAAAAAAATATCAAATTGAAGGCTCGGACTAAATACAAACCCCACAAATGCTGCTTCTACTAACTGAGGGAATTTTCTCAACCCTACCCACAGATTAGTCGGTCAGATTAAAAAAATATGAAATTTTAAAAGTTTACAAATATGTAGATGCAATTATTAACCAGTTCGTGAAAAAAAAAAGAAAAAGTCATTTTAAAAAGTAAGTAAAATGGTGTTCATGATTTTATTTGAAAGCCCACCAAAATTTGAGCAGTGAGCTCTTTTTTGAAAGCAATTATCATATACATAGTGGGATACTTATACAGTCAGTAGTAGGAGCAGATTGGAGGAATGGATATTGATGAGAACCCCTTAAACCAACAAAATCAAATGGAAAGCAATCCCCTAAACCAACAAAATCAAATGGAAAACATTCAGTCTCTGCTTGCATTAGCCAGACAGAAGATCAACGAAGGAAGTCCATCTCAAGCATTACAAGCTGTAAATCTCTCTTCACACCCAACTATTCCTTTGGGCTCTCTAGCTAGCCAAATTCACGCCATGGTTATTTGTATGTTCAGTTCGTTAGATGCATGTATTGGTTGTCAAGCTTTTATTTTATATAGGCTTTAAGCATTATAGTCTAGAGGTTTTCTGTGCAATTTTTCCCTATAGATTCAATTGGCAACGTTGTTATTGGATATAAGTGTATATTTCTGCTATTTTCAGCTCCGGAGATAGTAAAATGAAATAGTTTTCGATTCCCTGTGTTTAGCCCTTAGAATACCTTAAAACTGTACTATTTGGAAGCACAAGACTTAATTCCATTATTGATATTCTTCAATTAGAATAATTTCAAAGGATTTCTTTTTTTTCGAAGGGCATTCGTGTGTCAACCTCTCACATGACTTCTTCAAGAGCTTGTTTGTTTTAGGTATTCTTCATCTAGGTCAGTTGGATAGTTCATTATTGTTTTCTTTATTGTAATTTTGTACAGCACTTCTGGTGGTAAGTGTAAGATTGGATTTATATGAGCTTTTTATGATTTTACTCATAATCACTATTGGGTATCTCAAAACTATTTTTCAGTAGAACTCACAGTTGCTAGGAAAGTAGTGTTCATGGACTGGGACCCTGTTCTAGTATCCATATTCGCATCTCCCGATGATCACAATTTAATATAGCTGTACCCTTATTCATAGACTTCCCTACCCTATTTCAGAATGCGTCCTCCCTCCCCAAACCTGTATATCACGTTTCCTATTGATTGTACATTTTATGGTTTGGTTTTCAATTTTGAGTTAGTGTGGTGCAGAGATCAAGCGCTAAGCTGAGTTCAATTTTCAGATGTGGAGGAATTCTCCAGTAGAGGAACATATTCTGCTTATTTCTGGATACCAGTCAATCCCAGTGATGGGAGGATTATAGCTAATCACAATTGAAATGAACCCAACCCTGTGAATGTCAAAAGCGCAATAGTTCCACCTGTACATGCTTTTAGTGGATTATCTGATGCATTAGTACTGAATTTGTCTTTAGCCTAGAGCATATGGGAATTGACCATTATATCAATCTATTTGAAATGAGTGGAGAAGACAGAAGGATTAGGCATACTTTTCTGCTTCAGTCTAGACTTATGAGATAGGAATTGCTATTTCGAACCTCCTCTTATACTAAATATTGCATAGATTTCATATAGGCAACAGAACTATAATTATATTTTCTAGTATGATTGATATTTTGAGTACTGATTTCACATATTGCAAGCTTGATCTTGGAATAGCAGGTGCATCTATATAGATCTTGGGATGACAAAAAAACTTAAAATGGAAAATGATCAGATTTCTGGTAATTATTTCTGTTGATTATGCTCTTCTTCCACCTTCAACTGAATTGAACTTGAGTATATTGTTCAGCAATAATGATAACCTTCAGTCCCATGACAAGAGTGCAATCAGGAGTTATTACTACCTGTTTGGAAACATCAACATGAATATCATGAGCTGATTCAAATTTAGGCCAACATTACCAAGGTCAAATACATATTCCTCTTATTTTGCTTGTTTGTAAATGGCATATAAGTTTTTAACATGTGGTCATAGCATTTTTGGTGGGTATGTGAGGAAGCAAATAACTCCACAACTATATAGGATTTCTTCAGTTCCTCAACAAGAGTCGCATTTGGCACCAATAGTACCTGTTTAGAAACATCAACATGAATATTGTGATGCGTTTCAATTTAAGGGCTATATCACCAAGGTTGAATAAATATTCCTCTTATTTCTCTTATTTGTAAATGTCCTCTGACATAGCCCATGAAATTTTTGGTGGCGATGTGAGGAAGTAGTAATTCTGCAACCATATAGAGTCCTAAATTGTCAAAAAATCCGAATAACAAAAAAATTACTTGTCTCTTTCATCACAATGTATTTGGAATCAGAAGAGTACTATAGTAGACTAGGCAAATTGTGGAGCAAGGAGTGGGATGAAACTTGGAAAGTCTTGGATTATTGGGAAGTCTTCTAAAGAAATATGGAAATAATTCTGATAGGACAAAATGTGCAGTGGAGCACCCCTTTGGCTGTTTCTTCTTCTGTTGCAGTATCATTTCCTCAGGCATTGGTATATTTACTTGCTTTGCTAATGAAAATACGGATTCACAATTTGGAAAGGCCTTTTGACAAGAAAGAGGAAACTCCTGTCCAAAGAAAAGTAATCAACAATATCCTATTGAGTAGTAAGGGTTGAGATAAGGAATAAAAGGCATTGGTAAAATTTTCTAGAGTTGCAAAACATTTGCCAATCCTTGAAAATGATTATTTGGACAAAGAGGTAGAATGGGTGGTTCAGAAATGATGCAAGAGGAGTTGAAAATTGCAGATGTTATACATCGTAGTTCAAAAGGTTGTGAAGGAAGAGAATCAAATGCTGCTGATTGTAATCAATGCTGCTTGCCAATTAAACAAGGAAGAGGGTGAGGAAAGATTAAAATTTATGGTAGTTGAGATATAGCTTGGTGAAATATGAACGAAGGAGAAGGCATGAGGCAGTGCAATGGTTCAAACCAGACTTGAGGAGAAAAACAACTGGAATGAGAACATAGCCTTGTGTTTCTGAACCTCATTTAAAACTGATACCATTTTAAATTCACCAATAGTCTGTGTAAAATCAGATTGAAGGATCTCTAGATGTTAAATTCACAGTACCAGGTTTTGATCGAATCTCAATTCTTTTAGGGACTGAAACTACTAGACCAAATCAGCAAATATCAAGTCAACATGTTGACTGGGACATCAACCACATTTTTTGTCATGTAAATTTTATTTTCGAGCCTGCATGGTTTGAAAAGCATAGTAGATATGGTGAATGCCATAGTTAGAAAATTCACATGGAATTGCTCAGACTTGGCATAACTCATGAGTCCAAAATGAAACTGTGATGAGTCTACATGACTTGTGTGCCTAGTCTCTTCCGATTACTCACTGAGCCTCGGCCAAGTCTTGTAAAAGGATTGCTGAGACCTGTAAAAAACTCTTTGAGTCCTAGGCATATATTATTTTGAGGGCCATATGACATATGTAATCTTTGATTTATGACAAATTGATGATTAAAATAGACTTATGTATTCTCTGAATGCATTCGTTTCAGTTTTTTTGTGTGATTATGTTTTTTTTTTGTTTGCTAAGTTTTGTCAAGTCCCAAATCCAAGTCAAAATTTTGGGCTGCTGAGTCCTTGCTGAGGTCTAAGTTTTCCAGCTATGGTTAATGCTATAGTGGTAGTGCAGATGTATTGGATTTGCATGCTGGTCCTAATTGTGTTTATAATTGTGACTAATATCATGTAGTAATTTTTTTTTCAAATGTTTAAATTATCATTTTAGGGTCTTGTGGCCCTATGATGTAGACTATGGAGACTTGAGAGGGAACGCCACTATAAAATTGTATGATCTTCTGATTTATGAAAATTTGCAATTCTACGCATATTGGGCATTGAAATGTTTGTTTTATATCATATTTATATTCTATTTCTGTGATTTCACATAATTTTGTATGCTATGTAGCTTCAAACCTTTTTTAAATTACAAAATTTGGCAAATCATTATCCTATTCAAACCATTGAACTTTTTCAAACTTGCTACTATGGTTTGATGCATCATAAGACACGTTATTCAAAAGAAGCATTCACATGTCGGTTAAGAGATGTGGTTGAGAATTTGCATCAGCCAAGTAACTAGGTGGGAGACGACAAAATATTCCCCTTGTTGCCTCATTTGTAGGATATTTGTTCGCATCTATAAGCTAAGGAGACATTATGAACATAAGTATTCTGATATTCAGAAATTGCATGGATGTAAAAGTTGAAAGGAAATACAGTACTGATAAACTAAACAAGAGAAGTAATGTTAGATAGATTTAAATCCACAAGGCAACATAATGGAAAAAAGTTCACAGAAATAACACCACATATACTTGGGAAACAGTTTCAATAAAAAAACCATCAACAAGCACAATGCCATTCAATATTTTATCAAATAGATGGTTACAATATAGAGAGATTTCACTTGTGCTGATCCTATATCCTCAATCCCTTGATTAGTCAGACATGTACTTGCTTTGGAAACTTGTCATAAAACTATTGTCAAACACAATGCCAAGAACTTGATTTATGGGCAAGGGACAAACAATAAACCAACAAATGATTTCCAATACCATGGACCCAAACCTTGGTCAATATTCCTCTAATCAGGCCCATATGCCCAACCTCATGAAAGAATGTAACTCCTCCATGAGATTCCTTGATCCCTACGATCAAGGAGTCCACCTAGTCAAACCGAGTGCTTTAATTTGGTGCAATAATTCCTCTTATAAGATACTCTTACATACACTGGTCAAAGATGCTCCGTCAATACCTTATTGTAATCCTCAAGTAAATTTTTTCAATGCAACTCCTTTTAGGCATCATAAAAGACATTCCAATTGGCAGGATCAACCTTACAAGGGGAATTTCAAGATTCCTCTCCAATGTGGCACCCAAACCCACGAGACTCCAATATTACAATGATATTAAAATATTATTGTGCAATGTGTACAACACACCTTCCTAACAATCTCCTACTTGTTTTATGCATTGCATAAGAGGGTAAACAAACATTCAATTAGCAGCTAGGGGAAACAATGCCCATAGCTTTCCTCCACCAAGAGAATTTCTTAGTGCTCATTGGCATTGTCAGAATATTTCCAACAATTTTCAAGATATCAGCTTTCTTATCTTCAACAACCTGAAGACCCTCAGATTTGAACTTCACTTGAGACACTTGTTTGAAACCAACATATCTTCTTTCAGCACTATCAACCCTTTTGTTGCTCAAAACTTCCATTACATGACAATAATATGTGGTTTGGAACACACCATGGCAACATGGTTCATGTCCTCAATACCCTAAAAACCCTCTGATTTGAACTTCATTCGAGAAACCCATTTGCAACCAATAAATTTTTTTTCACAGGCAACTTATGATCAACTTCAGGAAACAATGGAACTGTTACATCCAATACTCACAATGCTAGCATCCAACATGTACAAAGTCCTAGTCTAGACTCCTCTTTTTAGCACCAATGCTCCTTTGACCATCTTGCAACTATACTTGCTAAAGACTAATTGCACACGTACATCATTGATTTTACCTACAAACATTAGATGTTCTAGCTATACTTGTAACATGTAGAACTCTAGGGAGGGACTTCAGTCACCCATCTTTAAAGATCAATTTGACCTTACCTTGGGCAATGATCTTATGAGTTTTATTGTCTACCATAAAGACATCACTCCATTGTATCTTTCATATTCAGAAAACCACATCTTATCAGCTACACATCATCACATCCATGAGTACTTGAGGATGCGAATTACAAATCTCCAACTTCTTCATCAAAAGAATTTGAATCTGAGGAAGAGTATCATCCAATACCTAATCTGCCTTCTTCAATCTGCAATCCTTCTTGAAATGTCTAGATTGTTCATAATTCCAACAGTTCACCTTAGACTTTTCAAGAGATTCAGACTACTTATCTCCAGTCTTGTTCTTGCCTTTATTGTGAGAATCACATCTCACAAATAGGGCATCCTTTGCACCACCTTCCATGGACTTCTACCTTATTTTGTCTAATGTAACAAGGTCGCAACCACCTCTTCAAGCTTGAGCTTAGCAGAGGTACTGCTGATTTCCCTAACTGAGTTATCCCATGAATTTGGCAAGGACATAACAAGGTAATGTGCTTATGTTCCTCATCTGTATAATATTAATAGATGCTAACCAGCTTACCACAATGTTGAAAGCATTTAAATGCTTTGTCACCGTATCACCATCATTCATCCTTAGGGAGTACAATGTCTTATGTTAAAAATATTTATTTCCGAGGGACTTTGTCCAATACAAAACCTTATCATATCCCATAGCTTTTGAGAAATGTCTCCTCTTGAGACATTCAATACCACTGAATTTACAAGGCAAAGTTGGATTTAACTTTTGCCTAGTTATGTGCATATCCATTTCCAATGGGTTTTTTCCTGTAACAACAATCCATAGGTCTCCATCAACAAGGAGATGCTCCATCTTGAGCTTCCATAACTTGAAGTTTTGTCCATTGAACTTTTCAATTGCCATCCATCTATAAGTGCTCCCCATTTCTTTGTGTACAAAACTTGGATTCACCTATGCAAATCTCCCACTAAAAAGAATATTATTACAGGTTCAAAATACCCTCGTAGATTTTAGCAACCAAAGCTTTGATACCAAATGAAAGGAAATAGAGTACTGATAATCTAAACAATAATATTGCTCGATACATTCAAATTCACAATGTAACAAAATAGACAAAGAATTCACATAGATAAAACTAGATATACCCCAGGACACTCTTTTATGAAAAAAACCAGCAACAAATACATTACTCAACATATTATCAAATATATGATTACAATATAGAGATATTTCACTTATATTGGTCATGTATCCTCAACCCTGTGATCATTTTGACAGCATGCTATGGAAACTTGCCACAAAAGTGTTGTAAAACACAATGCCAAGCACTTGATTTACAGGCAAGGGAAAAATAGGGAACCACCAAATGGTTTGCAATACCATGGGCCCAAAACTAACCCCGGTTAATATCCTACCAAGCTCACACACCCCACCTCATGAATGAATATAACTCCTCCATGAGATTTCTTGATCCCTACAATCAAGGAGTCCACCTAGAAAAACCAAGTGCTCCAAGTTGGTGCAATAATTTCTCTTACAAGATGCTCTAATGCATGGCTATATTTAGTCAGTTAAAGATGCTACATCAATGTCTTAATATAACCCCCAAGTGAATGTTTCCATTATAACTCCTCTTACATGTTAGTAGAGACAATCCAAGTGTCGGGATCAACCTTACAAGGGTAATCTCAATATTCCTCTCCAATGTGGCCTCCAAATCCATGATAACTCAACATTACAATAATATTAAAATATTATGATGCAAGGCATACAATACTCTTTTCATAGAAATTTCTGCAAACATTTCTGTACTGAAGTCAAACTTAGAGAAAATAAACTTTTCAATGAACCAATACCAGATAGATCATGTCTGTGACATATAGCTTGTGATAATACATTCTTGTTGTGCATAAATTATCCATTTAGAACGCCAAGATTGTAAGCCTTTTATTGGTTCTTTTTCTTTTTTTGTTCTAAGGAAATAATAAGGGATCCAAAGAAATGATGTGTGTTGGTAGTGAGATATGTTTGCATGGTTCATCATTTAGGTTTTCAAAACTGACTTACATATCACAGAGATATTGGTGCTACTGCAAAATCACATTAGATGCAGATAGATATATGGTGGTAACGAGGACTTGTGATGCTTCACTTTGATTAGTCTGATGTGGGGCCATGACTAAAAGTCACATGCCCTTGTATTGGATTGTATTAAGGCATCTATATATGCTGCTGCATTTTGTAGGAGCACTAAGAACATATATTGAGATAGGAGAATGGAGAAAACTGAGATAGAGATTGAAGAGTATATGGAATGGAAATATATAAAGACTATATTGGTGTCTCTTTATGTGTGTGATGTTATATGTTGCTTATGCATAATCAAGTACTGACATAATTTTTTTTTTGATTTAATGGTTAGTAGGTATAGAAATATGCCATATTTTCTCAACTGTGTGTGAGTTTCAACGAGGGTGGATCTTGCTTATTTGGTGTACATTTGGTTAGCACTTTTTGCCCTCAACTTTTAACAATGGCAATTTTAAATTTTGAGTCTATCAACTCAACATCCATTAGTCATCTTGTCTTTTTGAAGGTTAGTGAGTATATCAATTCATTTATTAAATTTTTGCACCATCTAGGCCTAATCGAGTTAAAAAATATTGTCAAAATCCCTTGGACATGGGTGTTTTAGGGAAGCATCCCGATCATTTCAAATGTTGAAAAGTGTTTGAGTCGAGTCATAAAAGCTATGTGCCAAATGTGTCACCTTGTCAATATTGCAAGAATTTTGATCGCTTGTGCATAGCAAGGGTCGCCAATGAATGGGTGGGGTTTTCATTTGTTTATGCAGCTAAAAAAAAATGGATTGCAATGTTGAGAAATAATGTTTATGCATTAATGGTTAGGATTTCTAAGGAGCAATTAGTTCATCTTGCCTAGAAAACCCATTAATTCACATTTAGCTAGATTTGATAAAAACGTTGGCACTTCATTATATTACATTGACTATTGCAACTCTTCACAAGGTTGATAAGGTACCATTTGGATATGGAGCATACTTTGTTCTATCAATGATGGATAAATATTATCGTGAGGGTAATGTCTCTAGAGGACTTGCTAGAGATGGTCAAAGAAATATATCATTGAATTGAGGTCTAGATTGATTATTTTGCCTTACAATTTTGCTATCAAGATTCTTGGTCAAGTGAGGGAATAAACATTGTACATTTCTAGTGGTCTCAAACATTTTTGAGAACCATTGTAATTTCTAGCAAGGTGCTTTGGAGTCCATTCAAGCATTTGTAACTTTTGAGTTGGTGATTGAAAATTCTTGAAATAGTATAAAAAGGTGGAGTTCCTATGTTTTCATTTGTAAGTCAAATTCCCACAAAGCATACATGGGGCAAAGTTTCCATTTGTAAATCAAAAGTCTGAAAGGAAAAAAAGTGGAGTTCTAGTTTACAAATGTAAGTCGAAATTTTGATAAGATATTAGAGGGTGGGAAGTGGATTTTGGTTGTATCTTTGTAATTATCACAAAGGTGCATGTGGGGTCTGAAACCCCTTGTGCATTATGTTGGTGAATAAAAAGTGCAATGTTTTCTAGTCTTGTGGGGGTGCTTGCTTTGAGTGTTACTATGTAATTGTTACATATGTGCATGTGGGAAACCCCGCTTGCAATTACCAACATGCATGTAGGGTTCTCAACCTTGCCTGCACCACAAAGTGACTCCAAAACTCCACCATGCAAAGAATGTGCAAACTCAACTTGGAACGTGGTTTCATGGAATGCATTGATGAAAGTATATACACACAATGAACCTATTGAAAAGGTTTTAGAAATATTAAGCAAATGCATCTAGGAGATATAAAGCTAGATTCCATGGCCTTTTATATGCATTTTTCCCAATCAATGATCAGATGGAATCTTTCAAGTGAGTGTGGACATTTATCAAATTGTCTTAGATGTAGTCTGCAACCGCTATATTGGACAGGTATACAAAATGTAGATACATTGGTTAGGTACATGAAGCACTTGAACCAGGGGAACCCGGGGACGCGTCCCCCCCCCAAAAAATGCCCCGTACTCGTTCTCAGGACGTCCCGGGTACTAGGGGACGACAGGGGACCGTCCCTCTTTTTGCAGAAATCCCAGGAAACGTCCCGGGGACGCGGGGACGGGGTTGACCAAAAGAGGGACGGCTGACCAGTCCCGGGGACGGTAGGGGACGCCTGAGCCGTCCCCCAGCAGTCCCCCACATCAAAGCATGTTTTAGAAATAAAATATATATATATATATATATATATATATATATATATATGTTTTCAGTTTTTTGGTTTTTGAGTTGTTCGTTTAAATTATTTTCATATATCTTTCATAATATTTGGAACACTCAAAAGAAAAATATTTGATGCTCTATTAGAGATATATAAAAATAACAAAAAGTTATTCCAAAAGTGTGTAAACTTGAATTTATTTGCTTGCTGTTCACTAACAGGTTTTAGAGACAAAGACTTAGGATTTTGACCTTTTTAAACAGTTCTTCACAATTGGAAATAGGCTGAATATTAAGGCAATTTGATGCCCAAAACTCCTTGAGTGCAACAATTTGTGAGCTGGAAATAAACTTATGTAATTTGATATAAGTTTATAAAGTATAGCTTGGAGGTTGTATTATGATTCATGTATGTTAATTCTGAATTTTCAATGTGTATTGAGTATTGACAAAGAATATTGAACACAAATGCTATATGTTAAGGTTCTATAACGTATACTATCCATGTTTTCATATGAATATTTTAAATTTTCCCTATATTTTATATAGCCGTCCCCTGCCGTCCCTAATTTTGGCCTCAAAAATCGGAAACTTGGGGACTCGTCCCGCCGTCCCCATCCCGGAAACTTGGGGTAACCTTGATTTGAACCAAAAAGCTGCTGCTTAGGTTATACACAAAAATGGATCTATTGAAAAGACCTTTGAACTCTTAAGTAAATGTAATTGGCAGCAGTAAAACTGGCTGCCATGACCTTTGCAGCATCCTCATGACTTGTGCTGAAATGGGAGTCATTGAACACTGATACTTTGAAGAAATATGGTCCCATGGACAGTATCAAGTATAGGATATGCACGAGAAGGATCAGTTTAAAATGTTATAGAAAGTTAGAAACTATCAAGCACATGTAGCTAATTGGTGATGTGAAACTAGTTTCCACAACTTTTATCATAATCCTCTTGGCTTGTGTTAAATTGAGCGCTCAAGAATAGGGTATGATTTTCCCTTGAAGCATAAAGATAGAGGTATTCTATCAAATGTTATAGTTGCAACAGTCTGTGTAGAAATGTATTTGGAATATGAAAATAGGGCCAACCCGCATGTTTTGTTTGAAAGAATGTCTGTAATAGATATGGCTGATTGGATTGAATCAATATGCTCATCGAAGCATAAATGATTGAGGAATTTTGTCATTTGTTGTAGTTGTAGGTGCTAATTGGGTTGACGTGTATAGGAAATGTGATGGCATAGCTAAGCATGTAAAATGTATGCAAAATGTAGAGGCAGAGGCATAGCGTGTGGACTATTTAACATGTTTGCAAAATTGGTAAATAGGGATGAGACATGTGAATGTTTGACAAAATGCCTTCCCTATAAAACACATTCAAAATATATTTATTAAATAGGTTTTAGAAACTAGCAAATGTGACCTTGTAGGTGCACACTTGGACTCCACAACCTTGGTAAGCATATTCAAAGCCCATGTCAAATGAAAAACATTCAAACAAGACAGGTCTCGTGTGTTGCTTTGCAAAATGTCCTAAAGATATGTATTGATGGTGGTCTTGAAACAAGATATGGACAATTTCCAGAACATGAAGAATATGGGAATTGGTGGTTGTTGAACTTGCATTGGAAGGTGGATTCTTTTCTCATTTGGACATTGGTCAAGATAAGTCCTTATCGTATCCCAATTTTACTAGGATATCTATAATCTAGAAAGATACAAGCTGCATAATAAGATGTTGAAGATGAAGAGGGAAATTGAGGTGTTTAGAGAGCTACTTGAAATATAGATGGATTCTAAGTGCACAAAGCTAACACTTGCGAGGTTGTCAATGGTTCAAGAGACACTATCAAGTGGTTCAATTCCATGAAGCATATGAATGAGTATTGATAAGGTTTTCTTGTTTCTTAACTAGTTGATATTGATCCTTCACATGCCACTTAGTACTAGGACCAGTTCAGCTTGTTTCTGATTAGGTAACTAGTAACAAAGGAAAGCTACAAGATTACATTTGGGAGTCAATCGACATAGACTTCATTTCACATAGACAATGAAATATGTGGTTACGATTAAATGAGTTATTATTGTCCAGTATTGACCGACATGGAGATGAGAATTAGTTGATGGTATTTGTAGATGGTGTGCTTGCTTGGTTGGGGGTTGTGGAGGCTAGTTGAGTGCCATCATGCGAGGAGAAGGTTAGAAAAAATCACATGTCTTGAATGAATAATTATTTCAATGTGCATAATGTGTGTATTATAGGACATCCAGATCCAGACTTTTTACCTCTGGATGGTACAAGACTACAAGTTATGGAGGATAAAAGAATAACGAAGTGCACTATTATCTTGTTTTGTCACATGAATTATTCTGCTACTTTATATGTTAAAATTTGGCTAAAGTCGTGACCTAGCATTTTGTCTAACATTGAAATCAGAAGCTCTGAGATGTTGCAAATGGCTATGTTGACATAGAATCTTTCTATCCAACTTTTCTTGAAATTTATTTTGTGGACACTAAGAAATTACACATACCTTAAAAATGTTGTTCACTAGATTTTGTCTCTTGTAAGGATCTTTGGACATGTTAAAGTTACGTGTGGTAGAGTTGAAGTTTATTCTTATGCAAATGAATCAATTACTGTAGAATGCTGTAGGGGACATCATAACGTAACCCATTTTTGAAGGAATGTTTATGATGTCCAAGTGAATGCTAAATTTCAGCTTCACCATAACATTATTTTTATATGTTCATATTATAAAGTTTGTAATAAAATATTTTAATGAGCTAAAATTTATGCTTATTTCAAAATTTTGTATTTTATTTCTTTTAATATTTGCAAAGTTAAAAAGGGCAGTGGAATGGTTGTAAGAGGAAGATGAAGTGTTTTGCATCTATAAATTATAAAAAACCTGTCTTATAAGGGGGGGACATTTTGCATTTTTGCACAACTGATACAGGGAAGAAGGAATTGAGACACCATGCAATTTTGGGAGCAACAAGAAATAATTCTGCAGAACTATGTGTCTCATTCGTTCCTCGTGGGATTTTGTGCTATTCTTATGTCTAGTATGAATTTGTTTCTTTTGCTTTTCCTTGTATATTTGTGTGAATGCAAACTAGCTAACCTTTATTCATTTTTTAATGCTGTATGTGGGAATTGAATTCTGATTTCTATTTAATTCTGCACATACCCTTTTCTTTTCCTGTTTGTTTCTGAGTTTTCCAGAAGGTTCTTTGCATTTATATCGTCTAGGATTTCTCCACTTTTTTGTTTTGTTTTTTTTTCTTCACATTTTTGTTTCCTTTGTACTTTCATTAAGAGTACCAAAAATGCTAAAAACCCCATCATACAAGGGAGCTGCCCTTCTCAAAAGTAGAGAATTGTCATCCATCACATGATTATTTCTTCTATCATTGCAAGTTCATGTTGTTGTCTGTTCGGTGAGTCAAGGAAATAACCACAACGACCAATTCACTTGCTAACACCACTAACTTATGCCAAGATTTTGTTTTGCTATTGGGATTCTAGTTGCCTTATGTCAACACAAAAGATTTATTTACACGAAGCCCCTTGTCCTAATGCCATCCCTTTTTAATGACATAACATGCAAAGACAAGCATAAGTCTAGACTCAAACCACTAGAATGTAATGCCCCTTAGTAGGATGTTAGCTCAAATCCACTAAATTTTTTCGCATTCACTCAAATCCTAGCTCTTTTTGATCACCAAGTTCCCGAAATGGGCAAAATGAGAGCATATGGAAGCTAGAATAAGGACAATGGAATTAAACAAGAAGACATTGGTGGCTAGTTGCCTAAATTATATTAGAAGCAAAGACATAATCGATCAATGCCAAAATGGTAGACAATGATATGTAAATTGCGATTAAGCCAAACTGACTGAATACAAGCAGAAATGCATTAATACCAAATTGATAGACTATCACTTGAGTTTGATAAATGACAAGCTAGCGGATAATATACTGAAAATAAAATGGATCCAGTGGATAAATCAACTAGGATCTTTAATAATGATAATAGGGCTCTAATGGTGAACCATCTAGAATCTTTAGTAATTAAATAAACCATAGTAACGAGACTTGGACTCGGCTCGGACTCGGCTAGGGTGACTCGACTCAGGACTTGGGACTCGGCACCCGGACTCGGTGCAAACTCAACACAAACTTGGCAAAATGAAAAAGCCTTAGAAATTTAGAGATTTTTAAGAATTTAAAACTTGTTTGAAGCACCCTTTATTGAATAAACCTTAAAGGCACAATAACATCATTAAATAGAAGCAAATTCGATCCCATACACAAGTATACATCGATCACATAAGTATAAAGTACACAAATTATAGCTGAGCTTTTGAAGGAAATGGCACACTTAGATATATAAAATTGTAGTCAAATGTATACAAAACTCATGGAATATGAAATCCATGACATCAAATGTTCCAAACAAATATGAAATATCAAAACAATAACTACAAGTCTATGGCTCAAAGGATTTTGCATACTTCCTACGAAGGCATCTAAGGTGGGTCCTAGATGATGTAGCAATTGCAGCCATAGTCTCTGCTTGTGACTCCATGCCACCCTCACCAACATTAGTTTTGGATGTGTTTGCTCATGCTTTAGCCTCCTCCTCTACCATGGCTATAGCCTCAACCTCTCTATCTACCTGGTCAACCCAATCAAGGTCCTCATCACTAGCACAAGTATACATCGATCATATAAGTATAAACACAAATTGTAGCTGAGCTGCTCAAGAAAATAGAACACTTAGATATATAGTCAAAGACTCAAATGTATACAAAACTCATGGAATATGAAATCCATGACATCAAATGTTCCAAACAAATATGACATCAAAAAATTCAAAACAATAACTAGAAGTCTATGGCTCAAAAGAGCCTGCATCTTTCTTATAAATGTGTCTAAGATAGGTCTTGGATGATGTAGTAGCCATAATCTCAAGTATTAGGGAAATTGCCCTAATGGGGTTGAGAGGTAGTGCCCTTTGTGGGGGTTTAGGCGTAGTGCCTCTAGTGGGGTCAAGGGTCAGCGCCACTCGTGGGGGTTTGGGGGCAGTGCCCCTTGTGGGGGTCTGGGGTCAGTGCGCCCAATGGGGTCAAGGAGCAACGTCCCTTGTGGGGGTCTGGGGGCAATGCCCCTTGCGGGGGTCTAGGGGCGGCCCCACGGGTCAACTGGGGGTCTGGGCGTGCCCCCAGTGGGGTCAAGTGGCAATGCCCCTTGTGGGGGTTTGGGTGTAGCGCCCCCAGCGGGGTCGAGGGGCAACGCCCCTCGCGGGGTCCCGAGGCAGTGCCCTGGGCACACTCCCTAACAAACTTCCATGGCGTACATCATTTTGCATTCACAATAAGTTAAAAAAAACAAAAAATTAACTTTAAATTTCATGTATTTTTTTGCACTTTTCAAACCCTGCCTGTTGTCGAGTTCTGCTGACGGGACTCGCTTGGACTCGGTGAGTTTGGCGATTCCACCAGACTCGGCGAGTCTAGCCAGGACTCAGTAGGACTCGGCCAAATCCGAGTTTGAGCCCCCAGGACTCAGCTAGGGTGACTCGACTTGGGACTCGCCAAGTCCTGGCGAGTCTAGGCGAGTCTCGTTACTCTGAAATAAACTATTGGTGGCAAACCGTCCAATTATTACAATTTTTTTTATTTTTGCAAGCAAATGTAAAACAATGACTATTTTGCTAACTCAAATAATTGAAAAACAGTACTTTGAAATATTGGAAATTATTTAGTGACCATGCATGATGTGCCGACTGCTGAGAATCAAAACATCAAGGATGAAACACCAAGGAAAATTCAAAGAAGCCAAAACTTGGAAGCCCAATTGCAAATTGAAGATAAATTGTACACCAACTGAAATAATACTTTCGACAGATGTTATGGTCAGTTGTTGAATTGATACATGATATTATGTCTGCTGTTGCAGTCCGTATAGCAGGGAAATAATAATCAAAACAGCCTATTAGAAGCTGCAATTCACTTGAGACTTAATTGCCATTTTTCCATAGCATGGTATGGCCCCTTTGTACCTTGACTAATAATCATTTCCCAGTGGCCAAAAGTGGAGATTGTATGACCCAACAGATCTACAGCTTGGAAAAGAGGAAGTATGATACCAAATTTTACACAACAAACTCCTTTCAATGCATATTGCAGGTCATACTGTATGGCCAGGTAAGGGATTAATAAATCAGATGTAAAACCAATCAAACCTTAGTTTCCCATCATGAGTGAAAGATATTTGCACTTGTATGGTCTGATAAATATCACAGCCAGTCTGAAATGATGCGGCCAGCAATTGCATAAAAGGTATGGCCTCTTAAAGTTATGGATAGTACAGCCTGAATAAATTTGTCTCACAAAAAAATATTGATAATATACAATAATAATATTTTATTCTCCACTAGATCTTAGGAAACATCACACCAAAAATTTGAAAGCCAACATTGAAACAATAACTGGAAACTTAAACTGAAAATCTTTATACGATGAAGCACATTGGCAGTCCTTGAGTAGAACTGCACTGAAAGGCTAGGAGAGTTTTTGTCCTCGAAACTAAAAACACTAGAGGGTATTCGTTCTCGGGAAAGAAATAACACATGTTCATTCTTGGGAAATGAAATTGTTCAAATGCACAAGAAGAATCTTTTCAAAAACATTACCTCTCTTTTATAATTTTTTAGAGAAAATAATATAATTTATTTATTTTTTATTGTTCATTAGTCCCTCAAAGTTATAAAAATATAATAAGTTGCCCCTTTTCATGCACCTTTTTGTACCTTGGTCTAGCGACACTTTATTCATTCACTTATAATGACATTTTAAATAATTAAATATAATTCGTCTTTTAATTTATAACTCAAAGTTGCTTTTCAACAACTTTATTTAACTATTTAATTTTCTTTTTTCTTCAGCACCCCATTAGCCTATAAGAAAAAATTGTGAAAAATAGGCTAAGGGCCTTTAGCAAATTTACACTAGAGAAGGGGTCATGACATAGAAGTTATGGGAAGTATTTGAACTAAGCAGCTTTGTAAGAGGATTAGCAAAGAGAAGAGAGAAAATGAATATTTAGTCAGTTATCACTGGAAGTTACAAGGAACCTGAAGTTAAGAAACAAAACTGGCCAATACTATTGGAATTGATTAAGATTATCATTGGAAAATCAAAGAATGATAAAGAATCTGATAACATGCCTTGAAGAAATCACCTTAAATTTGAATTAGCAAGGGATAAAGGAAGAAGCTATCTATCTATATATGAAATCAAAGATAAAGATGAACATTAGATACTAGAGGTACAAAAAATACAAAAAATGCAATAAGAGGGGGCCAATACCTTATCTGAAGGAGGAGACTACAAAGGCAACAATCCAAAAAATATTAACGTGAAAATACTTTCCCTACATCCTTAGTTGTGCATCAAAAAACAAAGCTAGAAATGTTTGGAAAAGATTCCAAGGATGTAATGGAGTACTTTTTTGAACTAAACTCATGCTAGAGAAGCCATGAACCAAACTCATACTATAGAAGCCATGGGATAATAGCCTCCACATAAAGATATTTATAATTTTGTTAGAAATCTAAGAGAAAAAAACCTTGAAATGGTATATGAAGGTGAGTCCAAAACATAGGTTGATGTAGATAAAATTTTAAACAACCTTTAAAAGTGACTGTAATCATCTAGATGTACCAATGGAATATTTTAGTAAGATAACAAACCCTCGAGTAGGAGAAAATGAGATGGTAAAAGAATATGACCTGAGATTCAAAACAACTGAGATGAAGTCAAAAGAGTCCATTGGTGAGAAACAATTAATAGAATAATTTGTGTAAGGTTTACAACCACACTTGAGAATCTGAGATAATTTAATGATGGACAATTATTTCTATTTTTTTAAGAAGCACTAGAGCATGTATGAAGAATTGAGTTCATGTCATTAAGAATAGAGGGATATATTGTGATGCAATATGAGTTGGCTATGATCGAACAAGTAGTGGATGAAGCAAGAGTCGTTGATGAAATGGGAAGAAGCTACCTCAAGTAATCCTCCTCATTTCCCTCCCAATGCAAGGAGGAACTACAAGCAGACCAAAAGTAATGTATAGGTTGCTGTAGGGAAGGGTACTATAGTCTATAGATCACGAGAATCCCTTTAAGTATGATGCTTCCTGTTGACGTGTTTTTTATGACAACACCAACACAGAATAAAATGTCCAACGGTCACTCTATTCCCTCTTGATCAAAGTATTCCACATGCTAAGATTGCGTGAAAGTTCATGCGTTCAACTCCAAGGTTCCTTTTATTGCGAATAGACTCAGTTGGTTGATGTGAATATGCTGGTTATTCCAAAGGGACTTACGTGAGTTGCTCATTCAAAAGAAAGGATTCTCAAATTTCGGGAGATTTGTCGGTGATGCTCGAGTTCTTAAACTAACCGGATAATACTGAATATAAAAAGGATATAGGGATTAGAGATGCTACCATCTACTCCTAAAGGGTGGAGGACGAGGATCGACTTAAACAATCTTCAAACCAGACTTTGCTTCGTCTCCCTTCGGACAACTATGACAAAGTTGGTGCAATCTTCAAAGGATAAGAAAGGTGTTCAAATTATGACACAACATGTACATACCATCACAACGATGCATATGGACATATGAGCCACAATCGAAGTTAAGTGCCGATACTCTAGTTGACTACGCAAGGCGAACTTACCATCAGCAAGCCCGCTAGTGGTATGGACGAAAGAAGATATGCTCAAACCCAAAACGCCACACTCCACAATTAACAACTACTTGCATAAAATAAAGTCTACTCTATTCAATCTATTTGAATCGGAAAGATGAAAGGGCCTTGCTAGCTACTCATAACAAAGAAGAAATCACCAAGCAATGAAACTCTTTGTATTATGAAAAGTGTTCACAACAACCATTTACAAAACTTTAAAAGGAAAGTTTTCCTTCCTTTTCAAACTAAGCTATCGTCTAAGCTAACTCTCTAACTATTCTAACTTCTATCCTCTATACTCTCTGATTTCTTAATCTAATCTACCCAGTTACAAATGAGGGGGGATGCCCCTTTTATAGTTGGCCCAGTCCAACGAACGGTTCAGATTGAATTACAATGAAGGGCTCAGATTGAGCCATTTATGCCCTAATTAGGGTTTTTGCCCTAAAAAAACTGCCACAGAGAGGAGTGGGGCAATGAATGCACAGAATATTCTCCACTCCTCTGCAGGAACCATTATCTGCAATTAATGCCCATATCTTCTTCTAGAAGATTCTCGTCCGGAAACGCGTTCCCACTGTTCTTCTCTGCCAATTCTGTTGCGTTAGGAGGAGAGCAAAAGAGTCTCTAAGATCGTCTCCGCAGATAATAAAATTTGAAAGGATTTGTCGTTCAGCCCTCCTGTTGCTTTGACTCCTGGACACCCTCCTTCTTTGCAACTTTCATATTTATCTAGCCCACTACCTTGGGCGCATTTATCCTCTTTTGCATCACGTCCTTAACGCCTTAGCCAAATCCTCACTGCCATTTCGCTTTTCCTTGGGGACTTCTTCACCAACTTTCTTCATCTTTACTTTGTCGTGACACTTAGCCCTTTCTTCCAACATCTTCCTCCTACAAAGCAAAAAGAAGAGCATCAAAACACTTATGATATAAATTCACTTTACTTACCCAATTCCCATGTTCTGACCGATTGATCTTCGGATGTGGTAGAATTCATCACTTTTCTAGCAAACTTTCATCATGGGCGTATCCACCACCTTGCCTGGAGTTTGTGCCTTAGAAAATATTTCATCTTGAGGATGCATTTGAACGCTTGATGCTCGAGCTTCAGTTCATTTTCAAATTCCTCCATGCCTTAGACAAATTTCTTCCCTGTGAGTGTATTTGACCCCTTGTTGCTTTATTTTCCCTTAGACAATTTTACCTGCTTTATGAATTTCATCCATTGTAATCCAGGCGCTCACTTTGACATCACAAGCCAAAGCATTTTTTTGTAGAAACTTTTCTCATATTTGCCTTAGAGATTTTATTTTTTTATTTCACCTAGGAAATCCATTAAACGGGTGCCAGGCAAAAATATCTGTCGAAAAAGCTTGAGCGAGGTGAGGAACAATTTTAAATCATCTCCCAGTGGAAAATGTTCAATACCCAGAAGAAATTTCCCCTCAAAAATCATCGTTCCATGTGTATCCAGACGAAGGGGTAAGTTTAATTTTTTATTATTTTTGAAAATAATAAAATTCTAAGGTTTATTCCACTTTTAATTCTGGATGTTCTTCCAGGCCTGCAATCTCCATTTTTCCTGTCTTGCCATTTTTCCTTGATTTTCCGGAGAATTTCCCTTCCTGCTTACGGGCACATTTCATTTTGCACTTGGAAATTTTGTATTATCTCCTCCTTAGGCGTATTTCCTAACGTATGCTTCTTGAGCATTTTCCATGCCTTAGAATATATTCATCAACCACCTTCTTCCTTGGGCGCATTTCCTACATGCTACTTCCATTTTCCATGCCTTAGGCAAATTATCACCTTCACATCACCTTGGGCGCATTTGCATGTATTGACTTCCATTCTACCCCTTGGGCGCATTTGCATGTGTTGACTTCCATTCTACCCCTTGGGCGCATTTGACACATGATATTTTCTTTTAAGGGCGCATTTGGCCTAATGTGAAGGAATTTGCTTGCCTTAGGCGCATTCCACCTAGTTGAGCCTTCATTTCATGCCTTAGGAAATGTTTTTGAACCTCTTACACCTCTTGGGTGCATTTTACCCTTGGAGCTTTTTTTCTCCGTTTGACCTCGTTTCTGTTGCATGCTGCTTTGTTCATGATACTGAAGTGTTGGGTGGCTGTCGAAGTGAAACTGCTATAAATAGTAAGTGTCCGGAAAGTGGTCAACCGGATGTCGGACGAATTTGCATGTCACAGTGCCCGTGGGATCTCAAAAAACCCAGAAAACCGGTCAACATGCGGGCACTGGCTAAAAGTAGTAAGTCCCTGAAAACTGATTCGTTCCACTTGCATGTCATATCACTGCAAAGTTCTCGCAAAACCCACATGGAATATCCGGACATGCATTGAAAATTCCTGCATGCAAACCCTAAAATTAGCCTCGGAAGGCTGAACTCTGAAAGTCACCATCTCGGCTTGCATGTTACACCATCGCGAAGGTTTTGAAAAACCCAGATCAATTCTCTTGTCATTCATCGGAGAATTATATGTTTAAGCCCTGAAAATAGCTCTTGAAGCCAGAACTGCTAAAAATAGCCAGTTGTCTGAATCTGTTCAAATTTCATGTGTAGGCACTCTGAAGCTGCTTGATTGTGCTGAAGTCATTAGAATCCCGAAATCCTGAGGAACAAGCCTCGAATAAGGCACTTACTAAAAATAGTAAGTGGTCGGATTTCAGTGAGATTTTAGGGGGATTCTGCTTTGAGCCTTCTGAATGTGTTGCTACACTTAGATTTCACCTAAGTAACTCAATCTTGACTTTGAACGGGTCTAAAGGATAGAAACCCTAAATTTGTCAATTACTTCAACTGAGGTCAAACGGGACACCCCCGGAAGGGCAAAAGACCAGAAACAGAGAGAACCGAAGCCAAAAGACCCAAATGGAGCAAAAATTAGGGGGTCCCCATCTTGGATGGGGTGATGTGTGAAAAGGTCACAACACTTCCATTATGAGATAGTAGGAAGAATAGCAACTTTGAGGGTAGAGAACATGGGAATTTCTCTAGATTTTATGCTGCTATGACAATAGGCAGTCTATGGAGATACAGTATATTGTGGAATATGTATATTTTGGGGCTAGAACCTTTAGCACTTGTGTTCACTAATGGAAGTAGGAAGTCCTATCACATGGGTAATGTATTGTGCAATTTGTGGAACTTATAATTACTGTTATTATCAAAGCAAAGGAAAGAATGCAATAATGAATTGAAGGAGTTTAATGTGATAGGGATGTTGACAACACCAAATAGCTATTGCGTAGCAAGGCCTACCACAAATGTATGCAACGCCTCCCCAGCACAAATCCCACCCCAACAATACACATTGATTTTCTATACCATTGCACAACCAACCCCAACAATATGTGGTATCAACATGGCAATAGAGTTTTTGATGGGGCTTATCAACAAGAAGTAGTATATGTGCAAGGGCACTAGTTCCATCAACAAGGGGTTGCCCAACTAGTGGCACCACCAACACAAACAAAACCACCACCTCAAGGAGCAAATAATTTATGAGACTATAGAGAATGATACTATGAAAGATATAGTGGAAGTTGTAGAGGAGCTTATGTTGGTTGTAGAAGATATGGAGGAAACCAAGGAGTGCCTACATGCTACAAAAGAGGGAGAAATGACATATTTATAAAGTGTACCAAATAACCAAAGGCACAATGTGTTTTGCAAGGAATGGACACAATTTCAATAATTTTCTAACACCCATGGAAGATATTTTACAAGGAAGATTATTTTGAATTGAATGACAAGGGAAATAAGAACTTTTGTTGATTTTAGGGAGTTCAACAAAGCTTATATATGACCTATTCCCCATACCTTTCATAGAGGAAGCACAAGAGGTGGTAGTTGGTAGAGAAGTATATTCATTTATTCATGGGTTCTTTGGGTACCATTAGGTAAATTATTTAAATATAAGCTAAAGATCATATTATCTATTGCATGGGGATCTTTTATATGTAAAGTTATGTCCTTTGGATTGAAAAATGCCAAGCAATGTTTAATAGATAATGGTCAATGCATTCAAAAAGTTCATATACATGATTTCTCAAAGGTATATTTAGATGATTGGACTATATATTTGTTGCTCAAGGATCAATGTTGAGTGGAAGTAGATATCTCATTGCAACTAGGTCTTGTGTAGACTCTGACAATCTAATAGGTAAGAGTTACCACATTGACTTATCACTTAGATCTTAGAGGATCCAAGTTCTCCTCTAAGGAACAACTCCCTAGGAACCTCCTATAAATATACTAGTAGACAAAAGCATCAAGGCATTGGGAAAGTAAGTTGGTCAAGAATTTATGATTTGCACAATTACAACTACTTAATGACTCAATAGACTAATATTTAAACCATTCACAAGAAAACTAGGCCATTTGCATGAAATCTCAACAAGAACTATCTAAAAAACCATTTTCTTAACTAGAAGAGAGAAAGTACAAATCATACATGTTATGATAGCCAATCTTGAAGAAGGTGTTATATTAAAAATCTTGATTACATCTATGTATGAACTTCTACACTAATGTACATTGTGCTTTAACGTCTTAAACAGATTGTCATCTCTATCTTTTGTATCCTCATGCACTTGTGTGAAAGTGCTACTCTTATCATTTTCCTCTTATAACTAGGTGTGCGATTGTCCTCACCAACTCCATGACCTTCCCTCATTTGAGGGTTGTGTAAAACATTAATTACTGTAATACAATGGGCTCCACTAGTATACCCAGTTTAAAATTCTCTTCACTGTTCTCACCCAACTCCTACTCTAACTATGTGTAGACAATCTTTCTCTTTATTTGTGTTAGTTCTCCTTCCAAGATGCAAACTTGCACTTCAATCTCCATTTTACCCTATCTCACTTCCACAAGCATACAATATCCTTTATATCTTAATTTGAATTGGGTTCCTTTGCTTGATTTTCTAGTTCAACTTCTCCAATCCTTGAGATCCATGATCCTCATCCACTCTTCTTGGGCATCACCATCCTTATCCATAACTTGTGCCATAAGTATGAACTCTCAATATTTGTGAAAGCATTTTTCTTCAATCCTTGCTCTTTCTCACGTGTCTTTTGCAACTCTCCTATCATTTGTATTCCTCGATTTTGCACTTGTTCATCTTTCCACACAACCTCTCTTGTATTCCTAGGCTTCTATGCATACTCGAGTTACACTTCTCTTGACTTCTTGATTCCTATCTAAGTTATCGGGTCCTTCATATTTGACCCGGGTATGCATGTGGCTATGGTTCAAGTACGGGTTCGGTTCAGGTTTGTCCTTGATTACGTCTAGGGTATAGCTCGGGCGCTTGGGTTCTTTGTGGGTTCTTCTATGAAGGACCCACAAAGAACCCAGGCATCCGGACAGTACCCTGGGCATACCTAGCAGGAGCCCCACATTCTACGAAGAGAAAAACAACAATTACAATATTGGTCTATGAAAGGAGTATGACACCATCAATTACTAAATATTATATTGTTTTCTAATGAATTCCAATTCAAATTTGATATTGTCTTGGCAGACCAGGAACTTATAATCGCCATGTAAAAAAAAACTAGGGCTATTGTTTCCAATTGAACATGTGTAGATAGCATTAACTGATCCTCATGAATGTATCATTCCATCATTTACTCTCTCATTTGACCAACACTATCATAGGAGGCGGAAAAAGACAATGTTTGGGCCAAACTGTAAATTTGACATCATTTGTGAATCAATACACTAGATTTTCAACATTGACCCTCTACACTTGCATTGACCCTTGTTTGATTGACTCTTCTTAAATGTGGTTATCTTACAATGTTGACCAAAGAGGTCTACTATTCTGACTATGTTGACCAAAGATCTCTGCTACATAGACAACATTAACTTCTATACCACTTACATTGACTATTTTGTTTGTTGATTATGTTGCATTGAGTGCAATATTATACTTTTCACTAAGTCAATATGTAGGCTTCTTTGAGTTTTTATTTTGTCTACTATATTTTTTTTAGGAGAATCAATTACTGTACTTGTGAATTGAAAATTGAACTGTTATAAGTTACTATGCCAAAATTTTGTTGTATTCTATTTATTGGCAATTATGAGCATCACCGTTCTTATAAATTTTGAACATATCTATGTATGTATGTATGTATGATGTATCTATCTATCTATATATATATATATTCTCATACCCGTATCCGTACTTGAATCGGCAACTTAGATTCCTATGTGTACTCCAATTTTACATGCTCTCTTATGTTGCAATTCCTTCATGCTCTCAAACTCTTTTCCTACATTTTTGAGTCCGACATATTCTTGTGCATCCTTCCCATTTGCAGCTCTGCTACCTTTATGCATTACTTCTTATCCACCTTTCCATTTACATTGGCTATATTCCTTAGGCCTCTATTCTACTTCTTTCACCCTACCACTATAATAAATAAAGTATCTTTGTAATAAAGCAAAGGATTGACACTATTGGCCAATCGGTATGATGTTTTTTTTTTGCTTTAATCAATTTACCTAGTAGTCCAAGTAAGTTTTGGTGTTACTAGACCCTTAGGTCATTTTTGACACTATTAGCCAATCGGTATGATGTTCCTCGTTTCGCTTTAATCAATTTACCTAGTAGTCCAAGTAAGTTTTGGTGTTACTAGACCCTTAGGTCATTTTAGTCTTATAAATATGGCTCACTTGAACTCATTTGGGCATTGAGTGGTAACAAGCCTTAGAGTGTCTAAGTGAGTATATGCTCTTCTCTTACACCTTGAGTGATCTTAAGAATTTGAAAATTGCTTAATAGGTCTATGAGTGTGAAGCCTTGTAATTTCTTTTGTTGTTTTGAAATAGTAAGAAGCCATAACCATTCGATTGATCCAATCCTTCCACTTATGTTCTCTCGATACATAAATTATGTCAGAGCCTTGTCTATAAATATATTTGCCTAAGTAAGAAAGTTAGATCTTTGTAATTCTTGATTGAGAAAGTTGCTGAAAGTTCTGAGTTTGTGGGAGTCTCTTCCAAGAGATTTGGTTGATTGTCTATTTTATCATCTTATTACAGTTGTTGTTGGTTGTCGTATTACTGGTTGAGTCATTCTCAGTTTGACCCTTAATCCCTTAAGGCATTCCCTTTTTTTCAGTCTCAACAGACATCTAGAATCTAAAATGGCAAGATATTATCATGATAGTTGTTATGATTATGAAGATGATTTTGATGGTCTATTCAGCATGGCAGATTATTTAGAGAGATATGACTTAGGCTACTTGGAAGAATGTTCATACACATTCGAAGAAGCCAGATCACTTAAGAGGCTCAATTTGGAGGACAAAAGAAGTTTCAATACAAAAGGATTTGAAGATGATACCATTTCTAACCAAGTTTGTTGTTGTAGGATATTAAGTAGAAATTGCTATCGTAATCCTTCTAGTATTAAAGAGGAAACTGACGAAGAAGAAGATGAAGAAGAATATTTATCTGAGGAAAGTTTTACTTTAGAAAATAAAGAAAATTCCATTTCTAAAGAAGATTGTTGTGAGTGCAACAACTTTGTTAGAGAAAACTATCTTCAGAAGAAAGACAAAGGGAAGCCAAGGAACAACTATTTGCAGAACAGAAAACTATAAAAGCCAATCTACAAGTCCTATGTTGTTCGATCAGTCTATCCCTGACCCAATTTTATATTACTATATGTTTGGTTTATTTTGTTTCTTTTATACTGTTTTACCTATTTTACACTTAAGCTTGAAAAGTCTAGCAAACCAGCCATTCCTTGAAAACCCATTGTGTCAGTCATGATAGAAGAAATGAATCAGCAATTTATTTTGCTAAATAGATACTAGTTCTACTATAAGTCTAGCCAAAAGACATATCCTTTCCTCTATATATTGGATTCCTTAGAAAATTATGATCCGGGGAATAGGTATGATGAGAACTATGAAAGAAAAGGTTAGCAATATATTAGTTTAGATAATAATTTTTTTTTGTGCAATTTTTGGCAAGAAGAAGATCTAGAAACTGATTCTCTGAGGGTGGGATTTCCTAAAAATTATTTTCCTTTCATTTTAATTGAAGATGGTTTTATCCTAGAAAATAAAAATAAAATGGAAACCTTGCCAATAATTAATAATAATTTTGTATAGATGGTAAGGAGTTTTGATAGTCAAGGAAACCTTTTGCCTGAAGATCCAGCATTACAGCTATCCGAAGAATCAAGGAGCTTCCAGAAAAATGTTACAGGAATATAGTAGAATGTTTTCGAGTATACTAGAATGTTATTTCTTTGAAAATTCTATTCTAAAAATCCACGAGTGGGATGGTTTGGGCAACATACAGATAGAGCCTGGAACAAGACAGATCAGGATCTTATCCACTGAAATTTCAAGAGAATTTTCTGTTATAAAAGATCTCGTTTGATAGTATAAGAGGGCTCATGTAATTCTAAGTTGTAGAGCTATCACTAGGAGTTTCCCTTATGGTTTGCATAGCTTAGATAATCTTGTAAATATTTTTAATCCATCGTGTAAAATACTATTATCCTAGATAACACCCTTCAAGGTTGATACTACTCATAACACTCTCCTGCGCATCCTCAATTTGAGTATTCATTTTCCAAATAGTTAGCTAGAATGGTATATTGAACAGAAGGATACTAAACTATTGGATGATTGGTACTCATCTATAGGACAACTTGGAGTAAAAAGATCAAGCACTACAATTACTACAGTTATATTCTCAATTTTGACAATCCTCCAAACATAGTTGTCATCCACTTTATCCTAGATATTGGCACATGTCACATTCTCGAATGAGACAATGGATAATAATAATGCAGCAACATGGTAGATTGTAATGTAAATAATTATACAAAGTATCAATAAAGTGTGAAGATGTGGTGGACCCATATGTTTATCATTATATTAAATAAAGTATCTTTGTAATAAAGCAAAGGACTAACATTGTTGGCCATTTGGTATGATATTCCTCCTTCTGCGTTGATTGGTTTACCTAGTAGCCCAAGCGAATCATGAAGAATTGGAGGTCATGTATGGTATACAAAATCCTTAAGTTGTTAGTAAAATTGGCTTCAATATGTATTATCAATTCAAAATGAGGTCTTCTTATTAAATTGATAATTTTGAGATAGGACATTTTTTCTATAATCTCAAAATTGAATTTTCTCCTTGATTTCCTCTATTGATAGGTGGTGTGATACATCCCAAGTTGTCTTGCAGCTATTTTAGAGTATTGAGTATATGTTAAGAGTTATACCCATTCTTAAAGTCTGCATTTGAACAATGTCGGAATTCGCCAAAATCTAAATGCAACAAAAACACCTACTAGTGAAACACAATAAGCACAACAGAATGTCTTATCATATAAAATGAGTGTGAAAATATACAATGAGAGCCTTGCATATGTAGGCAAGGATGAGGAGGTAAGAAGGTAGGAGTGAAACTCTGCCTACCCCTCCGAAGGTGCAACACTTTTATGCTCAAATGACAAGTGTGTGAGCCTATGTGAAGTGTGCATGAAATAGGTATCTCAAGAGGTGAGTACATGTGTCTCAACCACATGAAGTGAGACAAAAAGAAAAAAGTCCCTAAGTGGAGACTTAACTAGTGTGAATAGGTCAATCTAGAAAAAGGTGATTAGCTAACTAGATATGAAATGACCCTATTTACACCAACACCCCCCCTTAATTGCAACTTAGGGAGTAATGCATGCAATGATTGAGTCCCAACTATGAGGCCATGCTAGGTACTCATGTATAAATTTCTCATAAATAAAGGAAAAAAACCAGTGTGAAATAAAAACCCCTCTCCAAAAGAGAAATGATACAATAAAAATGTACAATGAATGTTCCCCCCCATAGGAGAGAAAAGAGAGACTATAGAGTCCCCCTTAAGATGATGGATCTTGCAGTGCTAAATGATGCTCAATGCTTCATGTGAAGACTGATGTAGAACAAGAACCAAAGAGTGATGTGTGGAATGCCAATACATGCCATGTGGCTATAATCCAAATCCCATGTGAAGTACTGCTGCAAAGCATCTCTGGAAGTCCTCGGTGAAGCTTCTTTGAACTCTATAGTGGCACAAGAACTGCCATCAAAGAGAAGATCTATGTCCTCAATACTGTCATCAAGATTTGATATGTGGGACTCTACAAACAAGCAAGAGATGTCAAGTAGAATTGTGTCCCAATGATTTGGAAGACTAATATCAATTTCTTGCTGCAAGGAATCTTTGGAAGCCCTCAAGGAAACAACATTGAACTTTGAAGTAGCAACAAGTGATGGTGGAGACTTTTGGCTTGTGCTAAGAATATGAAGATTCAAGTAACCAAGCTAAGCCTACGATGGACTATCCACACTAGATGTAGGACTATGAAACTTAGGAACAAATCTTCAGGAGCAAAGTGTGAGAAGGTGTAAAGACAAGAGAAATTATCAACCTTGCCAACTACAACAACCTATTTGCTTTGCAAATCTTGAATAATCATTGAATTTGATGTAAACTCAATAGTCTTCCTTGTCCCACTATTTTGAATATGATATATGGAAAGAAGATCGTTGGAAAATTTAGGAATGAGGACATCAGTTAAACATCCTTTGCCTATGTCAATAGTTACTTTCCCATAAATACTCATATAAGAGTTGTTAGCTACCAAGATTTTAGATGTGTTTGTAGGGTATATTGATGTCAAAAGTTAAAACACTTCCGGTGAAGAAGACATGTGATGGGAAGCTTCAAAGTCAAGATTCCATCTCTCAGACTCAGAGACTGTAGATGCAACAAGTGCTTTTCCCTTAGATATCTCTTTTTCTTTTGCCTTAGAAGTTTCTAGAGTTGATGAAGATTCAATGTAGATGTAGGGACCCCTATATTGTTCTTCTCAAGAAGATGTGTGAGGTGGTCAATCTGTTTCTTCATACATTTATGCTCATCACACGCAAGTTTCTTACAATAGGCACACTTTACTTTTTCTTTCTTGGATTTCCCTTGATTTGAAAAAGTTTCAGTTTGGTTTTGAGATTTCTTATCATCCTTGTGTTCCTTACCCTTTTGATAATTTTGTTTCTCCACTTTGTCGTGTGAAGCCTATTGTTTCCCCTTTCTAGTCATAAGGGCTTGAGGTTTATAAGACTTCATAGTGCCCATTTGTATCTACTTGTTTTGCTCGCTAGTCGAGTCTGCAAGTCATCTAAAGATGACATTTTCCATGTGGCTACAAGAGCCCTTTTGGTGGAATAGAAGGTAGAGACAAATACAAAGTATTTTGGAGTAAATTTGTAAAGTACAGAAAAGATGAGTTGATCCTCCTTTTTCTTTATCCCGCATTCTTTTAGCTGCAACCTTAATGATTTGAACTTAGTGAAATAATCCTCCAAAGTGTCAAAAGTATTTGGACTCAAGCTTATGATTTCATACTTCTTAGTGTTCATCAACCTTCCCAAAAAGATTTTCTATGGCCACTCAAACTTCATTAGGTGTTTTCAAGGCTTCTACATGAAATAATAGTTCATGAGATAGATTAAGTCACAATAACCCGAAGGCTTGATCACATTTGTTAAACCATTTTCTTTTAATCTTTAGCAGCAATAGTTTTTTTTTCAATACCCATAGTTACCCTATACAACCCTTTATTCTTTAGCATAAGTTGAATATCAAGTTTCCACTCATGATAATTAAAGGGTGTGAGAGGCTTAATAGATCGATTTGACTCCATGCTTAAGTAGATGTTGTTGCAGAACTTAGGTGTGTGGAAAGAAAATGCTTGAGGGGAATATGGA
Source organism: Sequoiadendron giganteum (assembly GCA_007115665.2). Taxonomy (NCBI): domain Eukaryota; kingdom Viridiplantae; phylum Streptophyta; class Pinopsida; order Cupressales; family Cupressaceae; genus Sequoiadendron; species Sequoiadendron giganteum. Next base: position 677,440,729 of record CM021102.1, on the reverse strand, counting down.
AGTGCATAGGATACAACTCACGGAAGTGCACAAAGACACAACACAAGGCACCCCCTTGATATGATTATTACTGATTTTAGGCCCCTCCCAAAAAGATGTGCAAGAGAATTTTACAAGTATGTGAAGATTGGATGCTAAATCTTCCGTTTATAATTCATGAAGATTTTTACAATATTTGAAAAAATTGGCAATCCATATCATATTTGCTATGTTCCACCGAGTCTCCGAGACGGGGGGACGGCGGGACGAGTTTCGGGGACGGCGATTTTTTGAGGGGATTTTAGGGGACGGGGGGACGGCTATATATATATATATAGAGAGAGAGAGATAAATTAATATAGGGAGATTTCAGATATTCATATGAGTAATGATAATCATAACAATGAACATTCATAAAGTTGCAAACAATGAATGTAATCACCAATCATATTGACATATGCATCATAGAATCGAATTATCAAACAAATTAATACTACAGCTACCTAATTGCTTCCATGGACCATAATTCATGTCAAATAGTCAATGTGCATATGATATAAAATAATAAAATGCCCAAAAGGCTACAAGTTTGTACTACAAATGTCAAAATGACAAAGTCACAAGTGTCCAAAACATAGTAATAGAAATTATGATGGCTGCCGCTACTCGGCATCTGCCAACATTGCATCAAAATTAGACTCAAGAGTCTGAGTCACTGTCACTGTGAGGGGCTGGCTCATCTAATGCAACTCCAACCAATCCCTCCTATCTCTCCTCCTCCTCATCAATTTGTGCGACATCCTCTGGATCAATATCCCACTGTAATGTTGAAGTCTGTCTATACTCAGGAGTTTGACGATCCTGGAGTCGCAAAGCACTATGCACAACCACTAATTTTTCTGCCCGTCTAGAGGTCAGCCTATTCCTCTTGATGGAGTGAATAAAGCCGTATGTTGACCAATTCCTCTCTGCAGCAGAGGAACTAGCAACCTGTGAGACGAGACAAAAACTAAATTAGTAATTTAAATTTACTAATTAGGACATTCAATTTAAATTATGATTATATAAATGTTCAAACTTCAACACTAATCTAAATCAAATTATGTTAAAAACTCTAAACATAAACAGTTAATCTAATGTATTACCTATGAAAGGAGGCGAATAGTAAGCGTCCTCAATTGTGGTGCATCCTCCCCATGCTATGACCACCATCTAATAGGATCCCTTTGAGCTACTGTAGTTCTATCTACCCTGGCCTCTGGTTTGCCGAATGTTGGACCTCGGAGATTAACAAAGTCAGTGAACTGTGTACAAACTAGACTGGCCTCCTCAATTGAATATATTTTTGCAAGGGCCCTCATAAACCCTTCTTTCACCTCATCATCATCACAAGGAGGCATCCTACCAGGTCTAGGTACATACCATTTGGGATTAAGAGCAAAGGCTGCCATATGAAGCGGGGTGTTCATAGTGTTCCACCGCCGCGTCACAATGGGCCTAATTTTTTGCTCATATAATCCCGAATTAGGATCCTTGTAAGAAATCGCTTTCTTCATTTTTGCAAGCATGGAGTCAAAAGTTTCATAAATCTCTCCAAGACTTGGAGAGTCTGTATTAGCATATCTAATGACATCCACAATTGGTGAAATGATGGAACAAATATATCTGCAAACAAAAATTTGAAAAATAAAAAAAGTTTAAAAGACAAGTTAGAACTTAGAAACAAAAAATAATAAAATCATATATTTTTTTTTATAAAATCAGCAATCAATAACAATTTTTTACCTCACATTGGACCACCAATTATCATCAAGAATTTTTAGTTTGATGCTTCTCCCTTCTGCAGTGCTTGCCATAGACCATCTACTCCACTCTGAATTAGCCACCATCAACTGTAGAGCCTCTTGTACCTCGAGCATCCTCTCTAACAAAATAAAGTAGCTGACATACCTTGTTGCTACAGGCTTGAGAAATTCTTTCCTTGAAAATGTCCTAAAGAGGGCAAGTGAGGTGTGATGGTTGCAAATAAACATCTGAATGTCTCTACCCTCTACAACCAGTTGCTGCACCCAATCTATCTTTCCTATGTCTTTCAATGCATTGTTCAACGCATGAACACAACAAGGGGTCCAAAAGATGTGCTTGTAAGCACTTTCAACCATCAAACTTGCTAATCTGCACACACATGCTGAATCAGTAACCACCTGCACAACATTGGCTGCCCCAATCTCCTCTATAGCATCTTTCAAAAGATTAAATTAGAATTTTGCATCCTTGCGCTTTCTAGAACAATCAACGGCTCTAAGGAAATATGGACCAGTTGAACATGTGACTATGATGTTTATAAGTGGCTGTTGTCTAATATCGGTCCACCCATCCATGATTATAGAGCAACTTGTTCTAAGCCAACACTGTCTCATGTCCTCCATCACCACACTCACCTTAGAATATTCTTTGTCAAGGAGTGTAGTGCGTAATTTATTTTCTCCAGGGGGAACGAATGAAGTACCAACTGCTGCCACATGTCTAAACATTTGTTTGAAGTAGGGAGAACGTGCTACATGGAATGGGATGGCATGGGCATAGAAAAATTTGGCAATGGAAGACTCTGCCACATCTCGTGCTTGCACATTGAACATACTTGCAATTGTATTTTGCTGCTCACTAGAAGTAGCAGCCTTCCTCTTCCCTCTTGTGGAAATATGAACATCACCTGCACCACTACCAACACTAGGACTACCAAGCATAGAGGGGATAGGTGAGGTTGAATGTGCTGATTGAGTTTGCATTTGTTGATCTATAGGCCTTCCTCCGGCCTCCATGTGCAATCTATAACACTCTATCCTCTCAAAATCTTTTATATCTATACAACCCTTGACCCCATGTGTAATGTCCCCAATTTTTCCCTACGCTCTTCATTTGGATTTAGCCTATTTCTGGAAATCCGTAGGCTACTCAGATGTGCAAATTAGGGTTTCCTATTTTATAGGGGTTCTAAAGAAGGTTTGCATGAATAAGGTTTGCGGATTCTTTCTGGGTTTTCAGAGAGCTTCGCAGTCGTATGACCTGCAAAGGCATTGGGCATCTTTTCAAAATTTACTATTTTTAGTAAGCTCTATTTCTGGCAGTGCCATCTTGGGCAGTAGCATCAGCAGTCAGCTCAGTTTCCATTTCGGATAGTGCAGTTTGGAGCATAATTGGCTTTCAGCATTTTGAGGCCATTTTGGTGAAATAACATATTTCAAGGCATTAATGTTTTAATTTCAAGTTGACCCCTTGGCCTAGCTCATTAACTTTAAGTTGTGTTTAAAAGGTGGCCATGAAGGGGGACGCCTTCATGAAGGAAATATTAAACATTTAATAAAGTTTATTTATGCTTTGAAGTGGACGCCATTTTAAGAGGGATTAAATATTTGTGAATTATAAAATATTTCAAAAAGGGAACTTTGGCGTCCCATTCTTGAAGGAGTTTTGGGAATTTGTAAAGTCACCTCTTTTTCTATAAAAGAGAAGTCTTGCTCCAACTTATGTTATCTTTGGAAAATGTTGTAAAGTTACGCTGCTGAATTAATTTTAGAATCCGGCTAAGGGAGAGCTTAGCAATTCTACTCCATTCTTCGGGCCTGAAACTATGGTCTCCTAGATGGTTGATTGAGAGTGTGCTTCACCCAGAAGTGCACATTGAGCTTCAACGTGGAAGATTTTGACGTTATTTTTCAGTTTCTATGTTGCTGATGTTCATACAGCTGAAGTTGATTTTTGTGAGCAGCTTTTTGAATAAATTCAATCTTGTTCTGGGTATCGATGCATTGTGATTCTAGACCAAGGGTGCCCCTTTCCACAAAAGACTGGAATTTAATTCAAAGTATTTTATTTTATCTTGCAAAAATCACCCTTGCTAGGGCCGTACCTTCTTGTTTGCATTGGGAATTGTGCCAATAAATAAATGCTGAGTTTTGGAGCTGTTTCTTCATCATGGCATGGGCGCCTATCCTCCAAAGGTTCATTGCACTTGGTTTCACGCAATTAGGAGGTAAATTGATTAAGATTAAGCATTTCATTGATTCACAAGTTGCTGATTTACAGTTTCAGTTTGCTGATTTTAATTATCAGACTTAAAAGAGATTAGATTTTAGCTCCCTTTTCAATGTTTAAGAGCTTTCTAGATTGAGATAATCATTCTTCACATTGTGGCTTTGTCTATCATTGTAATACTCGTAAATTGCAGATTATTGGATTGTAAGGTTGTGAATTAGTAGTACTAATCCAACCATATGTTATTGTTGCATTTACTTGTAATTTCTAAAGCTAACATTAAGTACCCCTGGATGGTTTACCGCCAGTGTGGAGAATAAACTTGTATTTTTCATCTTACCCACTGTAAAGTGGAGAATTCCCACTCTTGAGTGGTTGCTTGCCGCAGCAGACGAAGTGTTTAAATTATAATCTTTTCCCCCCATTGTTTGGTGGTAGTGAGGAAATTCTCTCATGGTTGGTTATCCGTCTATGTTCTTTCAATTCAGCAATTAACACTCCACCATATGTTAGCACCTCGCCTGTTAAAGGATCTTGAGTGCACATTCTTGGTGTTGAGTTTAATCTCTCTCTTTCAGTATAATCTTGTAATCTTGATTTAGTAGATCCTAGGGATCCTCTGACCATATGCCCGCCCCTCCTCCTTAAGTGGTTTTAGGGCGCATTCTTGGTTAGAGTTCTTTCATGCACGTTTTGGGTTATGCTAACCTTGATGGGTGCTTGGTTACATTGTAAATGTTTGGTTTAAAAATCAAAAAATTGAGAGAGTATATTTCACCATGGCCTCCAAAACCCAATAGATGAGAATAGACTCTAGTATAGCTCCCATAATATTTATCTTTGCAAATGTGACATTGCCACAATCTACTACCCCCAGTGTTTTTCCCTTTGCCTTGGTCTATACGTGATGCTAGTTGAAGAAGAGGTTTTTTAGGATTAAAAGGGTCTTTTGCATATTTTTTCACATCTTCAGAAGGGATATCAAATAGGTTTGTTTGAGGCTGCCCCCAATGAAATGATTGGGTTTCTTCCCCCCTCTCAACATGCCCACTATCTTCACTATTGCTGCTCATTTTGTTTTGTTTTGATATTTGCAAACTGAAAATAAAAAAAAATACAAAAAATCATACATTTTATCATTTTAACTTGGAAAAAAATGGAAAAAAATGAAAGATAATGGAAGAATAACTTACCTCTTTCACTTCTCTTGCTGGTTGCTGCCTTAATGCTCTCCTTTTTCCTCCTAAATGCCGGTTTTTATTCTCCAACAGCTCCTTCAAACCCTCCTCTTTCTCTTTTCACTTTTGCTCTTGGCTGCAATTTGTTTTTGGCAAGTTAAAATGAGGTCAAATGAAGGCAAGAAGATGTTTTAAGTGGCCATATTAGGGTTGGGAGGGCGTGGGGTCCACAAAGAAAAGAATAAAAAAAAGGAAATTAGAAATTGTCTTTTTTTTGGCTTAAATTTGCTGCTGGGCAAAGGGGGACAACTGATCGTCCTCGGGATGGTCGAGGGACGGCTAGGCGTCCCCTATCCGTCCCCTGGACGATTGGCCGTTCCCCTTTGAGTTGGGGCCGTTTCCTCCAATCGAGGACGTACTCAATTTTCAGGGTCTTTTGGGGGACGGTTGTCAGTCGTCCCCCGTCCCTGAAACGTTTTCGGGACGGGTACGGGGGCTAAAAACCCAGGGGATGCGTCCCCGTGGAACACAACATATTTGTACATGCAAAAATGAATTCCTTGTGAAATTCTAATATGAATAAAATAAAAGTTTGCGAAATTTTGACAAATGGGGTGAAAGTTATGCATTGTTGAAATTCGCTTACAAACTCTAACTTCAGAGGCTAAAAAGCTAGTAAAAATAGAAAAAAAATTACAATTTTGTGACACCATTGTGTTCATGATGGAACCAATTTTCCATTGACCATTCAAGTTTTAAAAAATACCTCCCCAATTGCAAGTTGGAGAGAAATGAAAACGACCATCCCTTTTACAAGCTTAGAGTGTGCATGGCAATTAACTAGTCGACCTAGCGTCAAACTAACCGTGATCTAGCAGTTAAGAACTGATTGAGCTGTTTAAAAATTGATTGAGCAGTTTCAATAACCACCAGAGGTTAACAAGTTGACTTCATGGTTAACTAATTGTGGCCTGAGCGGTTGAGATCAGTTGACTGGATGGTTTCGGTAATTGTAGACGGTTAGATCGACGAGCAGTCAAAGAACTGTGACTTGGCAATGTCTAACAATGACCTCAATAGAAGCCACTAGTGGGTAGACTATGAATGATGTGGTGGTCACGGGCAACTATGGTTTGGAAGACCATTACATGCAGGTCAAAAGACTATTGAAGTCTTTGACCAAAATGGTGGATTGTGTGTTGACTAAGGATTCAAATGGCTATCAAATAATTTTGATTAGACCTTTGTAGATGTTGGAGAGTTTGGTGTTGACATGAACTATTTGTGAGGCCATGTGGGTGTTGAATGTGTCACGTGGAGGAGGAATTGCTCGAGCTTGTAGGCCTAGTGGAATTATTTTGCAAGAATTAGGAAAGCTTTCAAGGCTTACAGTATTCAATATTCCCTTAACATATAACGACTGGATTGATGCCCAATATCGGAAGCACTTTCCAAATTTGTGAGGTTTTTGCCTTTGGATGTCCCAAATGTCGTGAATGTGTGGTGTAGGTGAAAGGAGTCGCCTGTGAGAATGAAGGCCGCATGTAGCTTGTGGTGGCATGAAGGATTTTGAAATATTTAAGTCGTCTTGGTAGTAGTTGATACACATGCGATCCTAGTTGATTCTCCACAACTTCAAACGGAGGAATCAAATATAACCCCAACACCACGGCACAATCTTCACCAACTAACAATAGGCTCTTGAGGAATCCGTGAGGTGTTGTACCCCAAATTATAATTTTTGCTACACTTAGGCATTTTGAAAGAGTCTGTAAAAGTCTTGTAAAAAATTGTCAAAAATGTCAAAAAGGGAAAATTTGCATGTCATGCATGTTGGTTGAAAACTCAAAAAAAATCAAAATTTGACGATCTGGGTCTGCTCAGAGCGACCTTGTCTACAAAATCCAGATCTTCGTTTTCTGGCCCTAAATTGTAGGAAATTTTCTAAAAATAGAATTTTTGCTTCCAAGACTCAAACTAATTTTGATTGGTTGAAAATACTTCCTCATCAGGGTGGTCCAGTTAGAATTGTCAAAAGATCAGTATTTCTATGGTGGGTCTATTCTGCTTTTTCAGAAGCTTTGAAGTCATCAATGGAGGTTGGTCAACTGCCAGGGGTTAGATTCAAGGTTCCAAAGACTGCACAGATCGAGAAACAACAAAGGATGTTCGTGAAACAAAGAATGAAAGAGGGAAGCTAAAAATCTTGAAAATGGTGAGATTTTGTCTAATATTGGAGATGTTAGGTGCCCCTGCCCAATCAAGGCGCCTAACCATTCATGCCTTAGCATATTTTTCAACCTTGGTTGTCGAGCACAAAGCAAGGAACAAGGAACAAAGGAGAAAGTTGAAAAATGGAAAATAAAAACTAACACTGCTAAGTAAAGGCGCCGCTGCTAGCTAGGGGTGCCCATCTTTTCAAGGCCTCAAAAGTCGGAATTAGGGTTTGTGCTTCCCAGGCAATGTTGCTCAAAATCTTTCCGGCTTCGTAGTGAATCTATCAATAGGTCCATCGGATCAATCAGTCAATCAGAATCTCGGATTAAACCGAGAAGTCTTGACAAAGTAGCAAACTAGAAATTGTGAAAATCATTGAAAATGCTCTAAGTCTAGAGAATAAAGGCGCCCTAGGTAGCCAGGGGTGCCTAGGGTTTTGAGACACCTAAGCCAGTTGCTAGGGTTTGTCAGATCAGTCATTGTCTTCATAATTTTGCAAGCTATCCAGGGAATGTCTTAGCTAGATCATCGGATTTGTCAGTTACTAGCAGCTGCAAATCAAACGAAGGACAAAGCATGGAAGGTCAAAGTTGAGAAATTGAAGATCACTTTAAAATGGTTGTCTGGTGATCTTGGGCGCCCCAGGTAGCTAGGGGCACCCAAGCTTTTGAAGATCTAAAAGTGGAAATCAGGGTTTGAGACCTCCAACCACTTTTCTTCAGATTTGAACATGCTATTTAGTGGATATCTCAATGAGCTCACCAGATTTGTCAAGCACCAAATATTGTAGATTGAATAGGGGTAAACTTGTGCAAAATGTAAAAAGAAAAGATTTAAAAAAACACAGAAAAATCTAACTCTAAAGGAGTTGGGCACCCCAGCCAGCCAGGGGTGCCCAAGCTTTTGATCCCCTAAAATTAGTTTTCAGGATTTATAGTTTCCAAAAGATCTTCCTCAAAATTCTCCGAGCTATCCAACGAATCCAACAGTTAGTTCATCGAACCTCTTGAATTGTCGGAAATGCAAAATCAATAGAGAATTCACCTGAAGGTAAAATTGAAAATCATAGAAAAATATCTATCTCTGCTAAGTAAAGGCGCCTTTGGTAGCCAAGGGCACCCAAGATTTTGAGGGTCCAAAATCAATTTTTACAAGTTGTTGCCTCTAGAACAATCATTTCAGATTTAGTCAAGCTACGCAATAGAGTAGTCAGCCAGGTCGTAGGATTCATCGGACGTCTAGAATCGAAGATCTCGAAGGGATGCATTTTATTAAGCAAAAGTTGAAAATGTCAAAAAAATGGCTATCTGCCAAGTAAAGGTGCCCAAAGTTCAATGCCTTAGTGAAATTTGCAAATTTCATCATTCATCATGCAAAACAGTGTCTACATTTGATGAATCTGCTTTTGGACTGGCTTCAAAGATTTAACACTGGAGAATAAAGCGGTTTTTTATCCTCAAAACCTATTTAAGAAGGCCTTTGCATTCATTATGCACATCTTTTGTAGGTTGGCATCTAGTTGACGAAACATATATTTTTCTTCGTATCAAGATTTGGAGGCCAAAACATGGCGCTTTTTCAGAATTCTTCATATTTTCCAGATCAGTTTGCATGAGGGCTTGCTTTTTCATGCTTCAATTTTCCAGGGTATCATTTTTCAGAAGGGGGTCATCTTTTTCAATTTTCATCAATCTGGGTTTGCTCACTTTTTACTCTTCTTCAACTTTGGAAAATTTTATATTTCCAAAAATCTGCTTTTTCGGTGCTTTTTTGAGAAGCCCTCAGCTTTTTCAAAATCCAACGAATTGGGTCTCTTTAGAATGTGATTGTCTACAAAACCCAAACCTTAGCTTTTTTCGGCAATCTGCTTTTTGGAGAAAAATCAGTACCTTTTTGGGGCAGCAAAGACTTAAAAGATTAGAACTAAAAATTAGCAATTAACTCGATGCCTTTTTCGAGTTTTCTTGCTATTTTGGTCTCATGCTTATCTATTCTTTGTGAAAGAGGAAAAATTAAGTTGTAATAGTTGGAACTTTCCCTATTTTTGCTTTCAACAGGTTCTTGGTTAGTTGTCATGTTTTAGTTTTAGAAATAAAGCTTGCATGTTGGCAAGTCTTGTTGTAAAAGCAAAAGAGATTTTAGGGTTCCCTACTCCTCGCTTGTGTATAAATAAGGGCAGCCTTGCCCATTTTTCTTTAACCGTTATTGTGATAGAAAATTGTTGAGCCTACTTTTGCCTGCAAGTTGTTATTTAATGTCTGTTCACTTAGTGTAAGAGCAAGCTTGCATGCCTGCCTTTTGCTGCAAGTTATTGTTCAGTTCATGTGCTCTTTGAGTCAAGTGTATTTTGGTTTGATCGCTAAACTGTAAGCCTGTTATTGCTACAATCTTGCTGTCCTAGAACTATAATCTTTGTTATTTGAAATTTGAGAAAATAAATCTTATGTCTGCTTTGCTACTTTGATCTATTGTCTTAGATTTTAGTTCTACGTGTTTTGCTTATATAATCTTTATTTCAGCTTGCATCGAAAAGTACAATGAGTCTTCAGGTGTGTGTTGGAAGAGAGTTTGTTTAAGTATCTGTGTTGAATCATTCCTTGTTTACTTCTAATATTCAAGCTCTAAGTTTACTTGAGTTGCTAGAAGTGTCATTAGAGTAGGCCTAGTTGTAGTTGAAATTCTAAAAGAGAAAACCTCAGCTACAACGCTAGAGTTTTATAACCTTGTGCTCTTAACTGAGAACAAAAAGGTTGGCAAATAGTTTAGTTTACTTTCTTTAAAGCATCATCAGTGAAGAGGGAGCTTCCTCTCCTAATTTGAAGAGCATTTTATTTGTGCATAGCTGTCCATTTCCAATCCGCATTCCAGAGGTGCGAATTGAAACTCCAACATGAGGGAATTGTGGTTAATGGAGCCACCTTCTTTGTTAAACTTGCAGAGATATGATAGAGGCTGAGATGGGCCAAAAAACACCAACATAAACCTCTATGTGAGCACAAATTTGACAAAACTTGCAAAAATATTACATTTGGAGACACAAGAAATAGCTACAAACCAAAAAATTCTCTTGCAAAGTTTTTGATAAAGTAAGCAGCATTTATAGTGTGTTGTTCCCTTACACAACGAGCCTCATGGGCCAAAAAAGAATAAGTCTAGAATATACCAAAAAACTAAGCCAAAAAGAACATAAACAACAAAAAAACAACACTTTGATCATAGATTGACAACAAAAACAAAAAACACAAAACACAGACCCAGGCAACAACTAACTGGCATTGTCCTAGTTTTTGGACAGGAGGTCCACGATGTCATCCCCGACCCAATCTTGATTCTCTTGAGCATTATTGCCCTCAAACTCATCTTTAATCACCGCGGACAGAGAGCTGGTGACAAAATGAATGAGCTTCACAGTGAAGCGGGTCAGGCCTTTGAATCTTTTGTCCAGCTTGTCCATATTTTTCAGCACATGGAGCTCCTCACCTTCATCAACAGTCTTCGGGTCCTCACCAAGCTCAGCTTCCAACGGGTGCGAAGACTGAGAGGCCGAGGTCTCTTTCGGCACATTGCTGCTGTCAGGGATAGTATGGGGCCCCTCCACATTTTCTTCCTCTTCCTCGATCATTTCCTCCTTATAATCCTTACTGTCCGTCTGCTCCTCCTCCGAGTCCACAACAATCTGCCTTTTTTTGTTATTTTTCGCTAATCTCCCAGACCTTCAAATAGTGGTCTCCCCACCTGTCATAACCATAGCCTCCACAACCGTATCACCTTTGGAGTCCTTCCCCACAACATTCTTCCCTTTGCCCTCTTTCACCATCGACTCCAATAAACCTTTTTTGTTGTCTTTGCCCTTTTTCTTTGGGGTGGCTCTGTAAGAAGACTTGGCCGAAGTGGCCTTGAGCTCACACAGGCTAGCTGTGGTGCTTGTCTACACATTATCCGCACCACCTTTAAGTTTTTCAGCAGCATGTTTGGGTTTAGGGTTTTCAATAGTACCCAAATTGGGTTTTCGAGAAGTGCTTTTAGATTCAGTAGGGGAGATATTAGCAACAGCAAGGGGTTCAATCTCTTCAACTCGGACAACAAAAATGACCCTAGGAGGACATAAAGCCAAATGAAAATGGTAGAGCCTCATGATAAGCCCTTGATGGAGAGGCAGAGGAGGAATGTCATTCGGGTTAAGGCTAGCCGTTTCTTTACATTTTTCAATCGAATTCTCCAAGTCCATAAGTAGAAAAAACGAAAAACTAAGCAGAATTTTGTGCCTAAGATGATTCAGCAGAGGGAAGTGGTAGAAAAAGTAGGTTTTAAATCTACCTTCAAGCGTTACATACTTCATGAGGGCCAAACACACCTGGTCCCAGGGTTGCGGAAGGGCCTCCCGTACGAAGCTCGACTGGTTGCGGAACGACTCCTCACTCCCCACGAAAAAGGATTTCATGCTGTCATTGTCTTGAGTTCGAGTATGCTTCAGATATTTTTTCTCGGTGCACTGCATCCCAGTAGCTTGCACAATCACCTCTTTGCTGACTTCAAAAGATATACCACCCAACGTAACCCTTCGATCCTTCGAGGAATTTGCGAATTGGCCAGACAAGTTAGGGTCGTGGCCCATGAGATTCTCCATGAGGGTTGCTATGCCACCCTCTACACAAATATGCCACACCAATGGATTTTTATGGAATTCTCCGCAATTATCAGGCTCGGTTCGAACATGATCACCACCCGATATTTACCTGCACAGGAAACCAGAGAATTTGCAAGAGTAAAATGTTAGAAAATCGACTAAGCAATAGGCTTTCTTCACACGATAGATATTTAGGCAAATAAGGCATCGTTGGTTAATCACGACAGTGTGCAGATCACATGCATGAAAAGAAAAGTCACCTATCATAAACTTAGCAATGTCATTAATGTGGATCTTAAGGTGATTGTGGCTAGCTAAGCAGGATATGTTGGGCAAACAAGGTTCATTGGCCACGTTGCTTTTGCACAAAAAACTAGGTAGGATGGCCGCTTGGCCAAATTTAGTAATTTCAAGGTGAGCAAGTTTAGAAAGCGCGTTAAATTAGCAGGAGTGAAAGAGCTAAAAGGGAGCTTTCCCTCATTATGAGCCATCACATCGAAATTTAAATCCATAGGCTTAAGGATGACATGATGAATTAACACAATCCCAATGAGGAGATATCACAATATACGGCCCTTCAGATTCATAACTGCAAAGTACATGTCAAATTCCTTACTAGAACCGCCTCCATTAACCACGTGACTATCCCTTAAATTTGAATTTCGCCACTTGTAGGCAACCTCAGCATTAGTACCCGTCCACCAAGCCCAAAGAACAACCATGTGGACCCCCCAAACGACTCCCATAAAACGAAGATTTGAAATCATCATATTAAATGAGTGTTTTGTTCCTTCAAGATAAGATCTTGAATCCTTGGCGGTAAATTCCCCATATTTCTCCAACATTTAGAGTAACTCCAAAAAGTACCACAATTAGCCAAGGCGTCCACCACTTGGTTACCCTCCCTAAAGATGTGCATCACCTTTTTAATTTTTTAACCTTAGCTTGGATAAAAAGAGCTTTACATCCAGCAGAATATCCTTCGTACTCCATCCAATTAGTCTGCCAAGGTTCACAACATCGGTAATGGACTTAGAGTCTCCTTCAATGTGGAGGTTCTCTATCCCCAGAAAAACAACAATTTGGAGGCCCTTTAGCAGCGCACCTGCCTCCGTGACCATGGAAGATTGGAAGCCAATACCACTCGCAAAACCAACAACAAGTTCCCCCCTTGAGCGTCTGATCACCCCTCTAATACTAGCTTTGCCCGGGTTGCCCTTAGCAGCCCCATCAAAATTGAGTTTAAACCATAGTAACGAGACTCGCCCGGACTTGCCAGAACTCGGCGAGTCCTGAGCCGAGCACCCCTAGCCGGGTCCTGGGAGCCCGGACTCGGCCACTCGGTCATGACCGAGTCCTACCGAGTCCTGGCTGGACTCGCTGAGTCTGGTAGACTTGCCAAACTCGCCGAGTCCAGGCGAGTCCCGTCAGTAGGACTCGACAATAGGCAGGGTTTCAAACTTCAAAAAACTACATGAAATTTGAATTTTTTTTTATAAATTTATTTACTTATTGTGAATGCAAAATGATGTACGCCATGGAGGTTTGTATGGTTTTGGAGGTCTTAATTTGGGCTTGGTGGCGGGGGCAACCTTCGCAAGTGGCGCTACCCCTTGACCCCGCTGGGGACCCAGACGCCCTGCAAGTGTTGCCCCTTGACCCCAGCGGGTGCTGCCCCCAAACCCCCGCAAGGGGTGTTGCCCCTTGACCCCATTGGGGGAACTACCCCCAAACCCCCACAAGGGGCATTGACCCTTGACCCCACTAGAGGCACTGCGCCTAAACCCCCACAAAGGGCACTACCTCTCAACCCCATTAGGGCAATTTCCCTGATACTTGAGATTATGGCTACTACATCATCCAGGACCTATCTTAGACACATTCATAGGAAAGATGCAGGCTCTTTTGAGCCATAGACTTCTAGTTATTGTTTTGAATCTTTTGATATGTCAGATTTCATATTCCATGAGTTTTGTATACATTTGAGTCTTTGACTATATATCTAAGTGTGCTATTTGCTTGAGCAACTCAGCTACAATTTGTGTTTATAGTTATACTTATATGATCGATGTATACTTGTGCTAGTGATGAGGACCTTGATTGGGTTGATTGGGTAGATAGAGAGGTTGAGGCTATAGCCATGGCAGAGGAGGAGGCTAAAGCATGAGCAAACACATCCGAAACTAATGTTGGTGAGGGTGGCATGGAGTCACAAGCAGAGACTATGGCTGCAATTGCTACATCATCTAGGACCCACCTTAGATGCCTTTGTAGGAAGGATACAAACTCCTTTGAGCCATAGACTTGTAGTTATTGTTTTGATATTTCATATTTGTTTGGAACATTTGATGTCATGGACTCATATTTTGTACCACGCACTACTCTTGGTTCCCAACCGTCGCTTGAGAGCATGGGTTGGAACAAGGACGTACATGATGCAGCAAAAAAGACAATTGTAGACTTTTGGTACTACTGCACCATTCCCTTCCATGTAGCCAGGTAAGTCTTTTTCGTTTAATTGTTCTAAAATTTATATTTAAATTTTATTATTGTAGAATCTAGATGTATCTCATTATCGAATTCAAACTTAAAGTTAAAAATTTAAAACTTTTCATTTTACAATACTTATTATGTAAGTAACTTTTCATCATCCAGGATCCTTAGATGCCTTCGTAGGAAGGATGCTGGCTCCACTATGCCATAGAGTCATAGACTTATAGCTATTGTTTTGATATTTCATATTTGTATGGAACATTTGATGTTATGGATTTCATATTCCATGAGTTTTGTATACATTTGACTAATTTTATATATCTAAGTATGTTATTTCCTTTAGCGGCACAACTACAATTTGTGTACTTTATACTTATGTGATCGCTGTATACTTGTGTATGTGATCAAATTTGTTTTTATTCGTGTTGTATTCAATAAAGGGTGCTTGAAACAAATTTCAAATCCTTAAAAATCTCTAAATTTCTAGGGTTTTTTCAACTTTTTTTCATTTTGCCGAGTCTGCGCCAAGTCCGAGTCACGAGTTGAGTCACCTTAGCCGAGTCTGAGCCGAGTCCGAGTCTCGTTACTATGGACTCACTTTAAACCAGCCTCTGTCTGGAGGCTCCCATTTGGTGTTTTTCCTAGCCAGGGATTTGGAGTTGTTGAAGGAGTTAGCATCTAACTTCTGGTGCCAAGCCTTAGCCATTATAATTTCATATTCAGAAGGTCCCTTCTCCGGAAGTTTCCCATTGAAGAGGGAGATGTTTTCCTCAATAAGACAGACACCAATACCAAACACCTCCCTAGGACTCCTCTCAGTATTCCTGAATATCTTGTTGTTCCTTTCCTTCCACAGACACCAACCGATGATAGGAGGGACCTGGTTCCAAATTTCTCCAGGCAAGGGCTGAATACAGGGACCACACCAACCCAAAATAAAGGATTTGATATCCTTACAAATAATCCAACAGAGACCCAGTCTTTCAAAAGCCATACCCCAAACTTCAGCAGCAAATGGACAGTGTAACAATAAGTGGTCAACAGTTTCCTCACAACATTTACATAACAAACATCTATTGGGGATATAAAATCCCCGTTTCCTCAAATTATCCTGAGTGAGAATCCTATTATGATAGGCAGTCCACCCGAAGAAATTGATTTTAGGGATCATATGGCGGTTCCATATCTTCTTCCAAGGATCAACCGCAACGCCCTGGTTTGTTAGCAAATTATATGCCGATTTAATAGACATATCACCCTGTTTGTCATAGGTCCAAAAAAACTCATCTCCCCTATCATAAGAGGGAAGCCTAGTGATAGAGAGTAAATTCTGGAGAGACCTAGCCAGGCTACAAAGGTCTTGTGAAAGAGGACAACAAAGAGCTAAATCTTTCCATGACCTAGCCCCTGGAGGTCCAAAAACATAATCCCTGATGTGGATACCAAAGTACCTTTGGGCCAGCCTCTTGAGGTTCCTGAAATCAAAACTTTCCAAAGGGGTATCAATTAACCACGGATCTTCCCAGAACCTGATCCCATTACCATTGCCAATTTTCCAATTAATCCCACTTCTAAGGAGACTCTGTGTGTTGCAAATGCTCCTCCAGGCTAAGGAGCCTTGGAGGTGAACCTCTGAGAGGCAGCTGATCAAAGGCCTGTTCTAAAGATATTTGGAATTCATGATTTTGCACCAATCCTTAGTATTCCTTATTTGATCCCAGCCAACCTTGGCCATCAAGGCCTTGTTAGTGTTGAATATCTCTGATCCCAAGACCACCACAGTGTTTGGGCTGACAAACCTTTTCCCATTTAACCAGAGTAAATTTCTTTTTATCCTCAGTCCTAGACCAGAGGAAGTTCCTTTGAATTCTCCTGCAAAGTTGCAAAGGCAATTTTTTTTTTGCAAAAAATAAAAGTTACTGTTTTTCGCCAAATGAAAAGTAATCTTTGCTTCTCAAGCCTCTTGGACTCAATGGTGATGTCCATTTGGCTCCACAATGCTGCGATGATAGGGCTAAGTGTTGGAGTCACTTTGATGCGAGAAGGAATGTGCGATCATGGCTTTGATGCCATGTTGGAATTTGCTAAAATCTGAATGCTACAAAAACACCTTCCACTAATGAAACACAATAAGCACAATAGAATGTTTATCATATAAAATGAGTGTGAAAATATACAATGAGAGTTTGGCATATATAGGCAAGAATGAGGAGGTGAGAAGGTAGGAGTGAAACTCTGACAACCCCTCCAAAGGTGCAACATTTGCATGCCCAAATGACTAGTGTGTGAGCATGTGTAAAGTGTGTATGCAATAGGTGTTTGAAGAGGTGAGTATATGCGTCTCAACCACATGGAGAGACAAAAATTGATAAGTCCTTAAATGGAGACTTAGCTAGTGTGAATAGGTCAATCTAGAAAAGGTGATAAACTAGATATGAAATGAACCTATTTACACTAACAAACAATTCTTTGGATAGACCCAAAATTTACATTGATTATCCTAAAACAACTAAACCCTATCAAAGGATTAGAAGAAGTTAACATATCCATATTAGTTGTTGGAAGATCTCTACTTAGCCAATCAACAACTATGTTGTCTTTTCTAGCTATATGTTCTACAGAATAAGTAAATTAGTTGAAATATTCTTGCCAATGGACATAACTGCGTCATCCATCTTTTCTTCCATGATCCTTTTCAATGAATGTGAGAAACCTTGTACAGTCTATTCTAATCAAGATATGTTTTAGATGCATTACTTTCAGAGATTTTTTTTCTGAACATTTCTTATCTGAAGGACTCCTTTTTTTGACATCTTCTTCAAAAACACTGGTTGCATGTTCAGCTACATACTGCTTTCCATCTTTGATAAACCATAATGCACCTCCCCATGCATAGTTAGGGGCAGCAGTATAACTATACATAATGAATTCTTCAGTAGTAGGGACATATAATACAAGCAGATCTTTTATTTCTGCCTTGATCCTTCTATAAGAACTTATTTTTCTATAGCTCTAGATGCCATGAATGTTTTGCACCTCACTATTATATTTTTGCACATTTGGATCATAGTCTTGTGGTTTTCTACCTTGCACTTTCTGTTTCTCTACAAAAGTTTGGTGCAATCCAAGTTGGCAAGCTTCTCCCATCTCATTGATTACTTGGCAATCCATGTTATCACCGGGCAGACTTTCACATACCTTATGGCAAATAAACAATTTGATTTGATTTGTCTTTTGTAACAGTGGGCAATGTTTTTGTGTTGTGGTCAGTGTGACAAATTTTCACATTCAAATACCATAACGTTGAGACTCCAACTTGATGAAAACTTGGCATGCTGATTTGTGACTCAGACACAGACTCACCCCAAAAACTTGACCATAACTTGAATTTTTTTTTATAGCATATGCTTTTTTTAAATAAAAAATTTAGGTTGATTTTCTATTTTCTCAGAGACTCAACCAAGTCTATGAGTTGAGGTTGTAGATTTGCCAAACCTGACTCAGACTCAAATCTAACAAATTTTGCCGAGACTCACCAAGTCTCAAGACTATCGCAAGTAGCACGACTTTCACATTCCTTCTTGGGCAATTCGGTTTTGCAATGCCTTTGCTAGTGGCGATCAATACACCATAGCTTAGTTTGTCCCATTGTTGTAGTGACATGCATTTTGAAGCTCTGTTGCCATATTTTCAATTTGTGCATCCAAAAAGGGACTAACATTTGTGTCAAAGTCTCCCATCGCTCCCATGTTTAGTGAGGCTTCTAATGCCTTGTGCTGATCTATATTTGTCTTTAGTGAGAATGATCTGCATTGGGTGCCAACAAAGCTCTGATGAACCATTGCACATACTGCATTTGGTGTAATTCATAGGACAACTTTGAAATCAAAGTCTTGAATCACGTGTCATAGTCACAAACACTTTTAGATTATTCTCGTTTGATTTCATTTAGTGTAACGATACTTTGTTGTGCAAACTCTGGGATGTTGATTTCCTTGAGCAATGCTTTTCTCAACCTACTCATATTCCACCACAAATTGAGTCAGATCATACTTTTGAGACCATGTATGGGTTTGATCCAAAAGAGTCATAGCCAACTAGCTTCCTCTCAACTCAGAGGCATGTATTCATTTTGCATTCTGTAAGATCTCACGCTTATGGATATGCTTAGGTGCATTTTCTGTTCATCTGAAGTTGATACTTGACATTTGTCTATGGAATGCTTTGTACAGGAACATTTATACTTTGAGCACCTTGTGCACAATGGATGCAATATTTTGTTACCCAGATCATTGGAGTGGTTGGATATTACTGCTTTTGCTAAAATTTTCAGTGGCTTCAATAATAACACCAATATGATATCCCGCCATCATGCCCTGTCTTGGCATAGGCATAGTCTCATGGCTTCCTTCACTCAGCCTAGTAATTGATATATTTGTTGGAGTTTTGTTCCTTTTCCTACTTATGTCCTTGATAAACTATTAGATAGCATGTTCATTCTGATCCCTATCTGCACACCAGCTGCTAGTCGTGCATAACTATGTTGCGAAGGTCAATTCATTTGTGTTTGGCTTCCTCTTGTATTATTACTTTGTCTACAACTTGCATGTGTTTCACTTAGAGGAGTAATTGGTATCACCTCTTGTTGTCCTGTTCTCTCATCATCATAGTTTCTTCTTCAGTGCCATTCTTAGAACCCATTGAGAATACGTTCTTTTCTCTTCAGCCTTCTTCCAACTAGGAATGTGCTTCACACTTGTACTTATCTAGGGTCCTTGCATTTTTCTTAGTTCTTTGTGGCCACCTCTTGGTCTAGTACCACCCTTGTTCTGGGATCCATCATAGCTTATTTTGCTGACCTCTTCCTAGTGTATCTGGACAACCTCTTCTCTTGTTCACTTGATTTATGGTCGCCTTCTACAATCTCTTCTGTGCATAATCAATGTCATTGGCCCCCTCTTCCTTCCATGTAGCTCTAGTGCTAAAATAATCTAGTCCTCCATCCGTAGGGTTTCAATTCCCAAATCCACTGTTAGTTTTAAATCCAAAATGGAATGGACTCAAGAAAAGTACCTCTTGGAGCTTGAAGAAAATGTATCTTAACTTCCTCAGGACAGGTCTGTGTTGAAACTGAAAATTCCAGCAAATAACTATTCAAAATGCCTTTCCACCAAACATTCACTGCTCTTGTCTGAACATTGTCTCTTCATGCAATCTTTACCACCTCTCAATCATCCAGGAGTACTTCATCCCAAGAGTCCTCACTTGATCTTGACAATATGCTGAGAACTAATAAAAAATTTATCCTGTTGACTCAACAGAGAAGACTTCATACAAAGGATTGAAATTTTTTCTCTCCAGCCAGCCCCTAGGCTTCAAATTACCATTGGCAGCTGCATTTTGACCATACTGAATAGA
Organism: Sequoiadendron giganteum; assembly: GCA_007115665.2. Taxonomy (NCBI): domain Eukaryota; kingdom Viridiplantae; phylum Streptophyta; class Pinopsida; order Cupressales; family Cupressaceae; genus Sequoiadendron; species Sequoiadendron giganteum. The sequence goes on along the minus strand of CM021102.1, from coordinate 677,420,782 downwards.
TTCTAAGCCAAACCGATGCTTAACTTGTTGCTAATGTAAACTGATCCATGAACTTTCCATTTAAAAGATTTTACCAAACCCTTACGCCAGATTTGAACCAAACCTTACACCAAAGATAATTCCCAGAAAATCAACTAATACAGTCCAGGTTGAGACATATCTCTACCAATAGCAACAAATAGAGTAGTTACCAGCAATGGAACCAAACATTGGATGGATGTAGTCTTCCTGTCACATCCAGGTCCTGCACAGACCACAAGAATCCAATAGGGAAGAGTTACCATGCTTGCATATCACTTATACCTTAGACGATCGATGCTCATGCCCATCTCCTATCTTATGGTTATCCTCTCTCTCTCTCACTCTCTTGTTTTGCTCCTTATAGATCTATCATTGACAGTCCCTTTCTCCTTTGGCTTTATTTCTTCTTACAAGTCTACAGTTTTCTGATTAGGTGGCCTACATTTGTTCTTGAATGCTTGGCAGAGAATTATATTCAGGTTTCTCTTCCAGGCTGCCCTATCATCACCCACATGTAGATAACTCATAATCACTTGAGCAGATCTTTTTATCAGCTCCTTCAGGTAGATACTTCCTTCTTGGGCATTGTTGGCCTTGCACGTACCTTGCCCTTCTTTGGGTTTTTTGGAATTAGCTTCTGGTCTTATGTGCACCATCCATGACCTGGCCATGCTTCCCTTGTGCTATACTGTGCCCATCCAGAGCTTCTGGTTTAAATGGTCTCATGTAGCTTTTCCTTAGGAATTTTCATCCAACTCTTCTTGTGCAAGTATTCACCTTGCCTTCACAATATTTCTTTGTTAACAATCATGTATAAAGAGTTAGATTGATTTTTCAGCAATATAGGCAATGGGTGATTTTGTGAATTTGAATAAATTGCTAGGAGTTGATCCAAAATCCTTTGCATAGGTTACAACTTACAAACTTACAACACTGGGGCATGCACCTCCTTGTGGGACACCCCCAATAATGTTGTTAGTGATAAGGTCAACTTATTAATATTTGTCTGTCACATGGGTAGTTGGTTGCTGAGCTAGTCTGGGGGTTTACTGACCTTGGTGAATGATCCAAAATGGATCAGTTAAGCTGATCAAGAAGATTGACAACCAAACCAGTCACTTCCTTGAAGACTTCTCAATGGCTAGACATAAAATAAGAACCATTTCTCTGAGGCACATAATCAAACAGTGAGTTGGAGGAGACACAAAGGCAAAAAAATAGGTACAGAAGCCACCTGGGTGATTTGTACATCCAAGGGATTTCTCATCATTTAAAAATAGGCATCTCTGATAGGTTTGACCATGGATGAGCCTATCACTATTCGAACAGAGCACATGTGTTGTGTTCGACTGTTGTGAAACATGTTCCACATAGGACAAAATGACAGAGTTGTGGCCAAGAAGAGGAGTTTGAGGCTTCTTATTGTATCTCATGGGCTTCTAAGACATAATTTTTTTTTTCTTGAACTCTTTTGTAACCCATGGGCCTACAATATCCCCTTGAAAACATGTATCATATGTTCCTTTTAGATTATAATGTCTGTTATTCTGCAATTTTCCAACAGTCAAGTTGTCATGGGTATGTTAAACTGTAATTTGAAAGGCTAGGGAGTGGTGGCATTGCTGTTTAGGTGTTTGGGCATCAGAATCACTGTGGAAGGTGTCCACGAAGGCCTCTATAAGGCTCTAAATTTCTGTAACCAGCAGAGAAGATGGTGGTTAGGGGACATTATACCTCGCGACTCTGGACTTTTCACCTACAATTGGTTTCTCCAGGTCAAATTCTTGTGTTCTGTCCATTGTCATGCTTGTGCTCCCTTAATACTGTTATAGTCTTCCTTATTGCTGTTTGTACTTAACGACTTCCAATTTAAGGACATTGATGCTAGTTTACATCAAAAGCAGTGAGAAGATCAGTCAAGTATTGATTGGAACACTTGAGATTTGTGTAGATAAAGCAAGGAGATGAATATCCATCTAGTTTACAAATCAGTAAAGTTTAAATGTGCAGTGTCCACTGAGTCAAGGGTTAATGATTCATGCTCAGTCTCTTGTACTATTGTTTCGATGTCAAAAAAATATTTTCTCCACCTGAAATAGAAGGAAGATGTTGCCAATTTAGTATATGTTTCCAACATTGTGGTATCAGAGCTTTGGTAGGAAAGCCTGTGTTTCTTATTTTTGCTTGAATTCTGCTTGAGAATTTTTTTGTTGAGACTTGTTAGTGTTGAAACATCCACAGTTGGAGGCCTGTACTTTTGCCTGTATGGTACACCATCAAAATTGAGTCTTTGAATTGTACATGTTTGACTATACAAAAATTTTGTATGGATTTTAGCTTCTTCATTTTTTTGTTTGTTTCATATGGCCTTTTTTCCTTCTGTTTCAGCATTCATTCTCCATTTATCACATTTTGGCTACCATGCGACACTTCAAATCTATCATAAATTTGTATAGCTCCTTGTATGGATATTGTATGACACGATTTTGTGTGGATTACATTCTATACATCATCTCTATTGTACGGAGTACAGACGAGCTTGTGCTGAGTGATTTCTCTGTGTATTTTTATTCTGTATGGACAAGTTGCAATTGAAAGGGTTGTTACTTGTTTAGTTTGTATGACCATCTTTTTTGTGAAGACCATATGATAATAAAAAGCATAGGATCTATAAACTAAAAATATTATATGATGTGAACTGAACAGGCATATTTTCAATTCACCATATGATATGACATTAAAATTGAGTTTGTTGAATTGTATGTGCTTGACTATGCGAAACTTTTGTACAGCCTTTAGCTTCTTTGTTTTTCTCGTATGGACTTTTTTTTCTTTTTCTGTTTCTGCATTTCATTCTCCATTGTATGAGAATTTGGCTAACCATATGACACTTAAAATTTATCATAATCTCATATGGCTCCTTGTATGGATGCTGTACAACATGATTTGTGTGGATTACATTCTACACATCATTTGTATTGAGTGGATGAGCTTGTGGGGAGCAATTTCTCTCTGCATTTTTATTCTGTATGGATGAGTTGCAGTTGAAGGGGTTAACATTTTTTATTCATATGATGTCTTTTCGTGAAGATTGTATGATAATAAAAAAAGGTTTATGGATTAAAAAAAAATTCGTATGACCTGAACTGAACAGGATTCTTTTTTATTCTGAAGCAATACTCGTATGGGGTATAGCCTGGTGAAAATTGATTCAATTCTTTAGTGCATTTGGGAACCCTACAGTATGCCATTGCTTTTCAAAGGCATTTTTTATAGGTTAATATCTTCTAAGTTTTGTGGCCGACAATTTCTCCAAAAGTTCCGCAGATATCTCACATATGTTAATATTCAACCATATCATACTGCCAGGGATGTTCTTGCTATTTTATTTTTCACTTTCACATCCAGAAAAATACCTTCAAATGAAATACATGTGGCTTAAAGTTTGTGTCCTGAGGAAAGTTGGTAAAATACTTTTTGCTAAAATTTTCTCTTATACTCTAGAGGTGCTAGGTTCAAATCACAACTATCTTAAGTCTTTTTAAATATCAAACTAAGTTTTCTGGTTAACAAATAGTGCTCTATTTTGAAGGTATGAGAGTGTTATTTATTTTTCTCAAAGTTTGGTCAAAGGTAACATTGGAAAAATAAGTGTGTGATTATGTTTTCTTTAGTGAATTGGATATTGTATTGGAGATATAAGGATGTATTTTTGGGCATATAAGGGTGTTAAATTGTTAATTGAATTATTTGTTTGAATAAGGTCTAAGTGTAAAGATCCATCAAACAATATATTGCACTAAGCTGAGGTCCAAGTACACAGACCCCATAGCCAAAATTTTGGAGTGTTTTGTGCTTTCTGGTGAAATATGTTTGTTTTTATGTGTCAGACTTTGTGAGATCTTGCTTTCAAAATGCTAAGGTTCAAGATTTTTTGTTAGATAGTTATTGCCTGGACATTTCCAATTCCACAGATTGGAAATGCTTGGTGGACACCCTTAATTTCAATGAATTGTTTGATGCCATAAAAGTAGGAAATCATACATTACCTACTAACCAAGATGAATTAGATGCTTTTGAACCTGAAGGATGCTAAATCCCTTGCATTATTAAAATGTGGATCTACCAGAGTTACCTATGCCCACATTGAAAATGAACCTCATATTTATATTGCATGGAAGAGATCATCTGACTTGTATGATAAGAAGCCCAAGGATTAGAACATAGACATCCATATGCAATTATTCACTCTTTCCTTGTTTGAAGGTGGTAGTGCTTGTGGATAAATATCTAGGCTTAGAAATCTATAGTCAGAATATGCCAAGGCTGGGTTTGGGCATCAAGATGATGATTTGATCATCACAATGGCTTTGACATGTTTGCTAGATTCCTGTAGGAATTTTGTAGAAATGCTACATGTTTCAGTGAAGTAAGTGGCATAACTTTTGAGTCAACATGATTTATGTCCTCTACATAAAAGCAATAAGTCACACAGTTGTAATGAGTTCTAAACATGATTTAGAAAGGCTTTTTGTAGTTCTAAACACAACTGGTATTTCATCTTATGCCAACAATTCTCAGAATTCAAGAGGGGTAGTGGCCAAGGTAGAGGAGCAATTTCTAAACACGATTTAGAAAGGGATTTTGTAGTTCTAAACACAACTAATATATTATCTAATGCCAACGAATCTCAGAATTCAAGAGGGATACAGGCTATAAAGGAGGTAGTGGCCACAGTAGAGGCAAATGAAATGATCATAATTATTAATAACAGTTAGACAAACCAAAATCATAACCATGCTTAGCAAAATAATGATTCCTATTCCAATTATAGAGGCGGAGGCCAAGTTAGAGGTAGAGGAAAGTGAAGGATCATATGTCAGGTGTGTAAAACCTAGTCATATTGCAGAAAATTTAGAATACCTTATGAGAAAATCAAGAAACCAAAGTTTGTCCAAAACGGCAAACATGAATGGGATGGGACTTATAATATTAAAGTACATAGGGTATTTAAATATTTAAATTATTTCTTTTGCACTCCACCATGTGTAAAATTTAAAAATAGAGCCACTGCAGTGGCATGTGGGCCACACATGCCAGTTAATTTAAATATTTAAATACCTTTATGTATATTTAAATACTACAAGTATATATTAATTATTAATAATACTAATTTTAACGGGCAATTAGCCTCTTTTATTTTATTTAATAGTTTTGAGTTTTGTCAGCTACCTAATATATATTTCAATTTATGGTATGTCCACAACAAATGAGTTTTTGGGAACACTCTTGCCATTACAACCCCCTTGCTGCCACTATGGTTCTCTTAGTGTAGTGAAAAATATCATTATTTTTTATTTGGATCACAATTGGAAAAAAGACAAACTGTTCTGGAGAGCTAACTTCTCAAGGCTGCAATCCCTGAATATTTGTCGGAATTTTTAATACAACCACTTTCCTGAAAGCTCTCGAAGATTACCTTTTGATAATACTGTTAGTGTTTCTTAGATCAGATTGAACAATACAAGTAATTAAATAATTGCAACACATAAGACAATGAACACACAAAGATACCCTGGGAAAACCCTCCTCTTGAGGGAGAAAAACCCAGCAATGAATCTCTTCTATAATATAGAACAATGGCAGAAGTTTGCTTACAACTCAGGCCCAGCAATGGCCAATAATGAATGCAATGAGGTCGCACCTCTTCTAGATACACAAGATACAAATGAATATGTTCTTCCTTGAAATCGGACCTGCTCTTCTAAAGTGTGAATTCTGCTCTTGAATATAAAATGCGAACTTGCTTGAGATGAATGTGTAACAATGACAAAAATGACCTTGCCTTTATAAAAGTGAGGCACCTCTTCAAGATAGGTCGGCTCACATAAGGAAATATCAAATATAATAAAGTCGGCCCAAGCTATAACTAGAATATGCGAACCATGAAGGGTTGGCCCTTTGCATTTAATAATAATGATCATGAATTAAATAGCCGAAGGCTATTCATTTAATTCATGCGCTCTTTCTTGGGAAGTGCAGACCGAAGCTGCTCAATAACATCAACAAATACAAGCATCATTCTGATTGGATGCTTCTGTTGATGTTAATTCAGCGTCGGTCTTCACTAATACATGGGCCGACCTTATAATTAAGTTATTCAATGTACTTATTCTGGCCGACTTTATTATTAAATGTTTATCATAAGGCCGACCTATATGAAGAGGCGCCAAGAAGGTATATATACAAAGTCACCTTTTGATGTTGATATACATTCGAATACACACAAAGAAGTTCGCTATTTTGGCAGAGCAGAATTCGCAGTCATAGAAGAAGCTCATACTTGGATTCGCATACCTAGAAGAAGTTCATACTTGAACAGCAGATCATCATTTTGTAGCAGCAGACCGATTTCAAGGAGAAACATATTCATTTGTATCTTTGCATCTAAGAGAGATGCTATTATTCATTGTATCAAATTCGGCATTGTGTTGGGCCTGAGTTCAAGCAGATTTCTGCTCTTATTCCTTCAATATATAAGAGATATATTTGCTGGGTTTTTCTCCCTCAAGAGGAGGGTTTTCCCAGGGTATCTTGTTGTGTTCATTGTCTTATGTTTTGCATTTCTTTTATTCAATTGATTAAATAATCTGATCTAAGAAACACTAACATGGTATCAGAGCGGGTGTGAAAAAGATCGTGATCAGATTTAGTTCGCAACACTTATTCTTTTTCAGTCTATCTTCCAAATTTCTCAAGATGGTGAACGGTCTGAAAATCGAGGATAGACTCGAAGGGATCTCGAACTACATATCATGGAGATTCAGGTTCATGCTAACCTTGGAAGAGAATGATTTGGCTGAGTTTGTGAAAACAAAAGTTCCCGAACCTGAGGGGGAAGAAGAGAAGCTGCAATGGAGGAAGAAAGACACTAGGGCAAAGAAAGCATTGGTTGATTCCGTCAAAGATCATATTGTACCAATTATCTTCAAGTTGGATACAGCAAGAGAGATGTTTACAACCTTGGAAGAGATGTACGAAATCAACAACACCAGTCGTGCCCTTGCTCTGAAGCAACAACTTCATCATGTGAAAATGGAGAAAGGAGAATCTGTTATTACATACTTCATGAGGATTTCAGAGATAAAAGATCAGCTCTCCACTATTGGACATATGATTGATGATAAAGAACTGACTATGCTTGCTCTCAATGGTCTTCCGCTTTCATGGGAGGCATTCATCCAAGGAATCAGTGCAAGATCCGAACTTCCTAAGTTTGATCGATTGAGGATTGATTGCATTCAAGAAGAGTCAAGACTAACAGCAAGGGGGATTGGTCAAAGCTCTAAGAATGAAGAATTACAAGTTCTTACCTCTCATTCATCAAACAAAGGAAAAGGCCTTAAGAAAGGATTCTTCAAAAGGAATCGAGAAGATGGAAATGATGATGCTCCTACCTTCAAAAGAAAACGAGACATGTCCAAGATTCAATGTTTTCGTTGTGATAAGTATGGTCACTTTGCGAGGGTGTGCCCTCAACGACCTAAGCTTCAAGTTGCCACTGCAGATATTGAAGAAGTCACTCCACAAAAGGACTCCAGTAATTATCTATTTTATTCAGCCTTGTCTAGCAATGTTACTACGGACTCTTACACTTGGTTGATTGACAGTGGTGCTTCTAGACACATCACCGGATTCAGGAGTCACCTTTCAAACTTAATGGAAAGCAACTCTAGTGATCAAGTTGTTATTGGAGATGATGCTAGATATTCTGTAAAAGGGTTTGGAAATTCCACTCTTCACTTGGATTCTGGAATTTCTTTGGAATTGAATGATGTACTGTTCGTACCAGGGATAAAGAGGAACCTTGTTTCAATTTCAGCATTAGAAGACAAAGGTTATCAAATTGCCTTCTCTAAAGGGAAAGTTCTTATATGGGCAAAGAACTCCAGCTTCAAATCTGCTCAAGTGATTGGAGTTAGACATGAATGTCTCTACACGCTGTGCACTCGTCCTCTTCAAGCACTTGTGCATAACAGTACCAGCATGTGTGAACTTTGGCATCGAAGATTGGCTCACATTCACTTTCGTGCTCTACCTATCATGGAGAAGATGGTCACCGGTCTTCCGAAATTCGATCAAGAACATGAAGGTACATGCAAGGGATGTGCCCTAGGCAAGAACACAAAAGGTATGTTCCATTCCAGTGAAAGTAGATCTAAATGTATTCTTGATCTCATTCATTCTGATTTGTGTGGTCCAATGTCTATTGCATCATCTAGTGGTTTCTTGTATTATATTATTTTCATTGATGATTACTCTAGAAAGACTTGGATTTATTTCTTGAGATCGAAAGAATCAGAAGAAGTATTAGTAAGATTCAGAGAATTCAAAGCGCAGATTGAAAATCTGTCTGGGAAGAAGATCAAAGTATTAAGATCTGATAATGGTGGAGAATACACTTCTGGCACCTTTCGAGACTTTTGTATTGAAGCAGGGATTAAGAGGGAGTTCAGTGTTCCCTATAATCCACAACAAAATGGTATTGCTGAAAGGAAGAATAGGTCTATTGTGGAAGCAGTGAAAGCTATGATCCATGATCAAGACTTACAAATCTCTTTTGGGCTGAAGCATCAAGAACAGCCGTCTATGTTCAAAACAGGAGTCCCCACAGGATCTTAGAGAATAAAACTCCTGAAGAAGCATTCTCAGGCGTGAAGCCTGAAGTTAGTCATTTGAGGATCTTTGGCTGTCCAGTCTATGTTCATATTCCAAAGGAAAAGAGAACAAAGCTAGAACCTTCTGGGAAGAAAGGAATTCTTGTAGGCTACAGTGAGACATCAAAAGCTTACAGGATCTACATTCCAGGACAGAAGTCTATTGAGATTAGTAGAGACGTCACATTTGAGGAAGATGTTGCTTATAGGAAGTCCAAAGGCACTCCGATGGAGGTCGATGAAGAAGAACCTCCTCAAGATATGGAAGTTGACCATATCCCAGAGAATCTGGAGGAGGATACAGAACCTAAAGAAGATATTGATCCAGCTGAGCCTTTGGATCCTACTGATGGGCCTCTAGACATTGTGATTGGAAAGAAAAGACCCCTTTGGGCCCGCAGGACAATGCAGGAAGCAGAAAGGTTTGTAGCTCCAAGAGGAACCTTCAGAGAAAGCAAGAGACCTCACAAGTTCTCTAGCTATGTTGCCCTGATGAGTCAGATTATTGAGTCAGAACCTTCAAATATTGAAGAAGCTTTTAGTCAACAAGTATGGAAAGATGCCATGATTGAGGAGTATCAGTCTATACTTAAGAACAATGTTTGGGATATAGTTCCTAGACCCAAAGACAAATCTGTGGTATCTTCTAAGTGGCTCTTCAAGATCAAACATGCAGCTGATGGGAGCATTGAGAAACACAAGGCTAGATTTGTGGCTAGAGGGTTCTCACAAAAAGAGGGAGTTGACTATGAAGAAACTTTTGCTCCTGTGGCTCGTTACACGTCTGTTAGAACATCATTGCTATTGCCGCATCTAGAGGATGGAAGATTCACCAAATGGATGTAAAGACAACTTTTCTAAATGGCATAATAGAAGAAGAGGTTTACATTGAGCAACCAGAAGGATTTGAGGTACATGAGAAAGAATCTCATGTCTGCAAGTTGAAGAAGGCCTTGTATGGTCTTAAACAAGCTCCTCGTGCTTGGTATGAAAGAATTGATCAGTACCTTTCAAGTTTGGGTTTCTCAAAGAATGATGCAGATTCTAACCTCTACTTCAAGGTAGTAAATGGTGAAGCATTGATTTTAGTTCTATATGTTGATGACTTGATCATTACTGGTGAAGAACATCTAATACTAAAATGCAAGAAGGAATTAGCTTCAGAGTTCGAGATGAAGAATCTAGGTCTTATGCATTACTTTCTTGGCTTAGAAGTTTGGCAAAAGCCAAATGAGATGATTCTAAGTCAAGGCAAGTATACTGTTGACATTCTCAAAAGGTTTGGTATGCTTGACTGCAAACCTATGTCTACACCCATGGAGTCTAATTTAGATAAGTTGAAAGAAGCTGCAGCTAGTTCAGAACCAGTGGATTCTACGATGTATAGACAGTTGATTGGTTCATTGATGTATCTAGTTAACACTAGACCTGATATCTGCTATGCAGTGAGTGCACTTAGCCAGTTTATGTGTGAACCAAAGCAAATACATCTTGTAGCAGCTAAACATATCCTGAGATATTTATGTGGCACAATTGGATATGGGTTGAGATATTCTTCAAATGTGGATTTGGAGCTGCATGGTTTTACTGATTCTGATTGGGCAGGATGTGTCTCAGATCGGAAGAGTACTTCTGGTTGTTGCTTCAGTTTGGGGACTGCTATGATCTCCTGGTGTAGCAGGAAACAGTCTTCAGTGGCCTTGAGTACAACTGAAGCAGAGTATATTGCAGCTTGTGTGGCAGCTCGTGAGGCAGTGTGGCTTCGTAAGCTCCTTGCAGGATTGTTTGGTCAATCAATGGAGCCTACTATCATACACTGTGATAATCAAAGCTGTGTGAAGCTTTCTGTCAATCCTGTGTTTCATGACAGAACAAAACATGTTGAGATCAAGTACCACTATATTAGAGATATGGTGCAAAGGAAAGCTATACAGTTGAGGTATATCAGCACTGAAGAGCAAACGGCAGACATTCTCACCAAGCCTCTCGCCAGGATGAAGTTTGTATACTTCCGAGAGAAACTTGGTATGGTGGAGAATGCAGCCTTGACTGAGAAAGAGTCTCAGTAATCAGTGATCCTTGTTGAGAATGCAACTCTCTGCTGAGTGAGAGTTGAGGTGCAAGCCCTTGTTAATACAATTCTCTGCTGAGAGAGAGTTGAGGTGTAAGTCCTTGATAATGCAATTCTCTGATGAGAGAGAGTTGAGGTGAAAGCCCTTGTTTCCACCCTCTGGGAGAAGCTATGGTGGATGTCATGTGTGTGACTCCATGACAACATCACGTGAGAGAATCCGTGATGAGTTTTTACCATCTATGGGAGTAGCCATAATGGTTAATATCACGTTGAGGTGATATTTTATTTTGTTTTCATTCTAACATAATGTGTCTTGTGCAGATGGTAGTTCATCCCTAGCTGAGAGGGAGTGTTGATGTTAATTCAGCGTCGGTCTTCACTAATACATGGGCCGACCTTATAATTAAGTTATTCAATGTACTTATTCTGGCCGACTTTATTATTAAATGTTTATCATAAGGCCGACCTATATGAAGAGGCGCCAAGAAGGTATATATACAAAGTCACCTTTTGATGTTGATACACATTCGAATACACACAAAGAAGTTCGCTATTTTGGCAGAGCAGAATTCGCAGTCATAGAAGAAGCTCATACTTGGATTCGCATACCTAGAAGAAGTTCATACTTGAACAGCAGATCATCATTTTGTAGCAGCAGACCGATTTCAAGGAGAAACATATTCATTTGTATCTTTGCATCTAAGAGAGATGCTATTATTCATTGTATCAAATTCGGCATTGTGTTGGGCCTGAGTTCAAGCAGATTTCTGCTCTTATTCCTTCAATATATAAGAGATATATTTGCTGGGTTTTTCTCCCTCAAGAGGAGGGTTTTCCCAGGGTATCTTGTTGTGTTCATTGTCTTATGTTTTGCATTTCTTTTATTCAATTGATTAAATAATCTGATCTAAGAAACACTAACAGCTTCTACTAGAAGTCTGTTCTGCAAGATAAGGCATTTTTGTGCAAACAATTTCAGCAAAATGACTAGAATGCCAGTTTCAGTAAATTCCCAAATTTAAAGGCTATAGAAGATTAGATCCAGTGGATGGTAAGATGTAGGGACTTTCAAGGAGACTAATATCTAAAGCCTTGATTAGGGGTGTTAGGTCCACTAAAGGTAAAAGATGGAAATTGTTGAGAGGACTAGAATTGAAGGCCACAATTGAGAAGTCTTGATACCAATTGATACGAGGACAATTACAACAATATGAGAGGAACAAAGAAATAACTACAACTCTACATATGTGGTACAATCTATTGCATTATGTATTATAGAGGACAGTGATATACAAAGAAGCTTCTACACAAAAGAAAAATTCTAACAGAAGAAAAAGAAAAGGAAGCTTTTAGAGGAAGAAAGATTCTAAAGGAAAGCTTTTTAAATTAAGGAAGCTTGTAACAGAACAAAGATGTGCATGATGATACATTCAAAATTTAAGATATACAATAAGCCTATGTGACTATCTAAAACATCTAGTACATCATCCCATGTTGCTATATCTAATAAATGGCACTAGCCCATGTTGTCTCATCAATATATCTATAGATGTCGCTATAATACTATCCCATGTGAATATATCTAATAAAAGGCACCAGCCCAATTTGCCATGTCTCATCAATATATCTGTACATATCGCTATAATAGTACATGAGTTGTATGTGACTGCTACTGCAAACTTCAACATTTGTTTGCTGATACACACTTGCAAAAAATTATAGTGCTTTACTTTGTAGACATCGGAGATGAATGAAAATTAAACAAGTGGTTGATCCATTGAATTGTTTTTGAGATGAATCCTCTTGCATAAATTGATGGTATTAGCAGTTTGCCCAAATTACGGAGATTAGAAGAGGTAATCCCTCCAAAATAATCACATTCTTCTTGTATTTGTATGCTATAGAAGACATAGACACCCAAAAGAGAAGAACAAAAATAGTCCTATGTTCCATGGCGTTTCGGGGACGGCAGAGGATGCGTTTCTGGGACGTTTCCTAAGGGGCAATTTTTAGGGGACGGCAGGGGACGGCGACATACAAAATACACATATATATATGATTTTTTCAAAATTTATTAATATATTAGAGAGAGAGAGAGGGAAAGAGATATAGATATGTTAATAAATTAATAATTGATAACAACAATATCAATATGTAAATAAACCGCAAGAGTAGTACTATAACAGCATAAGAAATGTCATTAAAGCATTATAAAATTTATCACAGCAGTATCAAACATCAATAAAACTATGGTCTATCAATATCCAAATGTCTAAAACTATTTGTGGTTCTTCTAATTTACTTGTATCTAGATCATCTAACATGGATGGTGATGATATTTTTGAACCCATATGATAATGGTTGATCGGTGATGACTGATTGTTGACACTTGACATTATTATTTTTTAATTTTAATTTACAATATATATCATGACATTCGAGTTTGACTAATTGATACTTTAATATTTTTATTTTTATGGTGGTGTTGTTTACTATACAATATATGATGCTATGTGTGGTATTTTGAACTTAACTCCTGCTGCAAATATGTATATATTTGATATTTCTGGTTTTATATGTTTTCATATGGATGAACCCAAACCCCAAAATAAATTTGACCAAACACGAACCAATACCAAGACTGGTAACTTGGGACAATAGGGTTTGGATCATAAATAATTAGTGTTAAATTTATGTAGTGTCTTTTTGTCACAATCTAGTCATAGAGGCAATAGGTATCTTTCTTTTTGAAGTATTTACCTTAACTTCTGATATACTGTATCTGATTCATCTCTATTCTTCTAAAACCATAATATTTACTGAACAATCAAGTGATTGCGGAAGGTTTCTATGAGGCATGTTAGAAGTTCTCCTCTACTGCATTTTAAAGAACTATTAAAAAATTAAAATGAGACTTAGTAATACTAATGACAAAATGTTTATATTTTGTCTCCAAACTTTAGCCAAAAAAAATTATTAAATTAATCCTGGGAGAGATGGTGCGCCTTGCGTGACCTTGGGAAGGAGAAATAAACTTTAAAAAAATAGAATTTTTTATTGTTTTTTAATGTTTGAAGCTCTCAGCCTGTAGGGGACAGCTAGCCGTCCTCGAAACGTCCCCAATCCGTACCGGGGACGGGGAACTGTCCCCAAGCTGTCGGAAACGTTTCCTAGCATTTCCTATGAATTTTGTTGTTTCGGGGACGGCAAGGGGACGTCCCCTTTGTGTCCCCCCGTCCCAGGGATGGCAGGGGACGGGGACAGGGGGTTTTGGGGCAGGGGTCGCATCCCCATGTAACCTTGATTTAAAATACACTTACAGTGTTATCTTTCAGAGATGGTTGGACAGTTAACAAGCACCTGGCTGATGGAATTGTATATTGTTCCAACACATCTTTTTTAACTATCTGCCCTTCTATTGGCATGTTCATGAAAATATGATCTCAATCCATGTCACTGAATTTCAACCTAGAGTTCATCTGCACATGATATTCATTAGTAATTTGTTACCCAAAATTAAGAAATGCACAGGCATGTTCCAGCATTAAGTGCATTGCAGAGACATCATGCTGACTACAGATTTCTAAAGCTTTAAGTGGATAGAATGATTATTTTTTGTGTTTTGTGGATGGTTGACAAATGTGAACATTTGACTGATATATATTTTCTTCATCAATTTTGAAAAGCAACATGTCTTCTATCATTTATTTTTCTCTAAGGATATTTTTTGGTATGGACAAGTGAAGATGCACTGGCCATTGGTCCCTCATGGGCTGGATACAACTATTCTTATTATAAGAAACTTTCTTAGTTTGCTATGCAGAAGTTTTAAATAAATTTGAATCTATGGGCTAGTTGTAGTTACAACTCTCTTGTACTATCGGAAAAGTGATAAAATTGTTTTAGAAGTATTCGTGATATCAATGCTTGACATGTGCATTTTGCATTAATTGAGAGGATGCTATTTCATAAATTTTAGGAAAAAGGTTAGTATTTCTGTTTCAAGATGCGTATAGGTGATGTTATATTATTTCTTCTGTTGACAGTCAAAGTTAATGTTGTTTTAAACACAATGCTAGCATCTAAATTAATTGCTGAATATGAGAGTCTCATACACAGTTGCACATTTAAAATGTGAAATGTGTTAATGACAAACTTTTCTCGTAACCAAACTCCCTTGAAAACAGTCAAAACTCTATGAGTTCAACATCATTGAAGTGCATATTAGGGCTGAGGTTTGATGTTCTTTCCCATCCTTCAATTGATCAATCGATGATTTGATGACTGCCAATCAAATTTAGTTTAGTGGCCATAAAGTTTCATGTAAAAAATAAATTGGCTTACAACTACAAGTACTAATTTAATGTGCAAATTTTCTGTTTGATAGATGGTTTCTCAGTTTCTCTAATTCAATCTGTTTGTTAAATTAATTTTATTTACAAATAGAGATTTATCCATTTATGCAATATATCTTTTTTTCTTTACATTTCATATATTGAATCTTCAAGGATGACAAAGGAAGCCTTTGAAGTTGTTTCCTTAACCATACTTTTCTCAAAGCCAAGTCAACATTTTATATATAATTATGAACTGACCTGATTGGAGGTAATTCACCATTAATTTGAATAATAAGTTTATTAATCTTTAAATTCCAAGCAAATAACTCAGCTTTATTTCAAGTATTGCTAACAATAAAATTGTAATTGGGTAGCTTGCTCTTAATCCATATTAGAATGATGGTTAACAAAAATTTATGGACATCATTCATATAGTCTAATTTGGTAGGCATCAGTCATGATGGGAAAATTCTATCAGTGAAAGTAAACATAAGTTCAAAATCAACAAGAATGTTAAAAATGCCTGTCAAATCTCAGGCATGGTGCTAACGGTTTCTGTTTGAAACTGTATAGAAATTCAAATATGAAACATTTTCAGGTCATTGTAAATCTTTCGTTGTATTGAAAAGGTCTTATCAGTTAAGTATATATATCTCAGCTAATACTTGAATTTAATCTCAGCATTACCCATGTGAAAATCATGTGACAAAGATTTTTGTTTTTTATTCCATGAAAGATTTTCTTTTAATTTTTATTTTTTCTGTAGATTGGTGAATTGGATTGATTGGAGCTGGTTCTTTGCAGGTGGTGATGGCACTGAAAGCTGCAGGAGGGGAGTCAGCAGTTATGCATACCTTGCACAGGGCCCGGGAGTTATATAGTAGGAGGAGGGAATCAAATCTTTCTGCTGATCAACTTGCATCATTATTTGCAGAGTGTGCAATTACTGAAGCGTCACCTAATGCACCTACCAGACCATCACCTTTTAATAGCAATCATATTAACGCAGCATCTCTACTAGCAGATACAAGTGGAACCTCCATATTAGCAGAAAATGGGAGAATGCAAATTGTAATGGATGCTTTTGAAGATGGTAGCAGTTTTATTTGCTTGCAATGTGGAGGCCTTGTGAGCAATGCACGCAAGGATGAACACATTGCATATTGGTGCTCTCCCACTCCTTGATTTGGGATCACAGAAATGTGTTTCAAGTTCTATTACTATCTATCGCTATAATGTCTATAGGAGCGTTTAAGGATAGTGGTCATGAAATTGAGCACATGAGCACTCTGTAGATTTCTCTAATGTAATATGTAAAGATAATATCTTTTTAACAGTATTTGTTTCTCACAGAACTTAGTGTTATTGTATCTTTTTGCAATGGACATCAAAATTATTCACGTTCTAGAGTTAGGTTTCCTTGTCAAGTTCTATCCTTATTAATTATTGTTTCCCTTAGGTAAGCTTTTAAATTCAAAATGATCTAGTGCTCCCCCATGCTGTTGGTGCTTGAAATCCTCTTGTTACCATTTGAGTAATGGAACGGTCCATTGGTTGTTTTTGGCGTCCAGACTCCAAAGTCCAAATGTACTGTAAAATAGCAATATAAGTGACTTCACTGATACAGCAAAAGAAAAATCAAATGAAGAGTCAACTACTCGACTCACTTGTTTGGTAGGATTGTTTCCTATACATAGGCTCTAAATTTTTTTATTCGGCAAAACCCCTTGAATATTCTGTCTCTATCAGTAAATGGCCATGTAAATTCTCTGATCATGATTCTATCGGTCTTTGTTTGGCTTTATTTATTAAATTGATGATCTGTCAGCTAAGTACGGAATATTTTTGGGCTTTTGTAATCAAGAAGCATTAGGTGGACTGATTACAGTTTAGCAACTGTGTGGTTATAAGTATTTTATGTTTTTGTTAAACTTCTCCTAGTTTAAGTTGTAGCTGGGAAGTTTTACTTACTGAGTCCATGGTAAATCTGACTTGAATCTGTCCTAGTTGGTGCTTATCCACATTGCATTCATAAATTGATTATGATTTTCAATGGAACTTCACTGTGTACCATGTTGCTGTAAACAAATTACACATAAGCCATGCAATAATCTCATCAATATCCAAATTGTGATTAGAAGTAAACCACAGGAATCAATGACAAATATGGATCCCATTTATACTGAGATGACATAAGTTCTATGCTATTGAAATGACCATAGCTGACAATGAAAACTATCTGCCAACAAAAGAGAGTTCAGGAAAGTGCACCTCACCGAGAACTATATGATATGGAAGAGGAGGTATTAATGATATTATACAGTTGATTCTAGACAAATGTGCAAAGATGAAAGAAAAGAGGATATGAGTTTCCTTGCTGAAATCTCAAAGCTTTTAGTTGATAACCCTTATGCTCTAACTAGTGTGATTGTACAGAAGACTAGAGATTTGTTCATGCAATGAACAGTATGCATATTATATGTTTGTCCTGAATGTACATATTTAAGAACAAGCAGTGCAACATTCCAATTGTCTGGGGATGTTTCGGAAAAGCTCATGATTTTTTGAGTTTTCTAAGCATTGTGACAAGTATTAAATGTTAGCTTTGAGTTGCAGCACATCAAATGTACGTAGAAAATAAAGATCAATTTGGAAGGTGTGTTGCAGGGGTTAATCAAATGACAATTATGAAAGGGATTGGTGCCAGGGTATGATATTTTGTATATGGGCAATGCTTATGATTGGTTCATTGGTTTCCATTTGTTGTCTTTTGAGTTCTCAGGATTTAGTAGTATTTCAATGTTTCAATGGTGTCTTCAAAGCTTTGGCCTATCTTATATACCTTTCTCCATTGTTTGAGCAAGGTACCCATAATCTAACCCTCATTTAAAAATCATTTTTATATTCTAGGTGGTGTATGGCATCAAGTAAGAAATCCATTTACTTTGGAGAAAAAACATGGCGATCATATATGGAAGCCACAAGCAAATTGTTCTTGTAGAAAGTATTGATTTATAAAATACAAATGAAGCTGACTCTTCTGTGACATATTTTCAAGGTTTTATCTACTTTCAGTATAATGTGTAATGGTCCCAAATCTCTTTCCAAAAAGGTTTAGGAATAATTAAGCGGTTAACTATCCAATGGACAAGGTTTAGGAATTAAAAAGTGGTTAGCTATCCTATCAATAACTTGGCCAATGACACTCTATTGTTCTCATCAACATAATAATTTATGTTCATGTCATTGAGTTTATAAAAATAAATGTTGGGATTGCTTATTTTTCCATTTGTCTGCATATGGGATCCCACATGCACAAATATATTATGAGGTTATTCACTTCATCACTTGCACTTGGCAAGAGACTATAAAGATTACTTAGCATCAACACAATTGAGTTAGTGAGAAAAGTTGCACAACAAGTCTTTAAGGCCATGTCTGCTTAATAGGAAATCCAATTATGGAGCAGATCGTATAGACTTAATCCATTGAGCAAAGGACTTTCTCTTCTTTGAGCAAAACTTGTAAATAAATTGTTGCTGAAGGACTTGTTTAGTTGGCCTAAATGTCACTATAAGTTTACACTTTAAAATAAAGTCTTTTTTTATTCAACTACCCCAGCTATGCCAAAGACACAAACCCTTTTCTCTCATTCTTCTTTAGTTCTCTTCTAGCTGTGTTTCACACCAAAGATGATTTAAGTTAGTCTTCAATTAGGCTATGAGCATCTTTGCTCTTTGAGGGATATTTCCCACTATATGGACATTTTTGTTGATGATCATAAGTGAGGTTAAATTAATCAAAGGATCATTTCCTTTTTGTTCCTAGTGCTTTTTCCCATATAGACTTGAAGAAGTTAAACATAACAAATGCCTTTGTTTCTTTGCTATTATTAGGATATGGATTTAAGTAAGTGTTACATTTGTTCATCCACTTAGATATTTTGTATCATTTAAGACTTCTTTCTATTGTTCAAGACTTTTTTGGTGATAATTGTAGGCCATCTATGTGTCTTTGTATGTTCAGCTTTTTTCCAGATATCTTAAGAGAAATCATAGCAATGATGTCAATAGGGAAGGTACCTGTTTCAGTTAGAAGAATCTTACAAGGAACCTAAGTTTTTAGTTTGAATTTTTTTATGATCACACTTTTGAATCCTCTTGATTTGCCTCCATTTTAACTTTGAAGTTCTCCTAAACCATGTTTCACATCCGTAAAGTACCATTATAATTATTAATAGCTCATATAGAGTTTGGATAGCTTTCCAATCCCATAACTTTGCCTCTCTATTTTTGTTTTGTGATAAAAAAGTGTTCTCCAACCTCTCAAAGTTCTCTTTTGCAAGTTTTCCAATTAAGACTATTGTTGAAGTTAATCCCAAGGTATTTGTACTTTGTCACTTATTTTAGGATATTCCCTTCCAAATAAAAGAGGTTGATTTTTTATTTCTATTGTAGGGGACCATGATCTTGGTTTTGTTGGTGTTGACTTGCATACCCATCTCTTTGCAAAAATGCTCAAGGCATACAAGTGCTCTTGTAGACCTAGCAATTAAAATGAGATCATTGGTGTACAAAATAAGTCTCACAACATACTCTTCTAAGAGAAAGCTATCCTCTCTTTGCAAATTTAGCTATTCTTCTACTTTGTTGATATAAAGCCAAATATGATAGGAGATAGAAAGCATCCTTGCTTAACTCCATTGTTGCTTCTAAAGCTTTCTTAAGGTCTGCTTGAGTTTTAATTTTTGCTCAAACTTCTTCATAAAGCCTATGTACTGTCACTCTATGCTGCTCTATAACACCAAGATCCTTCCTTCTACTCCATATCTTATTCATGGAACCAGGTCAAAAGCTCTCTCTTGAAGTCTACACAACAAAAAGTTTCTTCTTTTTCATTCAGAACTTTTTCAATAATATTGCCTCAAAGTAATGCTATACTTGTCTTTCTACCCTCTTATATGTTTCTTCTACCCACTTGCTAATTCTTTGTTCAACCATACTTTCAAACAACTTTACAAATTGCCTACATCTCCACTCTTAAAAGAAAACACTTCTAAAGTGAAATCCATATTAAATAATTTATTTCGTTCTCATTTTAAGTATTCTACATGTGACCTATCTATATCGCAAGCACATGCACCTAATAGCACAAGACAAAACATAGAGGCTTTGAAGGAATATCTTTTCTACATAATTGATTGCATTCTTCTGCGTTTGTCCAACATTGTTTTAATATGTTAGTTGCTGTTCTGAATGAATTATATAGAAATCATTCGGATTTAACTTGGTTAAAGAATTGTTTAGGGGTGGTTGAAGAAATATCAAATAATTATTAGTTGAGCAGGATGCATGTTGATCAAAATGCCCCATAGATTTGTAATTTCTTTTGAGATTAGGCATTGAAAAGAGAACAGAATAGAGTAAGTGCCTGTAAAAATATCCCTCCTTAGAGAGCTTAAAGATTTATGGTGCAGCACCAAATTTGTTGATAAAAAAACTTTTGTGGATTAATGTATCATGCATTATAACACAAATATTCACAAACTTTTTAGGTATGGAGATTCCTTTGGTTAGAGGAGGAAAGGAGTTTGCAAAGAAAAAAAAGATTATGATGGGATGGCTCAAGCAAATTTCATTTGCTTAATAGTTAAAAAGCTAGTGCGTGGACTATTTAGGCAACACATTTGATATACTTTTTTTAAATTATTGTAGTGCTTTGAGTAAGATATGTAAGAATCAGAAGGATTCATGCAATTAATGATCTCCTCTATCTCTAATCCTATACAACTTGAATCGCATGGGTGACAAAATGTTCCCTTTATCTTTTTCCAATAAGATATCAACATGTTGCACCATCATATAATATTGACAGATCAGGGTAATAGGTGGCTCATTGTTTCAAAAGAAAAATATTGCTTTTTCCCAAAATAATTAGAGGTGTATTCACTTGTTTCATTTTGTTACGTGGTTTGACCAATATTTGGATTCAGAGTCGAACCCAAAAAAATGGTGTGCTAACATATACGAATCTAATTCTTGCTACTTTATTAGTTGATTAAAATATGAGGAAAATAACATGATTTTATAGATAATGTTAGCTTAAGATTATGGCATGTTAATGATGGATATTCTTAATTATAAGGACAATTTATAAGACTAGTTCATTATAGGTCATTGATACATTTAACTTTTGCAAAATCAATAGCATTTTAATTTTACTTTTACTTTCAATTAGTATTAATATTATTTATGCAAGTTATTATGTCCATATCAGATTTCGCCTTCATGAGGTTGGTATCATGAGTAGACAATCTTTCTTTTTTGAAATTAAAAGAAGTTTAACACTATAAAAATTACAAATTTAGAAAAAAAATCCTACAAAAATAGTTCTTGAGTGCAAGATCTCTTGGAGTATAATATCATTACGGTACTCATATAGTCATATGATGGCCATGGTTATAATGTAATATATACGATGTATGGTACTAAAAGAATGATACTTAGTTCTCCATTGAGAAGCATGACACTATCAAAACATCCAAATAATTTAATTAGATCCATGACCATGTCACAAGCTTTCAATCTATCCTAAAAGTGAAATTATGAGTCTAGTTTGGTTAAAGGTCAAACTTTTCTATAGTAGCATATGCAACAATTAACTTAGGGAGACCATAAAATAGAAAGAAAAGGTTCCTTTTTGTGACTAAAGGTTTAACGGGTGACAAAGACTTGATGATCTCACGGTTAATGATATAGAGGTTTGTTCTATATTACAAATTTATGACCCTGATAACCATGATGCACTGATGCTACAACACCAAACATAAGGTACAAATTGTGCAAAAACAAGTTGCACAAGATGCAATTGAGATGTATAATGCACAAGAGTTGTGCAAATCCATCAAAATATATAGTATTCCAATAATGCACCCAAAATGACACATGAGCATCCTAGGGGTTGAGTAATCTTGCATCATCTAAACTCGTTTCCTTGTTAATTTTAGTTTGCATGCACAATTTCTCTTATGTGTTGTTTGTTTAAATGCTTATTGTTGTGGTGTGTGTGAGTAGTTGGTGGATTTGTATAATCTTTGTGCTTTGCAAACTAAAATTATCCATGGAATTACAAATTTACCCAAGCACTAACCAACAAAATGACCAACAATATCCAATGTCAGGATACCAACCTTGAGCTCTCAAAATTGCTCTCTTCAGTCAAAAAATTGACTAAAAAATAGAAGAATATTTTAAAAGCACTAATTAAATCTTTTCATCTCACCACTAATTAATTTGGAGTTAAGGGAATTTTTTGCACTTATTGTTGTGAAAAATCGAGCCCTTAGAATCATACAATATTGTACCACAAATTAGTTGCAAACCAAATAGAGATAAAAGAGAATAATAGATTAATCAAGCACATCAACAAGACAAGAATTTATGTGGTAAAACCCATTTAGTATGCTAGGGAAACATCCATGGGGCAAATGATGCAAGAGGCTACTCCCCTCTACCCATACTTGACACTAACCATAAAATGCAACACATGACATGGTTCACTAAATTCAACTAAACATGAAAACATTGATTTCATTCATTCAAAAACAAAATTACATTTAACAGATGGTTGTTCATGGCCTTATCCTTCCTGACATCCAACCTGTTCCTTTTTCCCATTCTGGAACAACTTCTAACATCTTGCCTTTCACATAGGCAATCTTCTACTCGGTCGCTCTTGATTCCCCATCTTTGTTTTTCCCGAGTTCGCTCCTCGTCGTTCTATCCAGCCTTCTCCTTCTTTCTCTTTCCTCCCTACCTTCCCCCTGTTCTTCTCCCTTATCTATACTAAAATCAGACCCACACAACCATTGGTGTTTCGTTGGTTCCAATTGCTTACTTTCCTTTGATCATAGAGAAGATCTATGGATGAAAAATCATCCTGCCATACCTATTCGTAATTGACTACAATACCAACCCGCAACACCGCATGCGGTTTACACGTTGATCGCGAGGTTGCAATTAAATGAATTTTCGCAACACCGCCCACCCCAAACATTGTATCGCAGGATAACGGTTATCTCGCAACACCACAAGCCTATCAGATGACCACCACGAGGGTTTGGTTCCTTGCAATACTACAAGCTTATCAAACAACCACCGCAAGTTGCAATTTCCCCACAATACCATGAGCCAACCAGATGACCACCGTGAGGGTGCGATAAAGACACTTTTTGATCTGTAACGATAATCGATTGCAATGAAGGTCGATTCTTTCCATACTTGATTGACATCGAAGTTATGTGAGGCTGGGAAATGCCTATGAACACCAAACCAGAGCAAACCAAAACTAGAAAGTAAACCTAAATTTTTTTTTGGGTGATGTGGATAGCTTTTTTGCCCAAGATGCTCTTGTATTAGACATGTCGGGTAGAAATATTGTGAGCATAGGCTCATAATGGTGGAGTTGAGTGATATAAAAACTCTTTGATATTGTGAACAAATCTACAACGAACTCCATCGTTGTACTAGGTGTTGAAAATCAACCTTTCTTTTGCCTCTTCCAACATCGTGTCGGAACACGCACCACCTCCCTCCAGCAACATTGAATCTTCTTCTTCTTGCCTCTCGTGGACTCATGTCCACCCAAGCTTGACCTCCTCCATCAAATACCTGCCACACTTCTCTCTCCTTTTGTGGGTTTAAACCCACCTTTGACCAACCACCTCCACCAAATCCCTGCACAATCTCTTACAACTTCCACATACAGATATGCAGTATTTACATTCCACTTTGTCACGAAACACTCTTTCTCTTCACTACTAACCTCATCATACGAATCCACTATAAATTCTACATAATTAACTTGTACCTCTTCTTCCATTGTTGTGATTTCATCATCTGCTACAATTTCTACAAATGCAACTGTATCTTCATTCTTTGTAGTTGCAAGCTTTTCCTTCCACTCATCCTTTGTCACCATCATCTTTAGCAACAAATATTCTTCAACCTTCACAACCTCGATTGCAATCTCTTCTCTTTCCTTTCGATCCTTTTGCACAAGGACCTCCTCTTCTTTTTCTTTAGTTTGCATACCTGTTGCAACCATTTCCTTATTCTCTTCATCCTTCAAAGGATACTTAGCCTCTTTTATCTCACCTGATGCAACTTTGACATTGCTTTCTTCCTTTATACACTCATTAGAGCATACTGATGCAATTTCCTTAACCACTACCTCTAGTTTATCTCGCAATGGATTCAACACACATTTCTTCCCATCCTTTACTATGCTATAAGTGTTTATGCTACTATCATGTACAACCTCCTTATCCCAAAGCCAAGGTTGACCCAACAAAACATGACAAACATCCATGGGTACTATATCACACACAATTTCTTCCTCATCTATGCCAATATGAAAACTCACAATGCTTTGTTCACTTACCCAAATTCAATGACCTTCTTGCAACCAAGAGACATAGTATGGATTTGGGTGCCTCATCCTCTTCAAGTTCAATTTCTCAACCATCTCCAACACAACCAAATTATCTCTCTTATCACTGTCCACAAATACTTTACAACATTTTCCACCAGACTTGCATACAATTCAAAACACATCACTCCCTCAGATGAGTTCTTGTTTCACTTCATGTGGCTTCAAATATTCCTTCTTCATCCACAAACTCTTTTCATATCTCCAAGAAAATTTTCCAAACAAGTATGACACACTCTCTATCTGCAACCACCAACAAATTAGAATCAACACTCACTACCTCTGCATGTTCCCCCCGTGACAAACTCTCACCACTATCCTCTACCCAACAGGATTTTGGAAGATGCACCCTCACAATCTCTTCTACCCACTTCCTCTCAGTGGAAGAGATTTGCACACCTTCTACTCAGCCTCATCTTTGTTGGAGGATAGTCAACATGATTCCCATGGAACCAATGGCCTCTCAAGGCTTCTTCACTCTTCACAAACTCTTCACCCATGGTCCTAGTGGATGCTCTCCATGCTCAAGATTATCGAATCTGATACCAATTGATGCAAGAGGGTACTCCCCTCTGTCCATACTCAACACTAACCATAAAATGCAACACACAAAACAGTTCACAATTTCAACTAAATGGGAAAACATCGATTTCATTCATTCAAAAACAAAATTACATTTAACATATGGTCATTCATGGCCTTATCCTTCCTAGCATTCAACCCATTCCTTTTCCCTTTTTGGAACAACAACTTCTAACATCTTTCCTTTCACACAAGAAATATTCTGCTCAATTGTTGCTAATTCCCGATCTATGTTCTGCTCAAGTTCACTACTCGTCGTTCTATTCGGCCCTCTCCTTCTTTCTCTTTCCTCCCGACCTTCCCCTTGTTCTTCTCCCTTCTCTCAACTAAAATAAGACCCACACAACCGTTGACATTTCGTTGGTTCCAACTACTTACTCGCCTTTGATCGTAGAGAAGATCTATGACTGAAAAATCATCTTGCCATACATGTAAATAACTAATTGCAATACCAACCCGCAACACCCCAGGAAATTTACGCATTGACCGCGAGGTTGTGGTTTAATGAATTCTCGCAATATTGCTCACCTCCAAACATTGTGTCATGAGATAGCGATCATCCTACAACACTGAAATCCTACTAGATGACCACCATGGGGGTGTGGTTCCCTATAATATTGCAAGCTTATCAAACTACCACCATGAAGGTGTGGTTTCCTCGCAATACTACGAGCCTATCAGATGACCATCGCAGGGGTGTGGTAAAGACACTTTTTGATCTGTAACAATAATCGATGTCGGAGAAGGTTGATTATTGCCATACTTAATTGACATTGAAGTTCTATGAGGCTGAGAAATGCCTATGAACACCAAACCAGAGCAAACCAAAACCAGAGAGTAAACCTAAAAATGTTTTTTGGGTGGTGTGGATAGCTTGTTTGCCCAAGATGCTCATGCATTAGCAAAGTATTGATACTCTTATTGCTAAAAAAAAAAGTGCAATACAATCCTCATGTGGTCACCACATAAAAAATATAATATTTTTCACATGATCGCTATTGTTAGATCTAGGTCTTTTTTGACTCTTTGAATTAAAAAGGGTTTTAATCATAAAATTTTGCTTCTTGGGCTATCGCCCTTGAACCCCCATTTGAAGGGGTCCCAACACGATGACCCCCACACCCCCAATTTGTTTCCCCCCTTGGAACCTCCCAAGGTAGTTAGGTCTCCAAACAACATTGCATGGTTTAACTTGGTTTGAGAGTATGTTGTATTCTATAGAATTAGGACATCAATCTCTCATAATTTTATGGGATAAATTTGAATAATTGATTAAGAAATAATTTTATTTTATTTATAATGTTAGGAAAATCATATAGATTGATCAAACCCTTTCCTACATAATCCCATGTGAGAAAAGCATGCATGCAAGCTTACAAAATCACCATATGCAAAGATCAAAGATATATCACAAGATAACACAAGATATACCTTGAGAAAACCCTCATTGAAGGAAAATTATAGCCTCTAAAATTATCAACACAATGTATTATTCAATAATAAATATTACACTACACTTCCATAGTCTCCATGAACACTTCTAAAACATCAAGCTCCTCCAATACATCCTCCATGTGTGCAAGCATGAATCACATCCCATGTCATGCTTCACATATGCACTTCTCAGAATAAATCTCAGTACAATGACAACCAAGCCAAAACCCCAACTAGCCAGCCTCAACCACTAAACTATGCTTTCTTTTATATAACTAAGCTCACACAAAAAAACCAAATGGTAAGGTAAAACCATGTTCCTAAAAACCATGCGTACACAAAACTATTGACCCCACATTTACTTTTTGGTGTTAAGTTTCCCAAATATTAAATATTTTCACATGTTCTTATGTAATGTTGAGAAATGCGACTCAAATTTACTGACTTGATCGACTTCTTGGAGCAATTGTGTTTTCCTCCATCATTGGCCTAAGTTAAGTTGTTGGTTTTCAAGTTTTTCTAACTAAAGTTGCGGGGTTCTAAAGTTTCATAACCTCCCGACTTAGCGACTATGAAGCGAAGGCTTTTCCCTTTTTTGTCGATGTGTCATGAATTTTGAGAACTTCGCAACCTCTTCCTTGATGTTTGAAAGTTCGGGTTTTGAGTGACAGAGCGATCCCCTTTTTTATCGGCATGTCACATGTTTCTGGATTTTCCTAATCTCTGATGGAGTTTGTGAAGTCTGGGTTTCTCTCGACTTGGCGACATCGTTATGGGCATGTCGCAGGTTTTAGGAAATTCCTAACCACCGATGAAGGTTCTGAAGTTTGTTTTTCTCCTAACTTGTTGACCTCGTTATTGGCATGTCATAGGTTTTGACAACTTCACAACCTCTGACATGAGGTTTTGAAGTTCGGTTTTTCAGCGATATAGCAACTTGAATGCCAATAGATGTGGGGATCACTTAGAGTGTTGGGAGTTAAATATTTAAGTCTTTTTCGAGAGACTTGTTGTGAATTTTGTTGATTCCCTTTTGATTCTCCGGAATTGCACAAGCGATGTACACGTGTCTTGGTGGACCCCCTCACCACGACAAGCGGTATATGAAGGAGAGTTGATAGTTGGAAAGCAATGGTTGATTTTTGACTTTCGACAGATGTGGGACTTGTTAGGATGGTGGATCGTGTCGAAGGCTGACAGGTGGTGATGACATGGATAAATGGCATGTGGGCCCATGTGCTCGGTAAACTTGTTGATATGGTAATAAATGTCTCTTTGATTGGGTGACATGATGTTAGGTGGATAACTCTAAGTTTGACATTGGAGATTTGTTCAACTACTTATCCGACGGCCAAAAATGTTGGATGATAGCATGTGGCTCGATGTGTAACCCTAAAGGGGTGCAATAGTTGAACAATCATAGAGAGAGAGAGAGAGAGAGAGAGAGAGAGAGAGAGAGAGAGAAAATGTCTCTCTTGGAGTAGAGCCATGTAGGTATAGCACAATGGTTACTTAGTTGGGTGGTGGACTGGCCAAGAGGTTGGGTGCAGGCTGAGAGGTTGGAGGTTGTGTTGCTATGAGCCGAGAAATGAATCTTGCAGAAGGTGAAGGCCGAGCAACTATGTGATAGAGAGGTCGAGAGGTCGATGGTCAAGTCATGAGGCTATGTAGTCGAACGAGATGTCTCTTGCTGACAGAGGTGGTCGTGATGGGTTATGTTGCCGGACATTCTCTAGGATGGAACAAGATGTAAACTCTATAAAGGCTTAGAGCTTGAATTGTATTTGTAACTGTATTCTGTTGTTGAATAATACAATGGCGATCTGGGCTTTTGGAGTGTGGGGTTTTTTACCCAAAAGGGTTTTCCCCACGTATATTTGTGTGTTCATATCTTTTGTTTCATCTTTCATGGTTGTTGGTTCGGTTTTCTGAATCTATTAATGGTGTTGTTGAAACTAGTTAAGCATTAACTTCTCTCTAAGGATTAATGTGGGAAATGAACTGTCTTTTTCTGCTTTATGGCATAATGGTACGTGTCTTTGAGGTGATTTGAAGAAATTAAAATTACCGAAGACACCTTTGATCTTGGATGTTTCTTTCTGAGATGACCCATATTTCCCCTACAAGTGGTATCAGAGCCTTCTTCTGGGTTTTGTTCCTCCCTGGAGATGTTGGTTTTGGGTATCCCTTCTGTGAAGATTTCTTAGTCTGTTAGGCTTGAGGAAATCTAGAGGAATCAAATGATGTATTGATCCTTTGATGAGTAGAAGTTATTTTATGTTAAAGTCTCTGAGACAACACACAACGTGGAAGATGAAGAAGATGGAGAAACTTGAGTTGGTCATATTGAAATGATGTGACCTAAAGTTCATGAGTTGACAGCGGTATAACCCTCATGCATGGGGTGGAATATTATTGTCTCTATGGTTGTGTTGCAACAAACTTTCATATTGGGTGTCTATGTAAGAGGCTCCCTGATGATATGGAGATGTTTGGGTTGTTGTTCAACCATGGAAAAGTGTGCTTATGTTGGGTGTTTTTCCTGGCATTGGAAGGCGCAGTCTTATGTTATCCTAATTGCATGAAGGCTATGGAGTTGATCATTGGATGATCTGGAAACTTTTGAAATAGCCTATCTCTCTTGAATGCATGTTCATGTTGGTGGTTTTGGAGTTGGCTTGAAATGGGCTTGGAGTTCCTAAATTGTTGTTTTCTTTTTAAGGATGGTTTATACTTGTATGGCTTTGTGGTTTTGTAGGTTTTACACAATCAAGCAAAACTTGTGGTAATGTGGAGCTACTGTTAAGCTATTTTCTAGACCCTGGATTTTGGGGTGTGACTAGATGAAATAGTTGTAGTTCGACATGGTTTGAGGAGGTGTGATGTCTTCTCTGCATGTGAGTGTTGGTATGTGATTTTTCACTCAAAATTCTTGTGGTGTTGCTTATTGGGTTCCTAGAATATGGTGCTCATTGTGGACATGATTGGAGAATCAGATCTGAGCTTGATCTGGTGTTTGAGTGATGTTGTCTACAAGGTTATTCTATTTGAGACCTTAGTTTTGTAATTTCCAATGTGATGATGGGTTTGCATTTTTCTATTGAATGGATCTATAGGTTGTGCAATGTTGTGGGTTATCTTTACCTACATGTTTTTTTGTGAGACAACTTAGAAGTGGATTGTCTATATCCACGAGATCTATTTCTGTGATGGTGCAAAATTTTTAGTTGGCCTTGTCTGTGGTCACTTGTGCATTGGTGTGGTTTCTCTGAGATGTGAGGATGGATGGTATTGAGTACCTGAATAGTAGATTATGGGGACTTGTAGCATGTGTATCATGCTATGGATAGCTTGGATACACTACTCTATGTAATTTGTTTGACAATGATGGTCTTGTTTGCTTGGTTTGGAGATCTTGGTGCCACTTGGTATTGTTTTCAGATGGATATGTTGTTGTGTGGACTTGAAGGATTTTCAGATTAGCAGATGTTTGGTCATGATGCTTGGAAAGCTCGGTTGTCATGGTTCAGTGAGAGATTTTAGCAATAATTGTGGATTCATCACTTGGTGGTGAATGATCTTCTTTAGTGTTGTAGATGTTACTAGGAGGGACTCTTAAATCCGGTTGTTGTAGAAAGGTTCTTTCACATTTGCATGGACACTATTTGAGGATGTGTAACATATTGAAACCATGGAGGATGTTTGGAGTCTTTGGCCGAGGTGTTGGTTGTGTTTGACAAATGATGTTGGTTTAGAGTTGTTTCATGCCATTTTATACTCTTGCTTGTGCATCAGAGTTTTGGCATGAGGCATTGCTCTTGACACCATGTTATGTTCACCCGGAGCATCTGATCTCCTAAGGGGGATGTGTATATCATAATGTCATGACAAGTTCCTGGTTCAGATGATTGGAGCTTTGACAATGGTTTGATAATTCTCTATGTTTTGGGTGCATTGGTCATATGCTTGAGAACTTCATGATAGTGCAGTGATGCATTTGGATTTTAGCATGAGATGATCAGTTGCAGGTGCTCCTGGATACATTGAGAATAAGGTGACATAGTTGGCATTTAAGAGGTGTGTGTAGAAGGATTTTTTATGATGTGCATACTTTTCTCTCTGTGGTCTTGGTTATGGAGACTTATGGTGAGGGTTGTACAGGTTGTGCATATCATTGTGGATGGGTCCTGAAACTACATGTTTACACTCTCTATGTGATGTTATTGGTAGAATCATTATGCCTTGATCTTTCATTTTTTGCATTACCCATGCAGTGGGAGTTCCTGGATGTGTTTGGTCTTCTTCAACTAGTTTGTACATGGACCTTTTATCTGCAGTTGATGGGTTGGTTGTGTTGCTGGCATGAGTTTGTTGATGTGGATACCTTGGAGGTATGTGTGATTGGATGGATTAGCACTTGCTATGTGTGCTACTTTTAGTCACGTGGGTTGATTAGTTGGATGGGAGCAGTCGGTTTTCTAGTTGTTATTCTAGCTGATGTTCTATCTTGTTTCTGGATAATGACTTCATGGTTGTGTTCATGATTGGGGGCTTTGAATTTGATGTTGTGTTTCTTCTATATAGCTCGTGAGCACAATAGAGTGGTGGCAGTGTTGAAGTCCTTACCATCTGTAGGATCTAATGTTTGTGTTCTTGAGACTGTTGCACATATGCCTTGGCTCATTCCTTTTTCTTGTGGTGGATGGTTGGAACCGTTGCCTGAGTTGGTGGATATCTTGGATGTCGGTGCAGGTGTCTTGGTTGGAGTGCGAAAGCATTGTTTAAAATTCTTGAGTTTTCTTTGGAAGGATCCAGTAAGTTCTTCATCAAGTGGGAGAATGTTGAGAAATATGACTCAAATTAACTGGCTTGATCGACTTCCTAGAGCAGTTGTATTTTACTCCATCATTGGCTTGAGTTAAGTCGTTGTTTTTCAAGTTTTTCTAATTGAAGTCGCGGGGTTCTAAAGTTTCATAACCTCCCGACTTAGCGATTGTGAAGTGAAGGCTTTTCCCTTTATTGTTGGTGTGTTGTGGATTTTGATAACTTCACAACCTCTACCTTGAGGTTCAAAAGATTTGGTTTTGAGCGATAGAGCGATCCCCTTTGTTATCGACATGTCGTGGGTTTCTGGATTTTCCTAACTTCCAATAGAGGTTGTGAAGTTTTGGTTTGTCCTGACTTGGCGACATCGTTATGGGCATGTCACGGGTTTTAGGAAATTCTTAACTGCCAATGAAGGTTCTAAAGTTCATTTTTCTCCTGACTTGGTGACCTCATTATCGGCATGTCATGGGTTTTGAGAACTTCACAACCTCTGACATGAGGTTTTGAAGTTTGGTTTTTCAGCGATATAGCGACTTGGATGTCGACGGATGTGGTGATCACTTGAAGTGTTGGGATTTAAATATTTAAGTCTTTTTTCAAGAGACTTGTTGCAAATATTGTTGATTCCCTTTTGATTCTACGAAATTGTACAAGCGGTGTACTCGTGTCTTAGTGGACCCCCTCACCATAGCATATGGTATATGAAGGAGAGTTGACAGCTGGAAAGCGATGGTTGGTTTTCGACTGCCGACAGATGTGGGACCCATTAGGATGGTGGATCATGTTGAAGGTCGATAGGTGGTGATGACGTGGAGGACAAATGGCATGTGGGCCCATGTACTCGGTGAACTTAGTGAGATGGTAATAAATGTCTCTTTGACTAGGCAGAATGATGTTAGGTGGATAACCCTAAGTTCGACGTTGGATATTTGTTCAATTGCTTATTCGTCAGCCAAAAATGTTGGATGATGGCATGTGGCTCGAGGTGTAACCCTAAGGGGGTGCAATAGTTGAACAGTCGTAGAGAGAGAAAATGTCTTTCTTGGAGCAGATCCTTAGAGGAATAGCGTGACGATTACTTGGTTGGGTGGTAGACTGGCTGAGAGGCTAGGTGAAGGCTGAGAGGTTGGAGGTTGGGCTGAGAGGCTGGGTTGTTATGAGCCGAGAGATGAATCTTGCAAAAGGTGAAGGTTGAGCGGTTGTGTGATAGAGAGGCCAAGAGGCCGATGGTCAAGTCGTGAGGCTATGTAGGTGAACGAGATGTCTCCTTGCTGAGAGAGGTGGTCATGATGGGTTATGCTATAGGATATTCTCTAGGATGGAACAAGATGTAAACTCTGTAAAGACTTGGAGCCTGAATTGTATTTGTAACTGTATTCTATTGTTGAATAATACAATGGTGATCTGGGCTTTTGGAGTGTGAGTTTTTTTACTTGAAAGGGTTTTCCCCACGTATATTTGTGTGTTCATGTCTTTGGTTTCATCTTTCATGGTTTTTGGTTTTGTTTGTTGAATCTATTAATGGTTTTGTTGAAACCGGTTAAGCATTAAATTCTCTCTAAGGATTAACGTGGAAAATGAACTATGTATGTTTCTGCTTTATGGAATATTAGTATGTGTCTTTGAGGTGATTTCAAAAAATTAAAATTACTGAATGCATTTTTTATCTTGGATGTTTCTTTCTGAGATGGCCCATATTTCCCAACATGTTTATTATCTCAAAGCAGATAGTCCTCAATCATATTATAGGGAAAGTAGATATAGTGCTTAGATTAAAAAGGTAATTTCTACAAGAACTAGACAAAATTGTACATTATGATCATACAGTAAATATGGCCATGAAGAATCCTCATGTTGGAAGTTGTATCATTAAAATAACACTCACATGTAAGGTAAGAAGGGAAAGAAAATTATTAATCTCTCTTTGAAAAGGATAAAGAGGTTAGTATAATTGATGGCGCTTTGGAAGTGGATTCTAAGCTTACTAGCACTACTAAGAAAGTTGTTGGAAAATGAATCATTACTTAACATCAAGATCCATGTTAAGGGTGTTAATGTTGATGCACTATTTGATTCTTAATCTCAAAATTAACTTGATTTCCTAATACCTAGTTGAAATAATTGGCCTTGTAACTTATCAATACACCAAGCCATATGGGTTGGGCTGGATAAAAGGTAAAAACATTCTATTCAGTGAGAAAGGTAAAATGAAGTTTTCATTTGGCTCCAAATTTGTCAATGAAGTGGTTGTAGTAGATGTTTTTCTCGTGGATGTTTGTGGTGGTACTCTTGGCAAGCCCAATATGAATAGAAATTAGTATTTAATTAAAGAGAAAACAAGAATCACCTTATCAAGGATAGAAAGAGATTCATGATATTTGTTAGTAAAGGCATAAATCAATATAATGATATCTTAAATATTCATGGAAATATGTTAAGTTCAAACACAAGGATCATCCATTTGGAGAAAGATAATTTTGATCAAGTTCCTCCATATCCAAGTACGTTAACATCTGACTATTTGGATAGTTGAAGACAAAGGTGTTCTTGATTTCATCTCTTGTTCATTTTTTGGTTCAAGGAAAGGTGGTAATCAAATCATTAGTTGAGGGGTTCATCCATCCTCATCCATTGAGTCTTTGAGTTTTGGGGAACTAAAATATTCCATATCAAATATATTTGATCTATAATATGAGTATTTTTTATACTTCATGGCATGGTTGAAGAGGTTTTACAGTAGGGCACAAAGTCTTGGAAGTAAGAGAATGTGTAGGATAGTATGGGACATTCATGTGCAAGCTTTGGTGGATAAGAAAAATAAAAAAATTGCTTTGTTGTAAATTTATTAGTTGCAATAGGTGGTGAATGATATTTCATTATGATGATTGTAAATCATCATGGAAATTTTAAAAATATAATAAGGAAAATGAAATTGTGGGCCTATAAAAGGTTAAAAAATGATTTGCATGGAAAAACATGTCCTGTGACATTCTAGTTTCTAGTTTTAAGACCCTTTCAACTTCCTTGTTCTTTGTAATTTTATATATGGTCATTGGAGACTAGAATAAGTATCTTAGACATAATTTATTTATGAAAGAGGGTTGTGTAAGGGGATAAAAACTATAGTTTTTAATTCCTAGTGACTATTGTAAAGAGAAGAATTAGGGGAGGTGTTCTAAGATATTTTAGTAGTCAATTGGGATGATACTAAGAAGTGGATCAATATTTTATATTAATCTTATGAGGCTTAGATCTATTATAATTACCATTTAGAGTACTTTTAAAGTGAGACTAAGGTCATACTTTGTAGATTTTTCACTTGAAGTGTTTTTCTCTTAGGTATATCAACCTCACATTTCATTTGGTGTAGATCTCTATGCCTTTTCTCTCCATGTATATTTATGCTTGTAGCATCATAAATTGTTGACCCTAAAAATTTCACACTACATGGACACCCTTTTTTTATACTAGATTATTAAAATATATTAAATTCCCCAAAATATCGATAAATTTGGATAAAAAGCAACCAATTAGGGGTGGGGGCACCCCTAACCTAAGTGTGGCCTATTTTAATAAATGAAATTTTGGATGTTAGCCTTGTGTGTTGTAAAGTGGCCCGAGGTCAACCTATAATTAAAAATATTAGTTGGGATCCATATATAAATAAGTTTTCTTCTCATTTGAACATTAGGAATCATGATGAACAATAAGCTATTATGATGCACTTATTGTGAAGATGTATTGAGTTATCCTCTACATGCTAGCTACAACAACCTATTGCATCTTGTGGATGAAACTATTGCAGATCTTCAAGATATTAAATCATCCATCAATAACCTTTGATGGAAACTCATGGTGTGGACATCACTTCAATAGAGATTTCATAAGGTAACATTACCATTTATCATTTATTGTTCTAGTCAATTATTGTTGTTTGGCCTTTTCCCAACTTCAGGTAAGCCCTCTTGATCATCATCATTTGTTGTTTGTGGAGGTGGAAACACCAAAATGGGTTTTGAATTAGGAAATCCCCTATTCAACATAACATTTCCCCCTCTTTTCATGTGTGCAACCCAAATCTGAAATTTTCGTTAGCAACAAGTCACAAGAAACATAGAGAAGATTGCAACCTACCATCTAAAGTTTGCAAATCTCAAAAAATCAGATTTTCAAGTATAGGGCAATACCACCCTTGACCCTCAAATTCAAGCCCAATTTTTAATCACAAGTTCCTTTTTGTATCCCTTTTCCAGATTTGTGTTTGTTTCGTCAGTTTTCATTTTTATCTGTGTGATAAATTACATTTTCAAATCTAAGGTTTATGTTAAATAAGCTTGTTAAAAAGCACATCAAAATTCTTCTCCTTGCAACTCAAGAGAACCAAATGTTAGGTGATTGGCTCTCCCTTGTGGAAACTAGGCAATTATCAAACCCTAGTTTATTTGTGTTTTAATGTAGAGGGCAAGTGAAAATAAATTGATTCTAGTTAATCTACTAGCTGGATCTTGGATCTCTTTTCCTACTTTCAATGCTTGATTAGGATTATTTGTATTGCTCTCTAAGTTTAAAATTTGTTGTTGATAGTTATCATACAAAATATCCATTGTAGTTTGTAACTCATTTATGCTCTTGAATAAGAAAATGGCAAAAGATTCTATGTTGATGATGTTTCCTAAATTTTGAAAGGTTTTCTAAGTTGATTGTGATGGACAAGAAACTACAATAAATTTTTTATTGAGTTGGGAGGGTAAATTGATCACTTATTTCAATAAAAAATTGAAAGGGGATAGGTAGAAATATTCTCTTTGTGACCAAGGGTTCTATGAGATAGTGTAAGATTTGAGTAAGTGGATGCACTAATTATTTTCAAATGAGTTTGTGTTGCACAAATTCCACCAAGCACTAAAATATATTAATAGCCAAAAAAAAATTAACCCAAGGAAAATGAGGTGGGTAGAATATATGTAGGGATACACTTTTGTTTTTAAACATCATGCTTGTAGAACCAAAAAAATTATAGACATATTGAGTATGAGGCATACATTATTATCTACAACGAATGCTAAAATAGTGAACATATAGTTGATGAAGAATTTATATGGTGTAGTTCTTAATTTTGTAAATTCATGGAGCTTAGGGATGAATATTAGTTCAACATGGGCTTGACGAAGAAATTATTTAGAGAGTTAAAGTGATTTGAAGAACCACATAAAAATGAGAAATCTCATACCTTACTCTTGAAGAGGTAGATAATGCAAATCGAAAGGTATAGTCTACCTATTTTTTAGATGCATTATAGTTTTGCTTTATTTTCTCATGTATGGGTCTAGGACTATGAATAATTTAGTTTTGAGGATGGGTTTGAGAATTTTAGAGAATGATTATTGGCAAAGGGTCAATTCTCTATATGTAGGAATGAATTGTAGTGAGATAATATTTATTGTTGAGAATCCCACATCTTTCATATTCTTTGATTTGTTACTACTTTTTTAACCTCGTTGTTGAATAATTAGATGTGAAGTCATTTTTTTATATGAAGATTTGGAGGAGATATATATGTTACAAAACTACAACACTTGGTATTGTAAGAAGGATATGGTTTTCAAGACATCTCTCTATGGATGCGATTTCACAAAGTATTGTATGTTCTCATTTATATGGGAATGAATCTCTTAGTTGAGTGATATTATTTGACACCAAATGAGATAGAGTACATGAGCCATGTCCTTTATGTGAGTGAACTTGGTATTCTACTAAGATTTACACTAGACTAGTCATTACTTAAGTAGTGGGATTCGTAAGCAATTACAAGTCCATTTTGGACAAGTGAAGAATATAATGCCTTTGGTGTATGAACTTATTTTTTTATCATAGATTTAGCTTTGATAATCATTATAATATTTTTTTGTTGTCAAGGTATTCTCAAAATAATTTTGTATTAAAATAGAGATTTTTATGATATATTACATGTGCTGCATGTGATACTTTCAAGTTTAGATCTGATAATGTTCATATTTTACTTTATCTATGTGGATATAAGTGTGTATATATACATATATATACACACACACATATATATATATATGTGTATGTGTATGTGTATGTGTATATGTATGTGTATGTGTATGTGTATGTGTATGTGCATGTGTATGTGTATGTGTATGTGTATGTGTACGTGCATGTGTATGTGTATGTGTATGCATATATGTATGTGTATGTGTCTGTGTGTGTGCATGCACATGCATATGTGTATGTGTATGTGTCTGTGTGTGTGCATGCACATGCATATGTGTATGCGTATGCGTATGTATGTGTATGTGTACATACGTATACGTATATGTATACCTATACATATACATGTATATATATGTTATATGCATGTAAATGTGTACATATATACATGTATGTATGTACGTGTGTGTATATATGTATATATATATGTACATATATCCACATAGATAAACTAAAATATGAACATTATCAGATCTAAACATGAGAGTATCACATGCATTAAACATAATATACATTAAAAATCTAGATGCATCACATGTATGTTTGTATATATATGCATATATATTTATACATGTAAATGTATATATTTATCCATACATATATGTATATATGTGTGTGTATATACATATTTATAGATGGATGTTGATATTAATGCATCGACATTCTAGATGTTATTGGTTATCATATTTATGTGTTTGAATGATGTACATTGGCATGGTTTTATTTAGATATGATGATCATATGATGTTGTAACCCATTGGATGATTTTAAATTGCTTCAAATATTATTTATAAATATTTTGGTACACTTCATGTGTGAATTGAGTGTATAGTTATATTCCCACCAAATCATGTAGGTCCATGTTATTTCCCCTATAGTGGTTATATTGAAGATGTTGCATTTGACCTAATATGTTTGTTAACACTTATCACACTCAAATTGAGTGTGAGATGTCTTTTATGAGACCTTGAGTTGATTTGGATCCAAATTAGTAGTGATTTTGGAGTTTGCTTATGTTAAACTACGATTGCATGATTATGTTTGTGATTGCTTGTTTCCTATTTGTATTCAATTACAATTGGATGAATGAATCTTTCCATGAAAATGTTGTATGATGCATTTTGAAAAATTCGAAATTGGAAAGGAAAATGGAAACTTCTAGTTAATTATATTAGAAAATTATGCACAATTATTTTAATTAGTTAAATAGTCTTTGTTTATAAGTTCAATTCAATTATTTATTCATTTAAATAATTAACAAATCGGTTCGAACATGAAGTTAAATTTATATGAATGCTAATTAGGAAAATAAAAATAAAAAGGTTAAAAAGAAAATGGTAAAATATAAATAAAAGTGAAAAAGGAAATATAAAAGAAAAAGAGAGATAAAAGGGAAAAGGGATTTTCATTTTAAGGATTCATTCTTTTTCTTTTAATTTAAAAAGGATTCTCTCAAAATCATCTTCCTCTCATTTGGAAAATCTATGAAATTTCTCAATTGAGGAGTTGTTTGGGCTTTGAGTGAATTGGAGATTGAAAGCATTGAAGGTGTGTTTGAAGTTTGTATGAAATTTATTCTATGTTGGTAAACAAATTTGTAACTATGATTATATCTCCAAGAATGACCTTTTTTTGCTAAAAAACAATGATAATTGTACCAATACTTGTAATAGAACAGTGGTCTTCATTTGAGTTTAAGAGGGGTAGCTCCCTCATATGTTAAAATTTAGGTGTTTTCGATATTTTAACCAAAAATACCAAAGATGAAAAGGGAAAAATTGAATGAAAATGACCTACATAAACCCTAGTTGCAGGCACATGAATACCAACTGGGATTTCACAAACATGTATAAAATAAAGAAGATTCATCACAAAACCAAAATACACATTCCCAAATTTATATGATGAAAGAAAACAATAATAAGTATGCTTCTATAACAACAACGGAAAAAGACATGCAAACTCACACACTATGAGATAGGCTATGTCAATGCACTCAAACCAAGATACCAAGATTATGATTGCATTTATTTGCACATGTTGCACAATTTGTGAATGCTTCAATAGATGACCAATAGTTTACACAATGACAAAAATGGACTACCGATCTAACATGCAAAAAACAATGATAATAATAGGGAAAACACCCAAAACATAAGAATCTAATGCTTCCTCTATTATTTTATGAAAGTTACACAACTTCAAAAACCCTTTCATACAAAGCTTGAATCTAGAAAGTCCTTTGTTCCTCCTTAGTTCTCTAAAACAAAAAAAAAGAACCAAAAGTAAATAGAACCCAAATAAAATGGAACCCCTTTACATTTGAAAACATTTCCTTTATAGCTCTTCAACCAATAACTGACTTATAACTTATTTGTAACCATCACTTTTAAAAATTTATAGAATATTTAAAATATTACAGTCATTTTTAATAAGTGTATGTTTCAACTCATTAAAATAAATATTTTAAGAACATCAATACAACTAAGTTTATAATAAAATTTGGGTCTTCGTATAAATTTGACAAGCATATGCTTGTCAAGGCATTATATCAAAAAAATTTCATGTACATGTACCAGCTATAGGTATTCATCTACACATGTATTTTGTCTAACATATTCATTTTCTTCTCATTTTTCACTCAAACAAATTACAGGTTCATTAATTTCTTCAAAACCTTGACATATTGCTTTCAAAACAACTATTTTATCTCATATGCAATTGAAATTCATAGGCTTCTTTAAGGAAAAATTCAAATAGATATATTGGTAAGATTTGGCTCTAATTTCTACCTATATCTACAAAAAATCTTGAATTGGATTGATTTGTGTGTACCTCAAAATATTCTCTTTTGTCATTACATACAACACAAGGAAAATCCATCTCGAGAGTGAATATTTATACCAAGAGAGGGTCATCTAGAAAATTGAAGTTTTGAATGATGCGTCCACTTGTTTCTAACCATACTTGCAACATGTCTTTAGCCACTCTAATATTTATTTCAAGAGGCATGGTTAACAATCCAAATGCAATTGCTAGCTTCTCACTGTTGTGGTAGAGAAATAATCATTTTCCCTCTTTCACATCACTAGGTAAATGTCTTGAATCTAAATACCCAACTACCTTTATCTCCAAAGTCAATTTCTTCAAGTTTACATGACTATCTTATGTTTGTGGATGTCTTCTATATAAAAAACCATATACCATTTTATGGCATTCAATCCCACTACATCTATCGATATTTTTAATTCTTCTATCTTTCATTAACCTCCCTACCATTTGAAACTCACCCCACTTCACTTCGATTTATGCATATCCTACAACAATTTCATTCCATGAGATGGCATCCCTTGAGGCATCCTTTCAAATAGTTCACATGCTTTATAAATGATTCCACACTTTGCGTACATGTCTACATATAAAGTTCCAAATCATAATCTTGGGGGGATTCTCGATTGATTGATTTGGGGGGTCTCTTGGTGCATTCTTTTGATTTGGTTTCCACTGCTCTTCTTTTCCATAAATCATTCTAAAGTTTTTTTCTAACACCATATAACTATTCAACTTGGAATGAACATGCATAAAGTGCCTTAATGAATCTAGGCCACTCTCTATATATTGAAAATAAGGTACCTAAACCTTAAAATGATGATAAAAAGATAAAATGGATGATTGAGCATACAAAATCTCTTGGATGTCTATGTCTTAATTTCAAAAAATCTATTATTTTAAATTGAATCATGTAAAGATTCTCATGAAGCTTGAAACAAATTAAAAAATATGTATGACACTACAAATGAAGTAAAAGGATATCAAATTGATAGTAAATTGACGAGACTTGATCTAAAGACCTTAAGTAACATCTAGGATTACATCCCTAAGGCTAATGATCTAAGAGAGTATTGTAAAGCATGAGAAATTGAGAAAAATGGAATTCAGTTGGTTTATAATGCATTGAACAAAATTCATTCTAATTATGCAACTTTTGTTTCTAGCTTTCATACTCAGGTTAATTTTGGGGTCTACATATACTACACCTTCATTTTCATATTTTTTCTAAGATGTTAATACATGAGAAACAAAATCTTCTTTCTATGGGTCTCAGAAAGTCATCTCAATCTCAAGATTTGTTGGTTAGTCAAGTGAAAGAGAAAAAAATCAAATAAGCAATAGAAGAAATCAAAGAATAATCCACATTTAGGTCAATCACAAAATAAATCCTCTTCCAAAGAGAAATAATCTAAGAAGGAGAATCCTACTTATTCATATTGCAAGAAGACTGGACATGAAGAATGTTCTTGTTAAATAAATAAGGATATTAATGCATTGAAACATATTCTAAAGAAGAACTACATTGATCTACTTTCCAGAATGTCTAAGTCAACTTCTTCTTTAATATAGTCTAATAAGGAAAAAGGCCATGTTGTTTTTCGTACTATATCAAGTAAAAATAAAGGACAAGCTTTGAGTGCTTCTACAAGTCTTGGATCAGGGAGATGGATTCTAGATTTAGGAGCATCTCATTATGTCGCATCTTCACAATCTATATTCTCTTCTTTTGAGCCTTGTGCTATGCCACCTATTTATATGGGAAACAATATATACATGAATGTAATTTGAATGGTATCTATTAATATTGGGGATGAAACTTTCAAGATCTTTAATATTTGCCTCATTTGTCAAATAATCTTCTTTTCATCTATCATATTACCCATGGTGGAGAAGGGAGGACTGTGGAACCCACTCCTGATTAAGTTATCATTAGATACTTGTAGAGTAGAGAGATTATTTCTATTGGGATGATTGATCATGCATCTTGGTTATACACCTTTGCATATTTTTCTACTAATTATGGCTTTGATCCTTTGACTATTGATCACACTTCTAGTGTGGACCATGATTTTGAAGAGAATTTGGCTACTTGAACTTTGGTATTCTCACATATGATCTAGTTCTTGATCCTTGAATTTCATATCATCTATATACTATTATATTTCATGATGCTTTTGTTTCTATATTCATGGATAATTTTGATTCAGTACAATAAGATATGCATTTTTTTCTAGTGAGTACTTGATAGGCATTGCAAGTTTATTTGTAGAGTCCCACATTTTATATTTTAGAGATACCATTGATTGCATACATATTATATTTAATGTAGATTATTCTTATTAAATTATTATGAAGGAACATTCAAACCTTCATGTCCATTCTCCACATGAACATTCACCATAGTTTGGCATGAGTGTGATACTTTTGAGTAGCATTTGGATGAGGAATCATTGTCTTTAGAGGAGGTACTTGAGCCTTTGGATCTTGTTCTACATCCATCTCTACTAGATTCTTGTTTTCATACATAAACCTATAGGAGTTTACGGTGAACTCCTTAACACCCCAAGATCACCTGTTGTAAGAATTGGCTATGAAGGTAGCCACCCAAGATCAAGAGGCCTAATAGAAAGCACAAGCATAAGAGAGATATAAACAATATGACAAGAATGAACTGTATTATGCCAATGATGAAAAAATAGAATGTGATAAAGTACATAGGAGATCCCTTGGTTATATAGCCAAGGTGAGAACATAGAAGGGCATACGATTATGACAAGTGGCATAATCTTATGAAATGAGACAACTGTGAAAAGCTATCACTTCACCGAAAGTGGAAAAGTGATAATGTGATAATCTCCATAAATAGTGGATCACCCACAAAAGGTGGAGAGGTAATCACATGATATGTCCACAAAAGGTGGATGTGATAAATTAATAACATGATAAGTCCACCAAAAATGGAAATGCTCCAACTACCTCCTATGTGGTCCCTAAGTAAACTTAACTAAGGTGTAATTATGACCTAGGAAAAGGTACAACACTTTTAATTTCACCAACACCCCCCCTTAAGTGCAACTTAGGGAGAATGTACACAAAAGAAAACAATGCAAGATGGGTCCCGACAACTAGGGCATGTTAGGTACCCATGTAAAAATGCAATGCAATCTCTCATAAAGCAAAGAAAAGGAGAAAACCACGTGGGATAAACTCCCCCCCAAAAGATAGATGAAAAACAAGAGAAAAATATCTCAAATGGATGAGAAGGACAAAACCCCTATAAGAGGAAAAAGTCCCCCCCATAAGAGAGAATGAAGAATTCAAGAGACCTCCTCAGATGGAATATCCCGCACCCCCAAGAGAGCTCGCAAATGATGATACGTACTCTTAGTGAAGGGTTTGGTGAAGATATATGCACCTATTGTGTTGTAGGACAGTACTACAAATCAATGACTTGCTCCTGTATCAG
The DNA here is from genome assembly GCA_007115665.2 of Sequoiadendron giganteum. Classification (NCBI taxonomy): domain Eukaryota; kingdom Viridiplantae; phylum Streptophyta; class Pinopsida; order Cupressales; family Cupressaceae; genus Sequoiadendron; species Sequoiadendron giganteum. The sequence goes on along the minus strand of CM021102.1, from coordinate 677,376,991 downwards.
CTCCCTGATGTAGTGCATATGAATCTCAATGTGTTTGGTCCTCTGATGGTGAACCAAATTATTTGAGATCTGGATGGCACTCTGATTGTCACAATGAATGACTGTAGGACATGGAATTGTGAAGCCAAACTCAATGAGAATATTCTGAAGCTAACTAGCCTCAGTAGTGGCATTAACAACCCCTCGATACTCAGCCTTAGTCGAAGAAAGATCAATAGCATGTTGCTTCTTACTTTGCCAATAAATGGGGCTAGAACTAAGATGAAAGTTGCAGCCAGAAGTGGACTTACAATCATCAAGATCGCCAACCTAATCAGAATCTGTATATCCCACCAAGGTAAGTCTTGTTCGTGTTGCATAGTGAATCCCATGATGATGTGTACCTTGTATGTAATGTAAGATGCATTTAGCTACTTTCCAATGAAGCTCATGTGGTTCTTGCATAAAGATTGAAACCATGCCAACTACAAAGGAGATATCAGGGCATGTGTGAATCAAGTATATGAGACTCCCAACAAGCTGACAATACAAAATGGCATCAAAAAGTGGAGTAGAAAACTTATCCTCAAGCTTGACTCCTGAAAGAAAGGGAGTTGAAGTAGGCTTACAATCAACCATGTGAAACCAAGCTAAAAGATCAAGAGCATACTTGGGCTGAGAAAGAGAGATCCCAGAAGCTGACTATGTGATCTCAATCCCAAGAAAATAGTGTAAAAGGCCCAAGTCAGTCATAGAAAATCTGTCTTTTAAAGCAGATTTGACACTGCCAATGATGGATGAGGTATTCCCTGTAATGATCAAGTCATCAACATAGAGCACAAGTAGCAAATGCGAGTCATCCTTTCGCAAAATGTAGACATTCATATCTGAATGACACTTGGTGAATTTTGCTGAGAGAAGAAAGGAATCCATCTTGGTATACCAAGCCCTAGGGGCTTGTTTGAGGCCATAGATAGATTTCCTCAATCTGCAAAGAAAAGAACAATCCTGTATGAATCCTTGTGGCTGCTCCATGTAAATCTCCTCATGAATATCCCCATGAAGAAATGCACTCTTCACATCCATCTGATGAACAACCCAACCATGAGATGCAACAATAGCAAATGCCAAGCGAATGGATTTCATCTTAGCAACGGGTACCTACAAAGGTCTTTGTATAATCAACACCTGGAACCTGTGAGAAACCTTTTGCTACAAGTTGAGCCTTGTATTTATCCACACTTCCATCCGCTGCATACTTAGTCTGATAGATCCACTTACATCGAACCTTCTTTCTCCCCTTAGGGAGAGGAACTAAATCCCATGTGTGGTTCCTCATCAAGGAACTATACTCTTCCTCCATTGTTGAATCCTACTCTAGAACTCTTGATGCTTCCTTGAAGGATTGTGGATCGGGAGCACTAGCTATAAAAGTATGTGGAAAATCTTGATGTTGTGATCGAGTCCTTCAAGTATCTGAAGGACCCCAACAAGAGAACTTGTTGACTCAAGAGTCTGTCGATCCCAACGAGGTCTAGTAGGAGATGAAGGATGAGGCTCCTCAACTACAAGTGGTCCCTGCGAAGGTGTGATCCTATGAGTCGGAGTTGAGGGAGAATCATCATCTGAGTTACTATCATCACTTTCCACTATGGAGGAAAGAAGAGGAAGATTAGAGGCCAAGCTAGGAGATCTTTCCTCAAAGTGAACACTCCTCTCAATGAATATCTCATGTGTCTCTAGATCCAAAATTCTATATTCCTTAACACCTTCAGGATATCCAACAAAGATTTAAGGCCTACTCTGAGGCTCCAATGCCTTGCACTTCTCTGGAGGTATGCATGCCCAAGCTAGACAACCAAAAACTCTAAAGTGTCTCACAATTGGTTTTCAACCACACCAAACCTCAAAAGGATTCATACCCTTCAAAGCCTTATGGGGAACCCAATTTTGGATGTGTGTGGCACAACTGATAGCTTCTTCCCAAAATTGAGGATCAAGAGAATGAGCATGAATTATGCAGCTAGCCATATCCTTAAGGGTTCTATTCTTCCTTTCAGCAACACCATTTTGTTGTGGATTATATGCAACTGAATGCTAAAGATCAATCCCCTCAAGAGTACAAAATTCCTCAAGTCTATTGTTCACATATTCTCTTCCATTTTTTGTGCAGAGAATCTTGACTTGCTTCCCCGATTGCTTCTCAACATGAGCCTTGAAGGCTAGAAATTTGTCAAACACTTCACTCTTGTGAACAAGAAAATATACCCACGTTAAGCGGGAGTAGTCATCAATGAAGGTGAGGACATAGCGGGCCTTGCTAAATGATGGCACTGGAAATGGACCTGCTACATCACTATGAACCAATTGAAGAACTTCCAAAGCTCTCCAAGACTTCCCTTTGTCAAACTTCTCTTCTGGATGCTTACCCAAGGAACAACCTGAACATACAACATCGAAAAAGCTAATTTGAGGGAGTCCTGTAACCATATCCTTGGAGATAAGCTACTGAAGATAGCGGTAATTGAGATTTCCAAACCGTTCATGCCATAGCTTACTTTCTGAATTTGAATGAGTGGGCAAGGTTGTAGAAGGAGATTTAGGCACAAAGTGGGAGAATTAGTAAAGTCATGTGTTGTGATTGGCTTGTACCACTGCAAGCAAGGCATCATCCTTAAGTTCTTTGACCACAACTGAATCTGGTAGAAACTCAACTTTCTTGCCATCTCCAAAGTGAGTGATTTGGTAGATTGAAAGAAGATTGGTGCTCAAGTTAGGAACATAGTGAACATTCTTAATTGTTCCTTCATCCATGAAAATCGAACCTTTTCCTTCAACTTCCACTTGATTATCATCACCTATGAAGATGTGAGGTACTTTAGATGGCTCCAAAGAATAAAATTGCTCCCATGTAGAACCCATGTAATGAGTAGCACCCAAGTCAAGTATCCATTGTTGTGAAGAACCTATAGTAGCCACAAATTATTGCCCTTTTCCTTTTGATTTTCAGGAAGTGGAAGGAGATGAATCCTTCTTCTTGTAGGCAGATGGAAAATTTATGTTGTTCTTCTTGATGATGTTTGTCAACTCATCAATTTGCTTAGTGTGGAAATGATGCTCATGTCATGACCAAATCTCTTGCAATATGAACAAGTTGGTCTCTCCTTGCTTGAATTTCCCTTCTTGGGAGAAGATGAAGAATTCCCTTGTTGTGGAGAGGATGATTGCGCTTTATCTTGTTGTGTCTTTTCCTTAAATGGATTTTGCTTCTTGTTAGAACCCTTTCCTTGAGTCCCTTGATTCCCTTGATTAGCCACCAAAGATTTGGATTTTGAAGACTTGAGAACCCCCATGCTTATCAAATTTTCTTGCTCTAGCTTCAACATTTTTGTAAATGTATCAAATGATGGCATAGTGAAAGAACTACTCACTATTAAGCGATGGGTTTGGAAGCTAGAAACACATTTTGCATATTCTGATGGAATATTTCCCAACAAATTGTATACCAATTGGGAATCCTTTTTGTCAATGCCACAATCCTTAAGTTGTGCTCTTAGCTCATTTACCTTAGTGACATAGTCTTGGATTGTATCAAAATTCTTGGGATCTAGCATTGTGAGATAATTGTCAAGCTGATAACCTCTAATCTCATCAACTTGGCCATACAATTGACCAAACTTTTCCCTAGCCTCTTTGATTGTTTTACACTTTTCAATTTGAAAGATTATATCTTTTGATACATATTTCCTTAAATTTCCAAGAGCCATAGTATTTTTAGTTATCCAATCCATATGAGCATTAGGATCAGTTTTAGGATTAGATGGTGCAACAATAGTTCCATCAATATAATGAGTTAATGCTTTTTCCATTAACTTACTCCAAGCATCAATTTTCCAAGAAGCATAGATGTGGAGTTAACAAAGGAAACTTAGGAGAAACCATAACAACAAAAATGAGAGAGAACAAGATAGAGAGAGAGTCACAATCACACAAGAAACCCCCCAAATTCACTCAATCAAAGAACCCCCCCAAAAAAGATGATTTGGCACTTTATACTTAGTGCATGTACAATGGCCACTTGCAAGCCAAGAAAAGTGGGCTTCTGATTTTTCAATGTTTTACAACAGCCTTAAGTAGGCTATAGAAGACTAAAATGATTGATACAAAAGACCAAACTCAGATCTTATCTTTACGAATGCCAAAATTGACCAAGTGTCCAAACTATAATTTTTGATCACAATCACTCCAAACTGATAGCACCACTATGAAGTTTAAAAAAAAAAGCACTTTCAAAAAAATGGCACCTGAAAAGGAGTTTGTATGAGCCTGAACGGAGCCCTGGAAGTTGCAAAAGTGGTGACAACTTAGCAACACAGTGATAAATTGATTTTTTTGAAATATTCGAGCATCAAAACTAGAAACTGATCACATCAGCGCATAGAGCGCAAAAAATTATCCCAAATAAAAAAAAATTGCACCAAAAAAGGAGTCAGAATGACCAAGATATGAGCCTTTGAAAATGAACTGCAAATTCAAAAAGGCCAATGGAGAGGGGTCTACCAATTTTCAAAAAATTGTTGACACAGTGCTGATCTCAGAAAATCACGAGCTTAAATTTGATAGTTGTTTGGCCGTCGTGCACTTGTACTAGCTTAAATTTAATGGTTGAATGCTTGTCACCGTTGTCATCGCCTTTACCGAAATATACTGTCGAAATATTCTATCGGTGGTGAAATATTCATCTCTGGCTGCCGATGGAATTTGCCGATATCGAAATCTTTTGCTGCCGGGAGGTATTTGTGTTCGTCAGTTTTCTTTGAGTGGTGGTTGGGTTTTAAAATATCGACGCTGGTTTTTTTAACTGGCCGACTGCTGTCAATGATGGTGGCAGGGCCACCTGCCCACTTGGCCCACCCATGTATGATAGTACCCTGCTATCGCAGGGTATACAAATTTTTTTATTTTTTATTTTTTTGTTTTTAAAAACTTTACAAATGAATAAACTGCGAATGAATTTTTTATTTTTTTTTGCAAATAATTTTTACAAAATAAATTCCGTAGAAACATAATATATTTAAAAATAAATAAATTCATACCCAATGTAATGATGGTTGGGTCGTACAGCTCGACCAACAATTTTTTTTTGCCTCGGCGGACAACTTTGTCCAAATTCGATGATTTGGCAGTTGATTTAGGGGTTTTTGGCCCTTCTGAACGCAATGGCAATGTCATTTTTGGCTGAAAATGCTTTGAAATGGTAGCTAGCTCTTGGATGTGGCAGCCACCTCCAATCTTCAAACCCTTGTAGATTTGGCCTCCAATATCCAACTAGGATAAAATAAAAGGCAAATTTGACTATCTCGGACACTCCAAACGCAATGGTGAGCTCAGATCTAATGCAACAAGCTCCCAAAATGCACCTGCAATACAAGGCTAAAAATGGAATCCCCCAGAATCTGGTATTTCTATCAAGAAAATACAATATTGTCCTCAAGATCTCCCCAAAATGACAATCCAAAGGTATTTCGATAGCTTTGATACCATGTAAGAATTGGCTATGAAGGTAGCCGCCCAAGATCAAGAGGCCTAATAGAAAGCACAAGCATAAGAGAGATAGAAACAATATGACAAGAATGAACTATATTCTGCCAATGATGCAAAAATATAATGTGCTAAAGTACATAGGAGACCCCTTGGTTATATAGCGAAGGTGAGAACATATAAGGGCATAAGATTATGACAAGTGTCATAATCTTATGACATGAGACAACTGTGAAAAGCTATCATTCCACCTAAAGTGAAAAAGTGATGATGTGATAATCACCACAAATGGTGGATCACCCACAGAAGTGGAGAGGTAATCACATGATATATCCACGAAAGGTGGATGTGATAAATTAATAACATGATAAGTCCACCAAAAGTTGAAATGCTCTAACTACGTCCTATGTGGTCCCTAAGTAAACTTAACTAAGGTGTAATTATGACCTAGGACAAGGTACAACACTTTTAATTACACCAACACCTGCAAGCCAAAAATAACATCCACAAGAGAGGAATGGAAAAATTATTATGGACGTAAGATTTCCAGATTGAATATGACAATGTGCATATGATGCCTTACTTATAAAGGCAAGTTGTGAGATAGGATTAGATAAGATCATGGCATGCATCTTAATATTGTACAATAAGACAACTACCTCAAAAAAATTAAACGACTTAAGACACAAGCATTAAATGCAAAAAGATAAAATAAGATCTAGTGACAGCTAACACTATCTAGAAATATTCCTTCCTAGGACCTAAGTGGACTTAACATGTAAATAGGACCTAGATAGGTAAAACACCTATTTACACCAACATCCCCCTTAAGTATAACTTAGGGAGTACTATTATGCAAATGGCACAAAGATGGGTCCTCGCTACGATGCCATGTTAGATACGTATGTACAAATGCAAATGCCAATCTCTCACAAGTGGAGAAAAAGGAGAAAACCCAGTGGGACAAAACTCTTCCCAAAAGAGAGAAAAGATACAATAATGCTATCCATTAAAAATGAGAAGAAAAAACCCCATTTGAGGAAAAATACCCCTCATAAGAGATACAAAGAGAGACCATTCATTCCCCCCCCCCCCTCAATGAGACAACCTATTACAAAGAAACATTGGAAGCACACAGGTGGAGTAACACTGGAACCTTAATCAAGGCAAGCAAAGGAAAGATAATTTTGATGCTAGGAACCATATTAGAGTCACTCAAGGACTCAAGCCTGGAATCATGATAAAGCAACAATAGTCCCAATTTCAGGTAATACTAGAAAACTCTCGATATCGAGCAACCTTGGAATCTGAATGAAGCAATAGGAGATAATACATTATTCTATAACTAAAATGAACTGCAATGATCAAAACAACACCCTCCCAACTATCAAAATATATAATTAATCTACATGATACCCATAGGGCAAGAAATGAAATCACAATATACCTAGGAAAAAAAAGATGAAAAGTGCATGGATGGTTGAATAGAGCTCCTCAATACCTTTCCAACATCATAAGAATCGTGAAAATTAGAGATCATGGAAAAAAGTTGAGCTTGGGAGCCAAAAATGAAGATTTGACTTCAAACATTAATAAATTCCTCCAAATATATTTTTTTGTAAAATAACCTGCACCACTATGAAATTGACAAAGCCAACTTTTGGGCAATCTCATTTTTGAAAAACAGCCTCCTAGATTGCAATTTATGACATTTTAAAAAATGCTAGCTTTTTGGCATAGGGAGATAAAATTAGGCCCATGGGGGTTGAAACATCCAAGTGGTCGGTCACCCCATATGACCAAGTGCTAAGTCTATAGTTTTTTAAAAAGGGTGTCACCCTCTCGTTGCCAATGGAGTGGTAGTCAGTAGGCAACATGGCAATGCAGGGCAATGAGCCTAAGCTGCATTGCCCATGATTTAAGCCCCTTTTGGTTCTATATGAATGCGGGTTGTGAATTACTATGACCACCTATAATAAGCAACCAAAATTTTATGGTAATATTTAAAACAACTTTTTTATTAAAATAAATTTGTCATTTAAAACATTTCATACCATAGATGAAAAGGCAACCCAATTTGATTTATGATGAAGATGTTACAAACTTGTGCAGAGGGTGTACAACATTGACACATAGTTGATTTGATAGAGGGAATATTCATAATTCAATGTCAATTTTATCAACTAAAATATTTCTACTGTCGACTATATGACATATGCCATACTGTACGGACACGTATAAATCTATATAGTCGTATAGAATTAGTGCTAAGACAAAAAAAATTTATGTTGCCCCCAAACAAAAAAGTCAAAAAATGACGAATTGATAGTCAATCAATAAGTTCTCTGGCCTTCTAGATGTAATGGAAAGGTCTTTTTTGGCCCAAAGTGCTCCAAAAAATCAGCTACCTCTAAGACTTGGCAATCGAAACCCTCCTTGAAACCCTTGTAGATTAGTCAAAACATAATGAAAATTGATAAAATGAAAGGCAATTCTGGATTTCTTTGATGCCCTGCCTTCAATGGTGAGGTCCTTGAAACCTATACTCATACCTAGAAATTATTTCATGCCAAGATTGGTCCCTTAGATCTAGGAAGAAGTCTGCAACATTAAAACTTTGAAATCATGTATGATTTATGGTGAACTTCTCAATACCCTAGAATCACCTGCAAGACAACAATAACTTCCATAAGAGAGAAATGGAAGAAATATCATGCTATGAATATGGATGCAAGATTTCCAAATTGAATATGAGAATGTACATATGATGCCTTTATTATAAAGGGAAGTTGTGAGATAGGATTAGACAAGATCATGACATGTGTCTTAATCTTGTACAATGAGAAAACTAACTCAACAATATTAAATAACCTAGGACACAAGCGTTAAGTTTTAAAAGATAAGATAAGATCTAGTGACAACTAACACTATCTAGAAAGATTCCTTCCTAGGACCTAAGTGGACTTAACATGTAAACATGACCTAGATAGTTAAAACACCTATTTATATCAACAAAAACTTCAAATTTGTTTATTTCTAAGGGGAGGAATGTTGTTCAATGATTGTGGACCATATTCTACATTCAATTTTGATCTACCATTGGTATAGGTTTTGAATTGAGGGAAGATCCATGTCTCTCTTCTTCTCTCTTATGGGGGGAATTTTTCTTCACATGAGGTTTTATTCATCTCATCTTTTAGAGAGATTTTTTCTTTTAATTTTCTCTTTTGGGGAGGAGTTTTGTCCCAATGTTTTTTCTCCTCTTCTCTATTTGTGAGATATTACATTTATACATGGGTACCTAACATGGCCTAGATATTATGACCCATCCTTGCATCTCTGCATCATTTTTTATTTTTTTACTTCTCTCTAATTTGTACTGAAGGGTGGATGTTGGTGTGAATAAGGTGTTTTAAGCCTAATTAGATCACCTAGTAGGTCCTATTCACATGTTTACTTAGTGAGTTGGGAATCTTTCTAGAAGTTTTAGTTGTCATGTGAATTTACCTTATATTATCCCCTAATTGTCACATGATATAGGATTAAGACACTTGCCATCATCCTAGTTTGTCCTACCTCTCAACCTTGCTATAAGCAAGGTATCATATGTATATTTTATATTACATTACATTGTAGGTATTGCATATTGTATATTATTGATCATATTTGATCTAATATATTTTGCATCCATTATTGAAAATTTATGCTCTTGATTTTTCTCTCTTATAGAATGTTATTTTAGTTTTGCAAGTGATCTTGGGAGATTGAGTCCTTGAGTGACTCTAACAAGATAGAGGTATTATCTTGATTTTATAGGTACTACCATGTTATCAAATTATCATTAGAGTGAAGGGATAAGTAGATTGCATTGATGTACTTATACATTTTTTAGAATAGTACAAACTTAGGCCCTCTTTGATGGTGGAGTTTATTCTCAAAAGGGTTTCTCCATTTAAATGTAGTTTCATCTTATCTATTTTTATATAATTATCCATTATTTGTTACAGTTTAATGTTTAATCATGTGTGCATTAATAATATTTAAACTGTATTAGATTAATGTTTTTTATCAGACCATTTACCCTATTTTTAACACTTCAAACAACTTTTATTAGTCCACCCTAAATTTCATACTACCATATTAGCTCCATGTAATTTTTATTTGGAATACCTCTGATCTATTCTATAGATATTAATATTATGATCTCCTAGTTTGATTATGTCACAATTTTCACAACTACAACATTCTACTATTGAATGTTCATATAATATGCTCTACCATACAAAGATTTTTCTCACATCCCTTAATGAGGCAACTAGGGTATGAATACACCCCTCTTTTATGTGTTATAGTATAAGGACATATAATGAAAACTCCTTGTGATTTATAGGCATTCACAATAGGAGAATCGATTCAATATCATCACCTAGGAACTTAAAACTAACCATAATGGAGACCATGTGTGTATCAAGTAGCGATGAATGATTCAAGAATAAATATGAAAGTCAACAATTATTGGTCACAATTAGATTATTCCAAAAAAAAAATTCAGAGTTATATGGATATTTCTTCAATAAATAAAAAATTATCACACATCAATGTTTTGTGTGCAACATGAAGACCATTACACTATTCAAATAACCCTCCTTGGATTAGTGCCTACATAATTTTCTATTTGTAATTAGATTCTTTGGTCAGTTAGCATACTTTGAGGTAGCATATGGTATAGTGGACCTCATAATTAATTTGCAACATCATCAATAATTTATTTATTTAGTTTATATTGTATTGTGTGAATTTATCCACATGTATTACATGAAGTAATAATGTAATGAGTTTGTATTAAGTGTATGGATTTATCCCATATCGGTTGTGCATTTTAAATGTCAGTCCTTTTTAGTCCTTATATTGATGCTTAAATAAAGATAAATTATATTGAAATCATATTTTGTAATAGAGCTTTACTCTTAAGGATTTTATCCCTTGAAGAGGCCTATGATATTTGTTCCACATTCCTCAATATAAGAAAATTTGTAGTTATTTTCCAAGCATTGTATTCTCTTTTCCATGTTATTTCTTTTATTTGATAATATTTTATAAATAATACTCTAACATGTAACACCTAAAAGTTAAAATGACACAATAGACATCCATTTTCTCTTGCCATTGTCAAATTTTTAACATCTAAAAGTTAGAATTGAGAGCCAACTATTGGGTAATGTTATTCATATATAAATAATTTCTTTCATTTCCATTAAAATTAAATTCAAATGTTAGGTATTTGAAATGAAAAGACAAAAATATTTAGCTTCCATGCTCTATCCAAAACTATGCTAAATGGTATTGCATTATTATGAAACCACTATCATGTTTGTGCGATTTCTAAGTTGGTTACAAATTCACCCTCTTAAATATAATATAGATATTTTATGGTTAAAAGAATCATCTAATCAAAGTGGCAATTTCGTAACCAACTAAATTATACTCATTTTAAGCCTTTCTTTTCTTTAATTTATAACTTATCTAAGATATTCTAGACTACCTATAAGCTACCTTCTATATAGAGTAATAAAATGTTAGGTTTAAAACTATCAATTTGAAGGCTTGCAATTTTTTTTATTAAAATGATATAAAATTACCCCATTGGGAATGTTACTTGGATCTATTTTTGGATATAGGATTGTTACATAATTATTTAAGCATAACTATCATATTTTTATAATATTATCATTTAAATAAATTTCTTAATTGATAGTTTATTTACAACATATATAGGTAGAGGAATGTTTCATAATAATTTAGGTTTGATTAGAAATTCTCCACACAATCATCCATACCTAAGTTTTAAATATTATTTATTCTCTCTCATGCAAAAGATCATCTAATGGATCTCAATAATTTCTATTTTGAGAGCACACAATTTTGTTGAAAAATTTGTTTGGTATCAATGTTTTGAGTCGCACTCCATGATCCATCTTCAAGATTGAAATAGATCATGGGTGATGGATTTCATAATATGATCCACAAAATTTTAAAAATATATATTTTAGATGATTTTTCGTCAAATCTTTTGTTCTCTTAATTACATTTATTGTGAAAACCTTAAGTTTTATCATTTTTAATGAACAATGAACTCTAGCTAGGTATACCAAAATATACTATACAACCTTTAATTTGATATTATATTGAATTATTATCAAAAATTTATTAGCTAAAACATCTAAGGGGCCTTATTTTACAATAACTTATCCTCATTTGTATTCTTGTTATAATTCACAAATTCTATTGCCGAGATGTTATTTTTTTAGGCTTACAAACTAAATGATTCTAGTAATTGTGCTACCATAGTGGGATTATTATCTAAATTACAACTAATGTTCCTTGTCCAAGATACTCTATAAAGAGCTTGTATCAAGCATGCTATTACTAATCAACACTAAACATAAAGCTATATATGATTTACTATAATCCACACTTAACCCAATCCCCAAATAATGGCTAACATGAGATAAACATATAATACTTATAAAGATTTTTGTCAATTATATGATTCTTTCAAGATAAGTTCCTCAAGAAGGCCTCATAATATTTACATATTTTTATTGTAAACTATTTATAGTTTAATAATCAATCCATAAATATGAAAATGTGTCTTATATTAGTTTGAAAAAACATGTTAGAAAAGCTAACAAGATACACCAAAATATTGAATGGGGGTGACATTCTACTCATATCTAGAGCTAGTAGTAATATTGTAATTCCCTTGATATTTTCCCTACTAAAGGAAATCTAGATCCACTGACCACAATCACTTAATGTCATTATTTTTATTCACATAAAACTTCATTACTATTCTCAATACAACTCTAATTTGTACAAAGTGAGGGTAGAAATGATATGATGCACATTAATTTCAAGGGTATAAATAGAATGTGTATGTAAGTACATCTTTAAAACACTCACTACATAGTAAGGTTGAGTTATTAGAGGTTGCTTCATGTATTTGAATACACCCCAAAGATATGCAATCAAATATTTAATATAATCGATACACAAAATTTATGTTTTGAACAAACCAGACCTAAAAATGTATTCATCTTGATAAATATATTTTGAATATAAATCATTAAAAAAATATTAATACTAAATATAGACACCCAAAATTATCAATTTCAATTATCTCTTCTATCATGGATCATTCACATTTGATCAATTACCTTATTCTCGACATCTATATTAATAAAATATTTTCATTATTTAATTAATATTTTTTTCTAGTTCCATTATCCTTCTTCTTCATCCAATATCATATCTTTTAATCACTCCTAAGGCCTAACCCTTAGTAAATATATATCAAATAATTATTTACCTAAATCTTATCCCCTCTTTTCCTCTCAAATTAAATAAATATTCTTATTTATTTAATTTTTTATTTTATCCACTTTTGATTATCTAACCTAATCCTCATCTACCGCCTAATCCACTTCTAATAATTTTCACATGGGTTTATCAATTATTAATCAAGGTTTTACTCACCCAAGTCCCCATGAGGATCCACTTGTCATAGCATGTATAAACATGTACATGACATGCGGTACTTAGAAGCATGGAAAATCTTCTATTCACTTTTAAATACTAATTTTAAATTTGACCAATGTACTTGGGGCATGGACAAAATAAATTTCATTCCCCATAAATCTAAATTTTAAATTCATCCCATGTAATTAGAGAATAGAATGCCCCAAAATCCACCTTTCTAAAAGTACCTCATGGTACTCCATTAAATCTATTCCATCCACTTTTCCCTAGGCTCAATCTCCACCATTAATCTCCTTACAATATTTGAGCCTCTCATATCAACCAATATCCACTAACCACTTGTCCACATCTCCTTCCTTGAGCATATGTTTTGATCCCTTGATCTTCTCCTTTCATCCTAACCCTTCATTCGACTCTCCAAAAATCTATAAATTAAAGACCCTTCTTAGCCATTTAACATGAACTTTGAATGCAACTTTATGCTATCACATTGATCACCTACATGCAATCATATAGTCAATTATAAATTTGGTAAAATCCACTTTCAAATTAGTACAACAAGGAGGTTCAGTATGAATTATTGTGTGCTTATGTTGTTTATGAATCTATTTTAGGCCTTATCTTGAGTGTTTGTTTTTTATTCTGATTGAGTAATTTAGCTTGTCTAGGTTGCTCTTTTGTAAAAAAAATCAATTGCACACATTTTTGGATTACTTGGTGGTATCCACATCCCTATCACTAATATATTCTATTTGTTTTGGAGTGTCTTTGAATCATAGGTTATAGTTCGATGCATACATTCATAATTTGATATATCTGACATATAACTCAATCGTTTTATTTGACAGTTTGCAAACATGCTTTTGGTATTTTCTTATTGTTGACGCATAATTTTGCATGTAGCAGCAGTCTCATGGGAAACTTAGTTAATGGGGGACGTTGTGCGCTAGCTAAGTGACCTCCAAGATTTTACCAAAGTCGGCTCTTCGTTTAGTGGGGGAAGTAAAAGGTGAGGAAGATAGTAGGAATGTAACATTTACACTACAGGTGATACGCCAAAGTCTTAGACAAATTTACTAGAGCACAGTGCAAAATGCAAAGGCCCGAACCACTAAATTATTGTTAGTTAAACTAATTTTCTCAAAAGCACTTGAAACGTAAGAGTACTTTCTATTTTGCATAACATAATTTTAGCATAACTTTTAGCTAACACAGAAGAGTTGAAGTAAACATGGTCTGTATTTATTGAGTTATGAAAAATTACAGAAAGCTGAAGAACAGGCATTCATACAATAAAAGAAGATAGCGACACAGACCAATAGTCTCACTAAATGCATAAACAAATAGAAAGGCCGAAATTATTTGGCACAGTTTGGAGTCTTCAAATTCAATAAAGCTATTACAAATCTCTTCTTCCCAGTGCTCGGGAGTTTTTTGCAAACTTAACCAAAAACCTAATTAAAAAGAAACATGGTCATATTATAGGCCAACCCACCACCTGAAAATGCACCAAGAGAGAAGAAAATGCGAGCAAAGACTGACGGCCCGGATCACCTTGAGCCGCCACAACGAACATCAATCGGCCAAGAGCATGCCAGCGAAGCCACGACATGGAATGAAAAACCATGCAGTAGCAGGTGAGAACACGTGGCGCCATAGCAAGAAACGTGGTAGCAGGCGAGTACAAAAAGGTCTAGCAGCAATTCCAAGGTAACTGGCGTAGCAACAACCACCATGTGTCACTCAGACAGAGCCCAACAGAAAGTTGAAGAGATGCCTAGCGAAAAGCTCTGAGAGGGAGCCACGTGGAGCGCTCTGAGAAAGATAAAGTATAAGGCGGGCCCAGCTCGGAAAGTAGTTAGAGAAAGCCATGCGGCACGCAGATGGAGACCGGCAAAAAGCGAAGCGATGTAAAAAGTAGAAAGCTTCATGAGGCAACCACGTGGAGCGCTCCGAGGGTAGTGAGCAGTTGTAAATTAAGGCACAGCCGCAAAGGTAAATATAAAACGGAAAAGGCTTGGTAGTTTTTTGTTGAACAGTTTGGCGACTCACAGGGGCATTTCGCTCGCAGAATGAAGAACCCCAGAAAATTTGGTCCAGCATCCCAAAACTGCTCACAACCTCGAGATGGTGGCTTGCAGACTGGTCCAGACTTCATTTGATGGTGCAGAGAGAGCTCGCAGATTCTCGTGAGCTAACCAGAGATCAATGATTGCCTTGAAAGGCAATCCGCCTAATACTTTTGTCTCCAATTCCAATTGGAAGAAGAGTTGTGCCAATTAATGCACGATTCCCTCTATTTCTTCGGTGGTCGGAGATTGATCAAAATATTAGAAGACAGAAAGGTCTTGCTTCTTCTCTTCGATCATTGCAACAATGTGCTCCACACCCACTACCGCCTAATCTGCAATGAAGGGCGAGGGAAGGCCTCTCTGAGTCAAACAGGAAATTTTTTCCCACATATCGCTGGTAACCTGGTTCAACCGAGACCTGTATTCTACTACCTGTTGAACGGCCTCGTGCATAGAGATGAGGATACTAATGCCCATGGCCGCCGTTGTTCAGTCATCGATGCCCATGCTGCTCAAAGCTTCATCGGAAGCTGTATACAACTTGCCCAATAAAATCCTAGCCTCCGAAACCTTGTTAGAAGTTAATTCCTGAATCTGTTGTATTGATTCGCTCACTATTCCGCAAAGGCTAGCCGCTTGCGCCATAAATTTCAAGGTGGGCTGAACAGTAAGGCACAATGCCTTCACCTTGTCCCAGTACAAGGCATACAACTCTTTGAAAATTATCAACGAGCTCATCTGCGGCGCAAGAGGTTGAGCCCTTAGGGCAGCCAATTCTGCCTCTCTGCTGTTCAAATTTGCATTCAGCTCCGACAAGTTTCTGTCCAATGTGGACATCTGCTCCCTCAAAGTGGAAACCTTTTTTTCCTTTTCTTATAGGGCCAATGCGGCCCACTTTTCTTTTTGATTTTCCAACTCCACAATGGCATTCATTTCACTGACCTCAGCATCTGTGCTTCGCCAGAGCTCCTTCATTCCTTCACTTAGCTGCTCAGATGCAGCGCAAAGATTTTCTTCACTTGCTCGGCTTAGCTCAACCTCCTGTTGGAGGGTTGGAATGATCTCTGTGCTCAAATTTTACAGTTCCTTGATTTGACTTTTGAAAGCACTCCTCTCCTTCTCTAGTCGCTTTATTTCATTCTCTTGGGCTTTAAACTTGTTTACCCAGATGTTGACCTTGCTCTTGAGCTCTGTTATCTGATCATCCTTTTTCTTTATCTGGCGCTTAAGCTTGAGATAATCAGTATTCACTATTTTCTGGGTCTCCTCTATTAGCTCAACTTTATCGTGTGGGTGGGCTTGCTACAAGTCTAACCCGACAGCATGCACAGAAAAATCACTTGGTAACATTTCTCCTACCAGTTTGATCACATTAGGAGTGATTTTTGCAAACATCAAGGAATTCTAACTTTCATTGAATACGGTTTGCAAGTGGGGCTCTGCCTGCCTGGTTGTGTCTTTATGTCTTCTTTTATTGATCTGGTTGGCGTAGGCGCTCTTGTTTGCATCAACCTGCGAGAAATATTCCTGGGTAGGGATACCCAGGCCACCAACAAAAAGGAACTCCTGTGGGATGGCCAGTGGGAAAGACAACATACTCAACCCATCAGAAGTCTTGTTGGGTCTCGTTATAATAGTCGGGAAGAATGGCGAAATGAATTGGCCACTCGGAGGAGATGGAAATGAGGTGTAAGGGAAAACTGAAGATGCACCAACCGCAGGGCTGGGCCTTGGAGATAAAAATTGTTGGCCCATGAGCTCATTAATTACACTGAATTGCATTCTAGGCAAGGGATGGAAAGTGGAGGATAAAGGTGGGAAACCAGGAGGGACAAGACTGGACTGCATGAGAAATCGAACGACAGAGAAAACTGGCGCAAATGAAAAAGTAGGGGCTGACGAGGAAGAAACTAGAGACATGGAAGAGGGAGAAGAGGGAGGAGAAGTTACCTGAGGCTCATGCGGAACTGTAGACATCTCGACCAGTTCCTCCATCAACTGCTCTTTCTCCCCATCGTCTTTGGTTCTTTGTCGCTTTTCCTCTAGAGAATCATCAAGGTCAAGAATGACCCGCCTCGGACCGCTAGTAGTCCTAGCCCATTTCCGCGTTGATTTAGAGAAGTTGGATGGCTCTGATGCTTGCGCATGTGGATCCTCTTCTTGTGCAAGATGTTTACCAATATCCCTCTCGTGCATTGGATTCTTGACAACGGTGGGGGGATTCTGAGTTTCTTCTCCCTAAGCTCCATGGAAATCTCTTCATTTTTGTAATGCTGCATAGATGTTGAACGGTTCAAAGATATTTCAATGTTCAGATGCTCATTCTCCCAGATATCATCAAATCTTTCATCGAGGGCTACCTCTTCATGAAGCTTGCCAGTTGCTAGAATCTCCTACCTGTATATCCAGAAGTCTCGAATCTTCTCGGACATCCAATTGAGCTTAGTTAATTGGGTGCATAGGGATGGGTTGATTTTTTGCTTTGGGTTGGCCTTCCCCGTGATGAAATAAAAGTTTAATCACGGCTGACGATTATCCTCAGTAGGAAAATACTCAAGGCCTACATATCTACTTAAATTACCCTCTTCAGAATTTCTCCGAAGGTCCCAGAATGGCCGAGGCGAATGCGGGACTTTGATACCAACCTTTGACAAATCATTTCTAGGGTTGTAATGCCAGGTATCTTCTATCAAACCCAACCTAAGATGGCCCAACTTTGAAAGTAGAATCTCTGAAGTATCAATCTTCAGAGTCCTCTTCTTGATCAGTGACATGGATCCAAACATAATTGGCAACAACAAATAGGAAATCAAATGCTTTCCTCCCCAGTAATCATTGTCAATATTACACAGCTGCCTCATTGCTTCCAGAGCCAACACTCTATCGAAAAGAAAATGGGGGAGCTGGAAGGGTTCCTAGATGAAACCTCGCATGCGGAGTATGGTGAAATCCACGCCAAGGAACCAATCACAGGGCGGTACCATCTTCCCCAACCAAGACTTATGTCGAGGTGATATGCGTTCGATCATATTGATGTCAGCTCCATCCAAAGGCCACAGAGTTGGGGCTAGGAACAAATCCGAAAATGCATAGAAATCAAAAGTTTTTGACATGATAGGAGTCCATGCCGAGACTGAATTTCTCAATCTGCCCTCGTCAAAAATGGCCAGAGAGATAAATGTTGAAAAATAATCCGAATTGTGATGTAGAATCAAGTAGGCCAAGAAAGAGGGATACTTGAACCTAGATCTGGCCTGGAATTCTTGTAGTTGTTGCCAAATTCCATCACTGATAACTCTTTCAAAATCTAGGAGCGGAGCCTCATGATTCCTCTTCAGCATAAAGCTGAGGCACATTTGAAACTCAAGAACGTGTTTGTCTGAATCCAGACCACACACCAGCGCCAACATAAAAGCAATAGAAGAAGACCCACCTTTCAAAGCCTTCAAATTAAAAGGGAATTTGGGCGCTATTGAATTACTTGTTGGCTGATTGATCTCAGAGCGATAAAACTATTACACCTTTTGGAGCTCTCCCCACTTTTGCTGCATTCTTTTCACTTCAAAAATTTCAACCTCCCGGGTCAAGGGAAGGGGGACGCACAACATATCTTGAAAAGCTTCAGGGCTAATGACTACCCTAAAAATTTTGTCTCTTATCACTCCAGTATCTGTATCAAAGCGTGTCGTGCATGCTGCCACAATTTCTGGGCATAGGTGCACCAAAGGAACCATGTATTGTGGAAGCCCATAGAACCATAGACACTTATTGAAAGGGTCTGATACATTCTTCATTTTCTCGCATTTGACTTCCTTAAGGCTCTTAGGATTGTGGGATAGCTCAGGATCAAAGACGTTATCCCAATCCTCCACGACCAAAGTCTGATTTATGTGAGGAACTGTGTTTAGTATTCTTTGGTCCACCTGATGGGTGAAAGGCCAGCAAGGCTTTGTGGGTATGCCTGGAGTAGTATAAGACTCCTGGTCGTAGAGCTGCACACAGGGTGCCCTTCTCATTTACTCGCTTAGACTTGCTGAAGCCAGGGTCTATGTTGGGTTCTCTGCCATTTCAGCCATTTTTGGTATTCGCAAGAACTTTTTTGCAAACTTTCGCAAATGGCTTAGCTCAACCTAAAAAAATTGTGTTCCTTCTCTGAATGCCTTAGTTGTTTAATTCTTAGGTAACTCCTTGCAATAAATATGTTTCTGCATGCCTTAACCTACCTTTTCGATCCTCGAGAAAAGCAGTCGAAAAGGGTACATGCCAGTCATTCATACCAAGTTGCCATTATGCGTCGCTAGCCTTTCATACGTGTGAAAGAATCGCCAACCAGCCACATTGCTCTCAACATTTAAGAGACAGTCTCTCGCCTGTGACAAAGCTTGATTTTTCTTGAAAGACAAACCAAGGCAACCTTGCAAAATACTTTTGCAAGCTTTGTGCATTTACTGATTTCATTGAATGTACCTAGGCGCATTGCCCAACATCCTTTCCAAATGATTTTGCCTTGATTCAGATGGGACAGTAGCTCTTTGTGTTGACACCTGGCCTATCTCTAATGAATGTGGCAAATTAATAGAACAAGTGTCAATTGTACCTGCATATTCCCATCACCTCACACGTTGCAACACTAAAAATCGAGGCAATGTGACACACTTTGGCTCAGTCATAATTATGGCCTTCCTCGGCTGGCAAACCTTAGCCAGTCTATAAATAAGACCCTTGGCAGCATAGAAAATCACAAAATTTTATAACACTCCTAGCTTAGCAAGCTTTCTTCATTTACTTAGCAATTGCATTTTTCTAGCTAGAAAATTAAACATGGAAACACCAATAAGGCTTGTTTGCAAGAAGACTCAAACTACCTTCTTAGGAAAAATTAGATGCAGGCGCTTAAAGCACATGACAGGTGTGAAGAACCTGTTGTATGTGAAGGAAATCAAATGGGTCCTGGGGAAAGACTGCGTGGAGTATGAGGAACAGTACCGGGTGAATACTAGAATTTTCTCCCACTTTGTCACCTCGCTGCTGGACATTAGCGTTTTCAAACACAAAATCTTAAAGCTGACAAACTGGGTCTTCCCTCGACGCTACCTCGGAGGCCTAGATCAGATTGTGCACGTGACTCAATTTGATCGTGGGATTCCCTCTGTTCGCAACATTCACCTGCAACAACTGCATGGAGGAATTGTTCCAACCAGGCCCTTCCTCTTCGGCTTCGAGTTGGAGACTCATGAGGAGCATCGTGCCAAGGTCCACACTGACTGCTACTTCCTTATGCATGTGCACTACATTGAACCATTTCAAAATCTTTAGTGGTACGAAGATTTTGAAAGAATGGTGCTCCCTGATCTCGCGCCACCTGCTGCTATGATTGTTGGCCCTTCCCACTGATAACTTGAGAATGAAGATAATCCCCATTTTTCCCTTTTTACATTACAAGTTTCGCTCTATAGTGGACATATGTAAATATTGATACAAGGTCTCTGGCCCTCCAAATATAATGTAAATTTTTGGCTCTTATGAATATAATATATGTATTTTCCGAAATCTTAGCCGATTTATAGTATTTTCTTCTATTTTCTTTTACAATTGCTATTATTACGAAGCACTGAGAATATCCAAAACTTAAAGCAAGAAAAATTAATTACATATCTACAATTTACATGGCCTTCACACAGGCAGGATTAATAAAAAAATTTAAGATGTATTGCATTAATTGGAATACTGAGGGTGTTACCTTCTTCGTCTTCCAACTCAAAAGAGTTGAACTGTTTGCACTGGGTAATTTTGAAAGGTCCTTCCCAGAGGCTGTCAAAATTGTTGTGTTGGTCAGGCTTTGCTCTGCGCTCATTGAACTTGAGCACCAAATCCTCGCATTGTAACCCTTGATTCGACGCCCTTTTGTCAAACCATTTCTTTACCACCTGTTGGCGGTTGTTCATCGCCTCAAGGGCGTGCTCTTTTTTTTCTTGAACCTTGAGTAACTCGGAAAACCTCACCTCCATTGCTTTGTTCTATTTAATTTCCAGAGATTTAAGCAACTGCAAGGCAGGAATTTTCGTAGCAATAGGCAACAATGCCTCCTTTCCGTACACTATATCATAGGGGGATGTCCTTAGTATTTTCTTGGGCATGATTCGGTCTGCCCACAGTGTTGTCTTGAGGTTCCTATGCCATTCTTTCTGGTGTTTCGAGCCTATTTTCTTTAGTAACCTGATGAGGTTTTTGTTAGCAAACTCTACAAGGCCATTCCCTTGGGGATAATAATTAGAAGAGGTTTTCAGGAAAATTCCATATTTCAATGTGAACTGGCTCATCTTTGAGCCAAGGAATGCTTTAGCATTATCATAAATGATTATTTTAGGTGGGCCAAATCTGGCTACCAACTCCTCTAAGAAATTAATAATCTCCACCTCTATAGCATTTTTTAATGGCACTGCCTCTATCCACCTGGTGAAGTAATCTATAGTTGTCAATATCCACTTATGTTCAGCTGAAGAGAAAGTGCTAATCATCCCAATGAAATCTAAACCCCATTGAGCAAAAGGTTCTTCTACTGCTGTAGGCCTCAATGGCATAGCAACATTATTTCTCCTCCCGACATGAAACTGACATTCATTGCAAGACCTAATCAGTAAAAATGCATCGTTGAAGAGTGTTGGCCAAAAATAACCAACACATATAACTTTAATTATTGTGGTCCTTGCAAAAAAATTTCCTCCAGCCGGGCTATTGTAATATTGATCTAAAATTTTCTTGGCTTGCTCCTCATTTACACACCTTAGCAGGACGCCATTAAAATTTCTTTTAAACAAGACACCCTCCAGGAGAACATAATTACTATTTTGCAAATGATAGAAACGCCTTTTGAAAGAAGGTAGATTGATCGGATACCTTCTTGTCTGCATGAAGTTTATCTATCTTCCAGCCATTCACCCTAAGAATTTTCTTGGTTCAAAAACACAGGTTTCGGAGCCTCAAGTTCTGTCATTGTTTCACTGTTTTCTGTGAGATATTCGCACAGTCCCTTTCTTTTGACAGTCTTGACAGGTCTGACTTCAATATCATATTCTAGGATCTCGGTGATCCAATTAGCTCTTTTCTCTGTGATTTCTCCCTCCATGATATACTCCTGCACACTAGGATGCGATACACAAAAAATCACCTTATTGTATGATATCAAATGTCAGAACTTTTTAAGCCCTTTAACAATGGCAAAGGCTTGATTTTCTACAAATTTATACTTTACCTCGTACTCTTTCAAAATTCATGAATAGAAAGCAACAGGGGATTCCCTTTTATCTACATCATTCTTTTGCATAAGTACCGTGGCAATACTATTGCCACCACCAAAAACATACATAATAAAATCTTTTGATAGGTCGGGGTTTACCAACACAGGAGCAGAGAAAATAGCCTCCTTCATAAGCTCGAAAGCTTTTCTGGCTTCCACTATCCATTTGAAAATCTGGTCCTTCTTTAACATTAAGGTAATAGGCCGAACAACACCTACAAAATCTGCAATGAATCAGCTGATGAAGTTGACCTTACCTAGGAAAGACTGCACACCCTTCTTGTTGATAGGTAACAGAAGCTCCTGAATCGCATCAACTCTTTCTAGATCAATGACAATGCCTTCCTTAGAGACAACATATCCCAATAGCTTCCCCTGGGGAACTCTGAACACACATTTCTTTGGGTTTAAAGAAATCCTGAATTCCTAGCACTTCTGGAAAACAAGCTCCAAATGATCAAAGTGATCATCAGCAGATTTTGAAAATACTGTCAAATCATCCAGGTAGATGAGTATAATCTTGTGGATCAAATCCTTAAAAGCAATGTCCATGGCTCTCTAAAAAGTGGCTCTAGCGTTTGAGAGCCCAAAAGGCATCTTAGCATATGCATAAGTCCCCCACTTCATGGTGAACATTATCTTGTGTTGGTCCTCCTCCTTTACTCGAATCTGGTTGTAGCCTGAAAAACCATCCAACATTGAAAACATTTTGGAGCCAGCTACAATTTGTAGAATTACCTTCATTGAAGGCAGGGGGTAATGATCCTTTAAAGATGCTCTATTCAAATCTCGAAAGTCTACGCATAGGCGTATGTCCCCATTTTTCTTCCGGACTAGCACCAAGTTTGACACCCAAGTGTTGTGTTTGATCGGGAACACTATTTGGGATGCGATCAACTTATTTAGCTCCTGTGACATGAGAGACTCTATCTTTGGGTTTACAGGTCTCTGCCTTTGTCAAACTGGCTTTGCCCCTTCCAAAAACTCAATTGTGTGCTCAATGATCCCAAGATCGTATCCTTTAAGATCATCATATGACCAAGCTACTACGCTCAAGTATTCCTCACGAAAATGCCTTAGTTTGTCCTTATTCTTCTGAGAAACTTTTTTTCCGACCTTGAGCTTTTTATCTTCCCTGATATGCAAATTGGTGTAATCACCTTTGTCAGCCACGAGCTTCCTTTTGTCTCTCGTCGCATCATCAAGATCAAACAGGCTCTTCAAAGTGACTAGCCCTCTTAGAAGCTTATTGGATTTCAACTGGATAATTTGATCCCCATAAGCTTCGACGATCTTTGGTTGCAGCTGATCGGTGAATTCTCCAGATGACTGGAGTAATGATGCAATATGGGCATCGCCATCAAACACTTGCCAATTTTGATTGTTATCTAGAACAACGGGTCTTACAATTACCTTCATCGCATGCTTATTTCTCAATAATTTGGAGGTTGGTTCGAACTGAGCCCCGATAGTCGCCATTTTGTCGACTTCGGAATTCATCTCCCTTGGAATAGCTTGAATATTGAATGCCTCAAAGTTGTCAATCAGATCCCAGACTCTATGTCGATAAGATCTCATACGGATATTCTTCGCAGTAGAAATTCCACGAATTTGGTTGACCACCAGCTCTGAATCTCCAAACACACTTATATGGTTTGCACCCATTTGTTCCGCGAGGCTTAAACCATGGACAAGACCCTCATATTCTGCTTCGTTGTTTGAACATGTGAACTAGAAGCAATACGACCTCAAGGTCTTTTCCTCGGAAGGGGATATCAAAAAAAATCCTGCTCCAGCTCCTACTTTGCATCTTGCGCCATCGAAATACAAAGTCCATATTTCTAAAGATTGTTCACCTCCAGGATCCTGAGTAACTTTGGGCATAATCTGCCTCTCTTCATGTATAACATAGGTTCTGAGGCCAGTTGCATGGTAATTCCTGAAAGGGTCTGTATCAATAAATTCTTTCAACAAATTTTCCTCATCTTCTGTCCAGGAGCTAGTAGCCTCCTCTTCTTCCAAAAATTCTACATTGAACCTTTCTTCTCGAGAGATTGAAGTGTGTGTTGCTTCAAAGTTGAGCAGGGCCTCGTCAGCAACATGTTCGGAATGCAAAGTTTCTGACAATAGTTTCATCTTGGCTCCATGTTTGTTCCTCAGAATTAGGTGCGACTAGTCCAATGCTAGATATCCTTCGACATTTGTTGTGAATTCCTGGGATAAATAAATCCCAAATAGAGGAGGAATATCAATGAGTATAGTATCCTGATTTACAGTGATACTAGGGTAGGTAAACAAAGTCATAGGCAATCCCTTGATTATCCTGATAATATCAACCTTATTTCCATCTAGCTGCATGACTCCCTTGTTCAAAGACTTGTATTTTAAGCCCAAAGCATCAGCTACTTGCTTTGGCATGATAGTGGTACTAGCGCCAGAGTCAATCATACAATTATGTAATAGCTTGTCACCAATAATAAGTGTCAGAAAGAAAGGCTTAGGTTTAGGCTTACTTTCATTTCTGGACTTGAGCTTTTCCTCTGGCTGAATTGTTAGCACCTTATCCAGGTCGGGCCTGGATACTTTCTCTTCGGTATTAGGTTGAGTAGGTTCCTTCACATCATCTTCTCCCAACAAAGCCTTTTGTAATAGTTCCTTTTGCTCTGGAATAGCCAGGACATCCCACAGAGAAGCGTTGGCAGATGACTTCTTCAGTTGTTCCACCATGTTGAACTACGTGCACCTTATCCAGGTCGGGCCTGGATACTTTCTCTTCGGTATTAGGTTGAGTAGGTTCCTTCACATCATCTTCTCCCAACAAAGCCTTTTGTAATAGTTCCTTTTGCTCTGGAATAGCCAGGACGTCCCACAGAGAAGCGTTGGAAGATGACTTCTTCAGTTGTTCCACCATGTTGAACTGCGCTTTCGACTAGTGAGTCATGATTGCTTGCTCTTTAGGTTTTGCAGTTGACATTAGTATCGTGGCCGGTGCGTCCGGCTGTTTGGCAACAGTAGGAATGATTGATGGAGCCTTCACCTTCAGAGGAAGTGGACTTGGAGAGCTAGGAATAGCCGCCTTAGACTGTGGTGGGATTGGAAATAGGCATGTCATTGGGCTAGGTGTTGGTTGTGATGAAGCATTGGTAGGTAAGGTTGTGAACTCTCTGGTGAATCTACGCTTGGAATGCGTGTTGTAGTCCAATTGCACTGGGGGCACCTGATCCATAGGGATGTCGTTTGGAAACACTGACTCTTCTCCTTCTATCCAAGAAAAGAGAGCTTGGTCTGCAACAATGTTTGATTTCTATTGAATGGACATCCCTTACATTTGAGTGGCAAGGACAACATTGTCCATCTACTGAGAGGCGTATGATTGGTTGCCAGGATCCGATGCGCCACTTTGGATACATTGGTCTATGATCTTTTGTTGCAAGTTTCCCTGTGGAAAATTTCTTGGCATGTGTGCATCATTGCAAGGAAAGCACCATGAATTGGCGTCTTCAGCTAATTTATTTTTTCCAACCACCAGCTCCTTATTCGAACTAGGATGAATGGTCTACATCGACAGGGTTACCAGAACTATCTGGTTACTCGGCTGAACCAAGGTATTTCCAGTGACCTATCCTGCCATTGATTTGATTGGTATGGAGCTTTTCCACCTTGGTAATCTGGTAAGCTAGTTTCTGATAGCTATATTGATGTCGCTTCATAGTAGTTAACTCATTATTCATGGCTTGCATTTGTTCTCTCATCTCGTTCATTTTGGTGGCCAAGGGATTAGGCACGAGAGCAACTATCAGAGCTGTGATTAGAGCACTTCTGGGATACACGTACATAGATTGGGGCAAAGCTGTAGGCGCACTAGTGGAAGGAACTTTGGCCTCCACAGCATTGCATTTGGAGAATAATGACATTATCGGTCTCGGTACCAACTTTCTGGCGGCAATTAGGTTATTTTCCACAGTGACAGCCAAGGCATAAGCATTGGGTAGAGTCTCTCTACCAAGAGCTTGTAACATCATGGAGATGTCGGCATTGATCGACTTTAGGTAGAACATGAACGCCAGATCCGGAGGTGGTCGGCTGCCAATAGGAACTCTCTACCAGGTCGAATGGAACCTTGCATTGAAATCGGGCAGAGCTTCATGAGGAGCTCGCTTTATATTTGCCAGTTGATGATATAGTGATGATCTATCGCCAGCATTGGAGAAACATTTATAAAATGGAGTTCTGAGTTGGTCCCAAGTTGCAATAGTACTAGCCTCGAGAGTCTGGTACCAGTTCAGCGCCTTTCCTTGGAAGGAGGCAGCGAGCAGCCTAAGAGCTACATTTTCATTTGATACACTGTGCACCAGACATACGTCTGCCACATCTTGCAGATGCTCCGTTGGTGTCTTTGACTCATCCCCAGAATACTTAGGGATAGATTTTAGGGCAGAAGCAGGAATGGGAGCCCATACTGTAGGAGGCACAGGTGCAACTAAAGGGCTATCGAAGTCCCAGGCTACATAATTTATAGCAGCCATAGGTACAAGCAGAGCAGGTGATGGAGTGGGCGACGAAAGAGATAGAGGAGGTGAAGGGTTACCTCGGCGACCTCTCGTGTGCACAGAAACTAATGGTGGTACGAGCTGGTCAGGGACTCTTGCAGTCTGTGATCTTGTTACAGGCCGATAGCTCATACACACTTATAAAATCAGGTGAACGTGCTAGTTCGTGGTCCCATCGGGAGTGCCAAAAAAAGAACTGTTGACGTAGAATTTTGCATGTAGCAGCAGTCTCATGGGAAACTTAGCTAAAGGGGGATGTTGTGTGCTAGCTAAGTGAGCTTCGAGATTTTACCGAATTCGTCTCTTTGTTTAGTGGGGGAAGTAAAAGGTGAGGAAGATAGCAGGAATGTAAAATTTACACTACAGGCGATGCGCCAAAGTCTTAGACAAATTTACCAGAGCACAGTACAGAATGCAAAGGCTTGAACCACTAAATTGTTGTTAGTTAAACTAATTTTCTCAAAAGCACTTGAAACGTAAGAGTACCCTCTATTTTGCATAACATAATTTTAGCATAACTTTTAGCTAACACAAAAGAGTTGAAGTAAACATGGTCTGTATTTATTGAGTTATGAAAAATTATAGAAAGTTGAAGAACAAGCATTCATACAATAAAAGAAGATAGCGGCACAGACCAATAGTCTCATTAAATGCATAAACAAATAGAAAGGCCGAAATTATTTGGCACATTTTGGAGTCTTCAAATTCAATAAAGCTATTACAAAGGCCTTCTTCCCAGTGCTCGAGAGTTTTTTGTAAACTTAACCAACAACCTAATTAAAAAGAAACATGGTCGTATTATAGGCCAGCCCACTACCTGAAAACGCACCAAGAGAAAAGAAAATGCGAGCAAAGACCGACAACCCGGATCACCTCGAGCCACCACAACAAACATCAATCGGTCAAGAGCATGCCAGCGAAGCCACGACATGGAACGGAAAACCATGCAGCAGCAAGTGAGAACAAGCGGCGCCATAGCAAGAAACGTGGTAGCAGGTGAGTACAAAAAGGTCTAGCAACAATTCCAAGGTAACTGGCACAACAAAAACCGCCACGTGTCACTCAAATGAAGCTCGACAAAAGTTCAAAGAAATGCCTAGTGAAAAGCTCCGAGAGGGAGCCACGTGGAGTGCTCCGAGCAAGATAAAGTATAAGGCGGGCCCAGCTTGGAAAGCAGATAGAGAAAGCCACGCGACACGCAGACAGAGACTGGCAAAAAGCGAAGCGATGTAAAAAGCAAAAAGCTTCGTGAGGCAGCCGCATGGAGCGCTCTAAGGGCAGTGAGTAGTTGTAAATTAAGGCAAAGCTACAAAGGTAAATATAAAACGACAAAGACTTGGCAGTTTTTTGTTGAACACTTATCATATAAAATTTGGTTTTCTAATAGGGTAGATTTTATATGCCATCATACTATTAAAATTTACTCATATTCTATGTTTGTGCAAGACTAACGATCTTTGTTATAAGATTGGGTATTCATAAACTCTATCACAATTTGGCTCATTCATTCTTGGTTTGACATATCCATTCTATCAATAAATGATTCCATGATTTATTAGTCATGTCTATTTGTGCTTTGAAAAAATCGTCATTTTTATAACTTTTCTTTAATTTTTCTAACAAATTTTAATTTTGCAAGGGTAGATGTCAGAATCACCAATCTCCACAAGGGAAATCAAATTGGTATCCTTTTGACTAACTAAAAACTATTTTCTATGTAGGATTCCTATTTTAGTTTATCTTCTCTCTATTCAATTAATTCATCCTCTACAATAGTGGTTGTGTAGCGAGTATTCTTTTTTGGTTTTAATAGTTCAAAATTTGCATTCATAAAATAATTCATGTGTCTTGTAGTTCAATGGTTCTATTTTATACACATTTCATTATATTTGAATTTATTTTTACTTGATATAACATTCTAACCTATTTTATTTAGCTACTATGTTATCTCTAATGTTTGGTTTGTAGCTATAATATAAGTTAAAGACCAAACAAAATTAAAACTAACATATCTTCTCATGGCATGACTAGTAAAATATATTGTTTTCCACTAGCATTAGTCACACATAATTAAAGTAGTGGGATTTAAATTATGTTTCTTGGGAGATTTTAGAACATATTTTGTCCCCTCACACCCTTGGGTGATCTTGGGGGTAAGAATTTCTAAATTTTCTCCTTTTCTTAGTTTAAAACCTAAGGAGTACTATAGTCACGTATACTCTCTCCTTGCACTCTATGTGATCTTGGAGATCAAATGTGCCTAGTATTTTTTTTTCCTTTAGGATTCCTTGAGTATTTTATCATTCCAAGTAATGACCTCAACCACACAAATCTGATGGGGCACACAAAGGGGGCAAAACGAAAGTTGTACCCTAATCTAGCTATCATCAATTTTGCAATAGCCTTGGGCCCCCTATTTTGTCAAGATACAATATGAAGGAACATTTTATTATTCTTAGTTCACATTCTTATAGATGGGATATTTTTTATAGATTTATTCCTAATGTACCCTTTTGGTATATTAAGGATACCCTAGAAAGCTTGTAAATCCTAGATAAGAAATTTGGCTACCCTCTTGTTGGTGCATCATATAAATAGTAATTTAAGAATTTGCACACCACATACCTTCAAGATTTTAGATAGAGATAACCTTGGGTGAAGCCTTTGGTCATCCTTGGTATCCCATATAATGCAACACTCCCTAGCTATCCCTCACTTAATATACAGTATTATATTGTGATCCCATAAGAAGTGTCACTCCCACCTAAATAATTTTAGGATTGTGCAAGAATTTGGTGTGTCTTTATGTGTTAAACCAATAAATTTTGAAAATCATAAAATTCCCTAAGTCTAAACAATCTATTATTTTGTGTGAAGTTATTTGAAAACACTAAGAATTACTTTTGCCAAAAAAATCGTTGTTCAAAATATCAAAGTCAACCTCAATGTACCTTTACTTGTTTTGAAGGTTGTACTCTATCAGACCAAAACATAGTTTGTGTCAAACTTTAGATCATTGTATCCATCATCTACTTTGGCAATTATATTTTACACTATCATAGTTTTGAAAAGGGGTTAAACTCTAAATCAATGTATCCATCTCTCCATCATGTTTGTATCATAACCTGGTGGCTTCATCTCAATCCATTTATAGAATCGATTGAAACAAGATCATTGATCACAAGATTGGGAAAGGTTCATTGTTCCACATCAACACGACACCAATTCCCTGATAGAATAAGTTTTAATGGATTAAATTAGGTTTTCTAAAAGCTTTCATAGTTTAACTTGATTAGGTTAATGGCTTCCATTTTAATTTAGATTAGATTATTTTATTGGGACTAAGGTTTAGTGGCTAAATTGCACTTTGTATCCTCATGGATCAAGTGTGGTTAACCTGTGCTAATCCATAGGTCACATTTTGGTGCTAGAAGGAGGGAATGAACTAACTAATCTGATAATTTTCTTGTAAAAACTATGTTTTCCTTATTTTTCAAGTATGGTTGCGATGCATTTTATTATTAGACAACACAATTGATGATGCATCACTATACAATGATGGATCTTTAATTTCATTCTAGTGATGCACAATTAAAATCAAAACGCATAATTAAATCTTCACCACATTTTATTTTAGCAACACTATTGATTTTTTTAACGTAGAATGAATTTTAGTATAGCAACACAATTGATCTAGTGACGCATTTGATGTCATTTTTTTGTAGAGAAGCATAATTGATTTTTCAATACAACGACGCACTTGTTGTATGGAAACGCTATTGACAAATTTTAGTGATGCAATTGATTCCAATGTCACTATTTACTGATAAATAAGATTAAATTAGTTTTTTGACATTTCTTGGCTTTACTAACTTTTAACATGTCTCTAAACTTTTCGTTCTAGTTTTTAGGCTAACTAGGTTTAGAAAGTTGGATGTTCGAAGCTAAATTGAAGAAGCATTCTTATTTCAAGATTTTATGATTGTAACAAGTGTTTGACGCTTTGGGGAAATTATAACCCAATTTCTTATGCTTTTTACTTTACGTTCTAAGACCTCACTAAATTTCATTTGGGTTTAAAATGAATGCTCAAACAGGACTAAAATTGAACCCTCATCACATCATTGTCTTTTGGGTTTTAAATTGAACAAGCAACTTAACATTTTGTTTAGTGCATAAAATGAATTCATCTTAGCTTACGGGTTAAAATTTACAACTATTTGCCATGTTTTATGGTTTACACTTTTTTTATTGAATACGTATGAAATTCTCTCATGTCACTCAGTGATCTTGAGAAACAAAAACATTCTTTAACACTTTTGTGATCACCTACATCTTTCAATTTTGATTAAAAATGAACCCCTTGCTAGTGTAGGGAAAAGGTGTGGTGTGTGTTCTCTCCCTCTTTCATGTAAACTAGGATGATCAAACTACAAATATACTTCCTTACTATTTTTTATTTTTAAAAGGGCTTGCCTCCCTACTTTGAAAGGAGGGAACAACCAGAGTGGTAATGAGCTAAAGAAAAGCTCTTCCAAGTCGCTATATAAAAATGTGTTTGTGATTAAAGTCATAAACAACAGGTGTAGATGTGTCATATCAACAAGTGTCACCTCTTAAAATCTCTTCTTAGGAAGAGATTGGAAAGCCTCTTGGTTGAAATAACCTCGAGCTAATCTTGTTGCATGTATGGCCACCTTGAACAAAAGCCCTTATTATGAACCATTTTTTAGAATCCAAAATCCTTAATACTTTTTGGTGAAAAAACGGTCGTTCTAAAGCCGCTCCACATTTGTACTATTCATTGTTGAAACAAAAAAATCCTTAGGATCTTGGGATCTTTATGATTTTGAGATTTGGTGGTCCCAAGAAGAGTGTGTCGTGGAGGGGAGCCAATGTCGTCAAATCTCTAATTGTTCACAATGTCTTAGTGTTTAGAGAAATTTGAGTGGGGATTCAACAAGTAAAGCCATTTCAACCTAGGATTGTAAATGATTGTGAGTCAGTTTAATACTTTGCTTGGATCTAAAACATTAAAAATAAATATTCATGATCTTCCTTAAAATTTCAAACACTTTGACCTAAATATGGATACCTTTTGAAAATCCTTGATATTAATGCTTATCCTAAGGATTTCTATCCTTAGAGATTTCTAAATATCTTGACTTATATCTAAATCCATATTTTCCAAAGACAACATAGGAAATTATGGCTTCAACCTCATGATTCTCACAAAATGGATATTGTGAAAGTTATGATGTTTTGGACATAATATTTTAGTTTGAAAACATAATCAAGATGAGTGTTTGTGGTAAAATCAATTCACTTAAGAAAGATAACTTGACAATTTGAACCCCACATGACCATTTGGAGACCGATCGCTCTCATTCAACAACCCAACCTTATGGGTGTTATCCTTCAACCAAAAATTAAATTCATTGAGGTAGAACAAGTAGATTTGAGAAGCTTCACTTTTGAAACCAAGGAAACATCCAATCAGTGGAGAATTACTGCAAATATCTTAGATAAAGAAGAACGAAGAGCTGATATTTTGGCCAAAAGGCCCATATTACGACCCCCACATGGAAATAAAAATCTTCTTCTTCTCTAAATGATCTCATGTAAAATCAAAATCCCTAAGAGAAGATCTACCGGTCTTCATTGCAAACTTAGGCATCTTAGTTCAAAAGCAATCAAAAACCGCATTTCAACACTATACCAAAATAGAAACAAATTGTTGGTAAACTTCTACAAACGCATTTCAAGGAACAATCCGAAATTGTATATGTTCTTTTTTGGTCAAAATCTAGGTCTTTTTCATGATAATCAACTTATCTAAAATATTGGTCCTTTTTATGGTCAATTCTCTAAATGGTCTATCCCACAATCAAAATCTGTAAGGGAAGATCAATATCTCGCCATTATAAACATAGGAATCATAATTCAAAATTTGGTAGGAAGTGGGTTATAACACTTTATCGCAACCGTAATATATTGTTAAGAAAATATTATGCTTATTCTAGGAGGAACTAAATAGATTTGTATACCTTCATCTATCCTCTCATTTAGATCAGCATTGAGTCTTTAGGATTTGAAATATTTAGAGGTCTAGCATTATTCTCACTACCTTGATCTTGGAAAACAAAGGTTCATTCTAAGTCAACATTGGGTCAAACATTGCATCCACCCCTTCATCAAATTCCATTCTTCACTTCAACAAACTTTGCAAAACTTTTGAATACACCAATACTTTTTGACTTCAACATCTATAAAATCAACCCCTGACTTGGCTATTTTGTATGTGAAATGTATCCTTTTCCATCCACATAGCTAAGTTAGTTATCATCTTTGAAGTAGTTTATCTTGAAGGTCATGAGTCTACCCTAAATATTCTCAAGTTCATAAACATCCTTTATCCTAACATCAAAATATCAAACTCAAGTAAAAAGTATTGTCCCAAACTGTTTGCAAAGATCACTTTCCATATCACCGATCTTTTCCTCCTCCATTATCATCATTGCTCCAAAAAGACTTAGAGAATCCATTTTACCTAGGTTTGAGTCA
Source organism: Sequoiadendron giganteum (assembly GCA_007115665.2). NCBI lineage: Eukaryota > Viridiplantae > Streptophyta > Pinopsida > Cupressales > Cupressaceae > Sequoiadendron > Sequoiadendron giganteum. The sequence goes on along the minus strand of CM021102.1, from coordinate 677,343,449 downwards.
ACTAGAGAGCTCAAACATTATAAATCTCAACATAACTCTCTCATAAGTGACCCAAAATTTATGGTAAAGACATGATCACAATACAAGAGAATCGTGGAGAAAACCAAAGTCAAATTTACCTCAAGTGATCGAAATCCTCTAGAATTTGATATGAGAAGTCAATTCACCCCATCACAACAACCAACATCTCCTTCAGGACCATATGAGATTGAAGACATCACAAACAACCCATTTGATCTTTCTAGGGAGGAAATCATGAAACATCAAGCCTTTGAAAACATAGCTCCTATTTCCCCATCATTTGTTGCACAAAATTTGGCATAAGGCTTCACAACTCCACCATCAGGGGTAAATAAAACATCTACTCCTAGTCTTGCAATTGGCCTTGCCAAGGACTTTGTTCTAACTCTTCCATTTAAAATAAGTACACTAACACTTGTGGGTACTCTTGATACCAATCCTCCACCTCTAACAACCACTTGGACACCTACCTTTGGTGCTCCTCCCATTCTCAAAAATCCTAAACAACCATATAAACCCAATGATCTTCATTACTCTACCACAACCTCCACATATCACAAACACCCCTTTTCATCCATACCCATGAGTACCACAAGTGCACCCACCATCATGCAAAATAGTATGGACCAATTGTCTCAAAATAGCACACAAGAGAATGTCAATACTATATCAGAGAGGCAACCCTCAATACAAATAGGGACATCTTTGCCCAATCCTCCCATTGGTTCATCTATACCATTAGTGTCATAAAACACATCCATCAAATCCATCATCAACCCATCTCAAAGCAACCCTTTGGTGACGAATCTCGTCAACATAAGTAATCCTTTGTCCACATCTCTAGCACAAGGAAATCTTCACACGATTGGAAAAGGGAACCTTTTTAATCAATGGACTCAAGGTCCTAGTATGTCATTACCATTGCAAAATCTAATGACACCATCCTCATCTTTCTCCACGGTCCCCTTCTCTATGCAAAATCAAATGGGACCTCAAACTTACATTCCTCCACCTCAATCCACCATCTTACAAGGAATGTCAAACCAAGGGAACTCCCAACCTCTCATCAACATCTCACAACCCATCCAAAACATCAACACCCGCCCATAATCCATCACAAGTGTCCCAACAACCAACTGGTCCTACATTGCAAGCTCATACCTTAGCCTTACAACAAGCACAATAGGCTTATCAGCAAGTCATCCAACAACAATAATAATAGCAAGTAGCCTTAGCCGCACAACAACAACAACAAGTAGCCTTAGCCACACAACAACAACAATAGCAAGCTTATCAAGCATCCTTAGCAGCATAATAACAACAAAAATCCTATCAAGCATCCTTAAAAACACAACAACAAAATCAGACCCAACAACAAGCCTTCACTGTGCAACAACAACATCAAGCCCAATAGAAAGCCCTAGTGGTGAAACAACAACATCAAGCCCAATAGCATGCCCTTGCAGTGTAACAACAATAGCAAGCCTCACTAGCTTAGGAATATTCCCAACATTAGCAACAACAACAAAAAATTTCCTACTATAATCCTGAATACAACATCGTCAATACAAACACATCCACACCCCAATCAACTTCACATAATTTCATGCCACCATACACCCCATGCAACACATCATCATATCAAAATCCTGTGTACAACTCATCCATCATCCCACCATATGTTCCTCCACCAAATCCACAAGATGATCTAGCATCACAATTAAAGGCACTATCTCAAGAAATACATGGCCTTTGAATAGGCAAGACAAAGAAGCCCCATACACAGAATATGTCCTTATCCATTTGATTGAAACATCACAATGGTACCATTTCCTCCCGGATTTGAAATCCCCAAATTCGATAAATACAAAGGGAGAGGAAGTCTTGTGTACCATGTCAAATAATTCAATTTCATGTGTATGGATGTGGCCTACAATGATTCTTATTTGATGCACCTCTTCCCTCAAAGTTTAACAGGTCCTGCCATGGATTGGTTTTCTCATCTACCTCCTGATATCAAAAAATTTCAAGAAATTGCCAATAAATTCATTGATCACTTCTCCTTCAACCTTGACATGGACATTAGTCTAGAAGATTTGTACACTCTCAAACAAACCAAAGGAGAATCTTTCACCAATTTCTTGCAATGATGGAGACAAAAAGCTAGTAAGAGCAAGTGGACCCTTCTTGATGAACAACAAGTGGGAATCATCATAGAAAATTTGGATCCAAATTTATCTTTCCACTTGAAAATGCAGTGCATCACATCCTATGATGAGCTTTTCCCTAGAGCCCTTAACATCGAATGAGATCTAATCTCACATGGAAATACTCAAGCTTACAACAACCCATCATCTAGTTCAAATGATAAGCCTCATGTCTGGGCTAAAAGAATAAATGTGACAAATGATGGTGTGGTAGATGCTAAGGTGGTCCTAAGTACTCCTAGACCAAACAACAATCAAGTTGCTAACATTCAACCAACTATGCAACAAACAACACCTCCTTAGAACAATCAGATCAACAACATCGAGATGCAACTCAGGTGAACTACCTACAAGAACTATCCTAAATACAAGTACACCCAATTATCTAAACCTATCAAAACCATCATGAATAATTTGATAGAGTCACAATTGATAACACTTCCTAACTTTTAAAACTACCAAGAACCCCAAGAGAAACCATCTTGGTACAATGAGAACGATCTATGTGATTTTCACAAAATTAAAGGGCACAAAATGGCAAATTGCATGAGGTTTAAGAAAAATATCCAAGACCTCATCGAGAATGATACAATATCTATTGAGGTATCGGTTGGGAATCGAGATCTTAATATATACAAGAACCCTATGCCAAATCATAACAAAGGAAACAACAATAGAAAAGCTAAGGATTACACTATTGTGCAACATACCTATTCCAACGTCGTCACTTCCTATGATAGTGTCATTACTCTCATCACCATCAAAGGATCTAGTGTAGAGTGTGGATTCACCATATGACATGGAAAAATTATTATCCAAGGAGGCCCATCTCAATCTAGGACACAACCTACTTTACCAATATCAAATCCCAGCAAATATAATCTCCTATATCGGCTTAAGAAGACCCCCTGCATAGATATCAATCTTGGAACTATTGAGGCTATCCCCCATGCATAGGGAAATATTAGAGAAATCCATGTTTGAGTTATCTATCTCTGAGGATATTGGCATCGATCGGTTTCAAGCTATGGTAGGGCATATTGCTAATCATCTTCTCACCTTCTCAGAGCAAGACCTACCATTGCAACCATCTCATAATCATTCTTTCTTGAGGTTATTATTCATAAAAACAAGGTCAAAAGAGTCTTTATAGATGGAGGTGTTGGTCTGAACATTTGTACCCTGCAATTAATGAAGAACCTAGGTTATTTAGAGGATACTATTGAGAAAGCAAAGAGTACCACCATCCAAGCATACGACAACCAAGAGCGGGTATCACAAGGCATCATTTCACTTCCCATCCAAGTAGGACCTCTCATTGCAGAAACTACATGCCAAGTGTTATACCTTGATCTTCCCTATAACATCCTACTTCATCGGTCATGGATCCATGCCTTAAAATATGTAGCCTCGACCTATCATCAATGTGTGAAGTTTCCTTTTGAGGGTAGAGAAATTACCATCCGTGGAGATCCTAAGCCTTTTTTACTACTACAATAATCTTGAGGCCAATTTCTATAAGATACCCCAAATACCCAAGAATGACGAAGGGCCTACACCATCTACCTCATTTGTTGACCCATAATCCCTTGTATCTACCTCAACAACAAAAACACCCATTGTGCAAAACATTCTTGAAATCAAAGCCATGATTCAAGATGATGGTTGTGGGAACTATAAGCTAATGAAGGATACCTTTATCTTAGGAGAGCTATCTCCTCCTCAATCCCACAGGAAACCCACATCTAGCACCAAAGAACCCAAAATAATCAAGAGGGAAGCTACTACCTTCACCAAATGGGGGGATCTAAATCAAGAAGATATCAATGAGGAGGATGTCTCTAAACTCCTTTATCAGGATGAACGACCTGTCCCTATTCTTCCCATGGAATATGACAACAAAGGCTTGTGGCTAATGAAGGGAATGCGCTATAACAAGAATGAGAAGCTAGGACAAAATGACAATGGCTTGCTAGAACCTATCATTCCTAAGAAACAATTGAATAATCTTTGCCTAGGTTGTACTACTAGCAAGGTTACCCTTATTGGCAAAGAAACTTTCATTGAATGGGTTGAGGCTTCCTCTTAGTTACCTACATCACGTGATACGACCTTAGATGACTTCCCCCTTGATGTTTCTGACCTATTTGATAATAACTCCCTCTTCATGATATCAACTACATCCTTTCCTCCAAGCAATTAGCCAACTGAAATACACCTAGTACACCCACAACTCATTAACATGGACCAACAAGGACCACCAATTTTGGATTTATTCAAAATAATGAAGTGATCTCAAAATTCATGGGACTTCATGACAACCTATCATGGGCAGATCATAAATAAAGTTTTGACATAGAGCTAGACACAAGGACGTACTATGGGGAGACAATTGAATCCTTCAATAAAAAAAAAAACCACATAGTGGCATTCTCTGATCCTAAAATAGTAAAAAGAAAGGATGTATCTGAAGGTGAAAACCTCTCTGAGGCACCCAAGGATGAGGGATTAAATCTCCCCCTTAGTGCAATACATCCCAAAAAGTCAGAAGTGCTAGAAAAAAAGGCAACTCGAGTCAATGTGGGAACAAAAGACACACCCAAGACCACTTTCTATGTTGAATCCTTGTTGCATGAAGAACAAAAAAAACCTAGAAGCATTTTTAAAAGAGTGACAAGATAACTTTACATGGTCATACACAAATATGTTAGGGCCCGATCCAAAAGTGGTCATGCATCACTTAGCAGTCTATCCTGAAGCCAAACCAATCAAGAAAAAGTTGAGGAAGATGCACCCTCGGATAACACTCTTGGTGAAACCAGAGTTACAAAAGCTTCTTGACGTTTGATTCATTTGACCAATAGATTATCTTGAGTGGGTTTCAAACCTAGTACCAGTCTCAAAACCCACTGGGGGAATTATAATATGTACATATTTCAGGGACTTAAACAAGGCATGCCCAAAGGATGATTTCCCTCTTCCTAACATCAACCTCATTATGGACTTAATAGTTGGGCATGAAATTCTATCACTAGTGGATGATTTTCTAGGCTATAATCATATCATAATCACCAAGGAGGATCAACATAAAATTGTATTCACTTGTCTATGGGGAACCTATTGTTGGAATGTGATGCCATTCGGGTTAAAGAATGCAGAAGCAACCTATCAAAGAGCAATGACCCTCATCTTTCATGAAATGATCTAAAAAATAGTCAACTATTATGTGGATGATATTTTGGAAAAATCAAAGAAAATAAGTGAGCACATACGAGTCTTAGGACCCATCTTTGACAGGCTTGAAGAATACAACGTATGACTAAATCCAAAAAAGTGTGTCTTTGGGGTTACATCAGGGAAATTTCTTGGCTTTTTCATCTCGCAAAGAGGGATGGAAATTGATCTAGCAAAGGTAAAAGCCATCCTCAACATGGAACCACCACAAAAATTGAAGTAGATGAGAGAATTACAAGGAAGATTGTAGTCTATTAGAAGGTTCATAGCACAACTATCAGATAAAATCCATCCCTTTTAGCATCTTCTTCATAAAGGAATAACTTAAAATGGGATGAGAAATGTGATAAATATTTCTAATAGATCAAGGACTACATATTAACACCTCCAATGCTCATGCTGCCAATACCAAACAAACCATTGATCTTGTATATCTCAGCAACACTAACAACACTAGGAGCTCTTTTACCACAACATGATGAAAACATAAAGGAAAGAGCTATCTATTACATCAACAGGACCTTAGTGGGATGCGAAATGAACTAATCACCCATTGAGAAAGAATTCCTAGCAGTATTTTTTGCTTCACAAAATTTAGGCACTACATGTTGTCACATCAAATAAAACTTATTGCAAAGATCGACCCACTGAAATACTTGTTACCCAAAGAAACTCTCATTAGGTGAATGGCCAAATGGGTGATGATCTTAACTAAATTTGATATAGATTATGTGGAGCACAAGGCAATCAAAGGACAAGTGGTCACAGTCCAACTAGCAGACACATCCATCTATGCAGAGAACCCCTTGATATCTAAGTTCCTTGATGAATCAATGTTCCTTATCAATCTCACAACTCAGTGGAAGATGTAATTTGATGGATTGTTCATCCAACATGGATCAGGAGCAAGTATTCTTTTCATCACCCCTCAAGGTGATTGCATTCCAAAGTCATATAGGCTATCATTTAACTATACTAACAACATTGTTGAGTATGAAGCCCTAATCACAGTTTTAAGGATAGCAGTTCAATGGTAGATACAAGAGATGAAAGTTTATGGAGATTCACAGTTGGTTATCAATCAAGTTAATGACAACTATCAAACTAAGGATGATAAGCTTACTCCTTACAAGAAGATGGTAGAGAATCTCAAGGACCTTCTCATAGACATAACTTTTGAGAAGATTCCTTGCATGAACAGCTAAGCAACAAATGCTATGGCAATAATCGGATCATTGTTAGACATGTTGAACAACATCCTTCAATGTGAATTCTTAGTAGAATAACTTCTCATACAAAATTTCAAAATCCTTGAATATGAATTCGCATGTGTCATTGTTGGTCCTAGATCCCCATCGTATCATGACATATTTATCTACCTTAGCAAACGAACTCTCCTATCTGATATCCCCTCCAACTTTAAAAATACTTTTGTCGATTAGGTATCTCGATTCGTGATCCTAGGTGATACCCTTTACTGCCAAAGCATAGAAGGAACATTACTACAATGCCTTAACCAAGAGAAGCCTTAACCACTTTAACATGAGTGCATGATGGGATATGTGGTTCCCATTCTAGTGGTATAACTTTAGCTAAGAAATTGTTGAGGATGGGGTACTACTGGCCAGCTATGGAAAGAGAAGCTCATCAGTATGTGCAAAAATGCATCAAGTGTCAACAACATGGAGATCTAATTCATTCTCCAGCTTAGGAATTACAACCGATGATTACACCTTGGCCTTTTTCATTGTGGGGACTCGACCTCATAGGAAAAATCACTCCAACCTCATCCAATAGCCACAATTTTATCATAAAAACCACTAAATACTTTACCAAGTGGGTTGAAGCCATTCCTATGACCATCATAATAGGGAAGAAAATTTCCAATTTTATCCTGAACTACCTAATCTGTCATTATGGTGTTCCACAAACCCTTATCTCATACAATGGAGCACCCTTCAAGAATTAGGATGTGAAAGATCTATGCCAAATATTCAACATCCAACACCGATTCTCTACCCCATATTATCCCCAAAGCAACAATCAAGTTGAGGCTACAAACAAGACCATCCTTAAAATCCTAAAGAAAATGGTCAATGAAGCTAGTCGTGATTGGCATCTGTAGTTAAATCCCACTCTTTGGGTCTATCAAACCAGTATCTTCACATCAATATATGCAACCCCTTTCTCCTTGGTCCATGAATCAGAAGCCATTTTTCCTATTGAGGTTGAACTCCCATCACTGTGAGTGTCACTATAGAACTTGATCACTGATGAAGAATACAAAGTCTCTTGACTGAATGAGTTGGAATTCCTAGATGAGCATCATCTTGATGCTCTCAACCACTTACAAGTATATCAAAACTGGTTGAAACGAATCTATAACAATAAGATCAAATATGAGTCTTTCTAGGTAGCGGATCTTGTCTTAAAGAAGAATTAGAAGAATCTACCAAATCAAGACAGTAAAGGAAAGTTTGAGCCTAACTGGTTGGGTCCCTTTGTCATCACAACAAGCTATGGATCAGGGGCATATCAACTATCAACACTTGAAGGTGAACCCTTGTAGGATCCAGCTAATATTTTGCATCTCAAAAATTTATATGCCTAGTCTTGAAGGGTGTAAAATATTAAAATACTAAAAAAATCAAAAAATGATCAAAATCTAAAAAAATAGGAAAAAAGATTGAAAACAGTAAAGAAAAAAAATATCCTCTAGTGAAAACCACTCCAATGGCACTTTGGGAAAGTACCTTGGTGAAAACCTAGCAAACAGGTGTCTCACATAAATAAAGCACCTCCATCTATTATTTGGCTCTTTATCCTATCATCCTTTGTCTCACCCTCCATCCATCATCTCATTCATCCTATTTATTACATCACCCATCCATAAAAAGGTCAAAACATCGAAAATCCAAAAATAGTACCCTTGTTGTCAAACTACGCCATCTCTGAGCTTGAACGTAGGCAAGACCATCATTGATTTTCCCCCGAGACACCCCAGGTCAGTCCTTTAGGAGTCCATCATAATAAAATGACATTCCATCAACTGTTAATATGTCATTGTTAATAAGTCATGTCGATCAAACTACGTGGTCTTTGCATGTATAACGTAGACAAGGCTTATCATCCCTTGAGGCCCCTAGGATAGGTATTTTAGGTTAGGTTCTTGGTCAAAATTTGGGAAAACACAAAAACATTCAAATAATTGAAAACATAAACATTCACATAAACTTTTGAAGAACCTTAAACAACCTCAAATAATCGAAAAATATAAGCATTCGCATAAACTTTCGAAAAAGACCAAAAAGCAGCCTCAAAACATTTTCAAAATACCAAAAACATTGAAATATTCCAAAAAAATCCAAAACTGCCCATCCCATCTCACTTTCACCCGCAATAAACCTTCACCCATAATAAATCAAGTGTCACCTTCAACCTTTGGTAAAAAAAATAGAAAGCAAGTATAACAAGTCATGAAGTGGGAACCTAAGTGTTAAAATCTAAAGACTAAATCATAGGTAAATGCGTCAGTGGAGTTTATATCAATGACTTGTCATAAAGCTCGTCATCATCCTAACATTAAACAACCCTCTGATCAACATGTCCTAGGATGTATCCTTCTTTCAATGGCCATCAGTATCAGACATCACCTTAGCTATATTTAAACTGGCAAGAGATATAGATAACACTGATTGTTTTTCTTTGATCTTTTCTTTTGATTTATCTTAATGACCCATTTTGAGGATCTCTCAATGATTTCTATCAAAATGATTTAGAGAGAAAGGAATAGGGTATCGATCATCATCTTTCATTTGTTGTGCTTGTGGATACTCTTGTAAAATAATCTTGGCGTATACTTGCTTAGTTGTGTGTAGGAAAGTTGTTTGGGGTATGTTGTTGACTACTGTGTATGCTTTATTCCAATATATTCTAAGCTTCCGACTTACATTCTAACGAGGTTTTTGTATGTCAATGCGTGAACAATAACTATCCTATTTGTTTGTTGAGTCAAATTCCACTACACTAGATACAACGTTGCCCTGGTTATCAATACCTTGATGAATTTTTTTTATGTGTTATATCAAACAATAAGGAACGATGAAAAAACCCAATCCCAAGATATGAGTAGATCATCATTATGCATTTCTCATCACCATCTCTAATAAAGTCTCAGTGGATCATAGACTTGTTGGATCTTTTGAGGCAATCACCAAAATTAATGGTTGTTCATCTTGTTTCTTCTATCTTCTCTCCATGCTAATTTGGTATCATGACAGTCAACAAAAATAGCATCAATGCATCTATCCTACATCCATAAATCATCAGCATGCATACATCACATCATAATCATAGCATATCATAAAACATACATCCTGCATTATCATTTAAGTTGTGATGAATAATATAGATTTGTTATTCTAAGCATCATAAATCATTGCATACATCTCCTATCATAGCATGAACATCCAAATTATCCATATGCATACATCATCATCTCATAAAATTTTCTAAGAAAATACACAAAAAAAGAAATGCATCCATACCATCTGCATATCATATCATTCATCTATCCCATAAACATATCATATCCTCATGAAAAACATAGTTAAAAAGAATATAACATTGCAACCATATACCATCACATATCACATAAGCATAAATAAACAGAAGTGCATCCATACATGATAAAATATATAAGAATATTGCATCATCTCAACATCATATGCATCCATGCATTCATAAACATGAAATGAAGGTCACATCATATCATGAATCTGAATCATCTCATATGTATATAAAAAAAATTATGACTATCATGGTACAAATATCTGAATCAGTGTATGTATATCAATCAAAAGCACAATATACACGAGGATATCAAAAAGGATCCCATGAATAAATATCTGAGTACAAAATCAGGCAACAATCAAAATAGGCTCTACAATCGGGCTAGTTGTGATGGTTGCTTGACTCACCCCTAACTGACGGTTGATCCTCAACATTAGGTGGTTTCCTTCTCCTCTGCAAAAAATTATAGCTATCAAAACTTTCTGGGGACATCTTGGTGATAGTGCATCCTGTAATATCCAACCTCTAAGACTACCTCTTTGTATAATTGATTCGATACCATTTGTCCTTGGGTTTTCATTATAGCAGTTGTCACTGCCTCCAATTGTTGTCTTTGCCCAATCTCCTAGGCTAGTTGCATATCCAACTGTTATCGCAATTGGACCTCCTGGTCTCTCAATGTTTTCATATCCTAGAGTTGTTATCACAATTGATCTCTCTTTGTTGTAGTTGTGCTCTCTCTACTATAAGGGTAGCAATTTTCCCATCCCATGGATCCGACTGTATAGGTGGAGGAGGTGGTGGTGCCCCCAGAATATGTTTGACATGTTGCACATCAGGTTGTCCATCATGGTGCCCCTGATCTGGTTGTTGTTGGTGCCCATCACCTGGCACTTGGACCTGCCCCTGACCTCGACCACCATCTCGGCCTTCAAGTCTACCTCTATCTCGGCCTCTACCTCTGCCTCTACCTAAGTATGCTCCTGCTAGATCTATGAGGCGTGTGGTGCCCTAAACCAAGCATCATAGCCTAGATCTATTTGTCCTTGGGTTATCGTTATAGCAGTTGTCACTGCCTCCAACTGTTGTCTTTTCCCAATCTCTTAGGCTAGTTACATATCCAACTGTTATTGTAATTGGACCTCCTGGTCTCTTAATGTTTTCATATCCTAGAGTTGTTATCACAATTGATCTCTCTTTGTTATAGTTGTGCTCTCTCTACTATAAGGGTAGCAATTTTCCCATCCCATGGATCCGACTGTACAGGTGGAGGAGGTGGTGGTGCCCCTAGAATATGTTTGACATGTTGCACATCAGGTTTTCCATCATGGTGCCCCTGAACTGGTTGTTGTTGGTGCCCATCACCTAGCACCTGGACCTGTCCCCGACCTCGACCACCATCTCGGCCTTCAAGTCTACCTCTATCTCGGCCTCTACCTCTGCCTCTACCTAAGTATGCTCCCGCTAGATCTATGAGGTGTGTGGTGCCCTAAACCAAGCATCATAACCTAGAGTGGTCCCCACATCTAGAACACCCTGATCATAACCCCACGGTTATGGTATGACTGCTTGAAAATCATTGATTGCCACTATGGGATCAATGACAGCCCCCAACTATGCCTCTTTGTTCCATAGAAAATATGGCAGTATAATCATCTGTCGGTACATCATGGGTCTCCCCAAACTGATGATCCACTCGATCTAGAAGATGCCGCTCAACAATAGTGTGCTCTCAGCCCTGGATATAGTGAGTCTATTATGCAAAATTCAATTTTTGTTGGTCATCATACCATTGTGGGTGTTGGAGCCACAACCTCCATTTGAACACTGTCATGTCATCAATCACACGACACCAGTATGCCAAGCTTGTGGGCCATGTGTGTTGTAAGGTCATCAGTACCCTATACTTATGAACAATGGGATCATCCTCATGAATATCAACATGGACAACAATGGGCCTCAGAACTATAATATGCTCATATTCCCATATGTGTAGTAGGGCCACTCTTGCTCTGATACTCCTACCATCTCTATAGATGGCCTTGTGCATATCATGATACAAGGAGGCAAGGAGGACTAAACCCCAAGCATACATGATGTCTCTCTTGATCATTCCCTCCCAAGCTAGACCCCATCTGGTACTTAAACCTCTACCCTATTGGTCTAAGGAAACAACACCACAAATCAAAGCACCAACAAACAATATGAAGGTGTCAACACAACCGCGATATAAATCCAAATCAATCTGGGAACTAATAATAATTGATCATTTGTGTAAAAGAGTGAGGCATGCATCTCTCCTAGCATTGATTTCATAAATGACACACTCTCCATGAATAAGCAACCACATAATGCTCCACAATTCTCAAGTGCAACGATCGCCTCCCCAGTGGGAAAGTGGAATGAGGATGTCTCGTTGTGCCATCTCTCGACCAATGCTATCATCAAGGCAAGGTGGTTCTTGATCTCAGGCATAAAAGCGACAAATCCTAGCTCCAGTCTCCCAAGCCGCTCCACCTCCAAATCATCAAGATCTCTGACTATAGACAAAATCTCATATTTGTGCTCACAAGACATCAACAATGGAAAATCCTCTTGCACACATCGTCAATCTACCAAAAAATTCAAGAAACTGATCAAACTTTAAGACTTTGTACCCAAAACATCAATAGTGTCACTGAAATCAATAGCATCGCTAATTTCACTATGCTCAATAGTGAATCAGTATTGGCATGCGTCGCTCTATTAAAAAATTGGGTTGTGTCACCATTTGAAGCATGTGTCACTAACCGCTTTCATACACCACTGAACCAAAATAGCCCATGCGTCACTCTATTGCACTTGCAACACCATTATCAATTGCGTCGCTAAACCAAAATATTGGGGTGTGGTGCTAAATGGAACATGTGTTGCTAAAATATCAATAGTGATGCTTCTGATGCTTTCAAAGCGTCTCTATACAGCGACACACTTTTTGACCTCGCTTCGACACCCTATTAAATGCACTTAATGTGAAAATAAAAATAGGTTTCAAGTCACATACCCAGGGTTTTGCATCTAATCACCGTAGGTACTCTCAAACTCAGTCAGAAAGATGAACAAGAAGCGCATGCTGAGCCATTTCGCCAAAGGTCGAAGCTCCAAAAGCAAGGATTCTCTAAGGTTTGAATGCACAAATGAATTGAAAGTGGCCCTTCTTGCCCTATTTTAACCATGAAGCTAGGGTTTATCATCATTTTCACTAACTTTTCCAAACTGAACCTTATTTTGTATCTTTTTTGCGTTTTTGGCATATTTCTTGCATCTCATAGCCTTTCTGGAGCCTTGGGGCATTTTTTCACCTTTCTCAAGAAATCAACCCAAAATTATAAAACTTTCACCCAATTTCTTGAGGGGGCAAGGAGTCAGCTTAATCCTTCAGTAGTGGGGCATCGAGAAATCAAAAAAAAAAAAAATTGATTTAAGCAACAATTTTTAATTTGAGGAGCATCAGTCTTTGAATCGAAGCAACAAGTACCTCACTTCAAAGAGGGGAAAAATGTAAACACTAAAAAATGTCTTGAATGATATCATACATTCAAATCAAGTAAACTAACATCATTTCCTCTTGAAACCCATCCTCTTTTCACTTAATTGATTAAATTAGCTTAGCTATTTAATTAATTGCATCATTTTCATCTATTAATCTAATTAATCTAATTAGATGAATTCATCCCCTTTCACACTAAAATTTCATCTCATTAAATTAAATAAATCAAATTATTTAATTTAATTCCCTAAATATTCCTATTTAATTAAATAATCCTAAGTTATTTAATTAAATGTCATTTCACCTTTTTTCCATTCATTAAATCATTTAATTTAATGAATATCACTTTCTTCTTCTAAATCCCCTTATTGCACGATTAAAACTTGTTTAATTAGCAATTATCTAATTAATCCAATTCCTCCCACTTGCAAGAGAATATTCCCATGGAATATTCCCTCCCCTTTTGTACAATTAAACTTTATTTTAATCAGAAAAATATCTATTTCTCCGCCCATGAATATTCCAAAGAATATTCTTTCTCCTCCAATCATTTAAGAAGGGGAATATTCTCACAAAACTTCAAATGCAAGTTAACTTCTAACTTTTGAGCAAGTTAAATTTTGACCTCTTGTACAGGTCAAAAGTGTGTTTGTTTGGAAGAAATGAGAACCCTTGATTAAATCTCATCTTTCATTCTCACCCGTTGATGAGAATCCATGATCCATGCCTCCACTTTTCTCCATCGTTGACCGTTGATTAACTTTTTTTATCTTAACCCTCTATTTTTCATTTGCTTTCCTATAAATAGGTCACTATTTGGAGACAAATGGATCCATCTCTCAACATCAAACTTATGTTGTTGAAATCACTCACACTCACACTCATACTTTGTATACTTTTAGCATATTTTAGTTCAAATTAGTTGCATAATAGATTAGCTTCCATTAATGGCTTCCATGCATCCATTTAGTTAATTAGAGAACTAGGGTTTAAATCTTTTTAGTTTAAATCTCATTTAGATTAGCTTATAAATTGCATATCTATATTTTTTAGCATAAAATCATGGTATATTAACTCTTGCATCATACTCATTTTAGAATAAATCATGTTTTCATCCATATATCACAATGGTTTCATCAATTCTCTTCAATAGAATCGATTGAAACAAGCTCATTGATCACGAGATTGGGAAAGGGTCGTTGTTCCACATCAACATGACACCAATTCCCCAATAGAATAAGTTTTAATGGATTAAAGTAGTGGTTTCTAAAAGCTTTCATAGTTTAACTTGATTTGGATAATGGCTTCCATTTAATTTACATTAGATGATTTTATTGGGACTAAGATTTAGTGGCTAAATTTCACTTTGTATCCTCATGGATCAAGCATGGTTAACCCGTGCTAATCCGCTAGTCACAATATGTTTCTATCAAACAATGATCTCTTGAGAACATAGACTATCTAAAGTTGGAAATTCTCAAATTAATCTATTCATATTAATCTAAAGATGTACTTTAAATTCTCACTTCTATGCTTAGGAACATAGTTTATCCTAAGTAGAAAATTTACATCATAAAAAATCAACCTAATATCTTGATTTATATTTTAATGCATGATAGCATTCACATCTTGTTGAAATGCACAAAACAAGTGAGAGGGGGGTGAATCAATTGTATCAAATCCTTTTACTTAATCTTCACTTTAACCTCAATCTGTTATTAAGTGTAAACATAAAATGCAGATAACAAAAAGAAAACACTAGAGAAACCAGATTTACGTGGAAAACCCAATGAGGGAAAAACCACATTGAGGATTAACTCACAATATAATAGTAATGCAATACTAGATACAAAGGCTCACTGCGAGAGGGCTCACTGACCAAATACAAAAAGGCTCACTGCCCAAATGCAAGGGCTCGCTTCCTTCAAAGGACTCAATATCCAGAAAGGAGGCTCACTCCTACAAAAAAATAAAAGAGATAAATGAAGATCCACCACTAGGGTTCCACACACTCGCAACCTAATCAGAAGATTGTAGATGCCATCAGCTCACTTCTTTCAGGAATCTAACACCTTAAAGTATTGTTTCCTTGATTTGCTCTTCCACTCTCTGCTTTACACACTTATTCACACACTTCACTCACTTGCTTGATTCATGGATGGATGGATATGAAATTCGCTACAACTTGATTTTCTTTTATACCATCTTCAACCTTAGGAACATTCTCCAAGGTCGGCTATACAATTTCATTTACAAATTCAAACTATGTTGGCTACTCAACATTCTCACGGTGGATAAGAATGAGAGAGGATCAATTACATATTTAATTTAGAACCCAATCAACATATTGGATCAAGCACATACTTTCTTAAGACAATGTAAAAGCTTAGTATAACATGTAGACACCAGGTCAGCCAAACCTAATGAAAACACCAATGATCTTTGAAGTACATGCATCTATAGAAAGATATTCACATGTAATAACTCAACACACTTCACCAGACATTTTACCATCTTTAAGAACACCTCAGGTACATTCATAGAAATTGCAACAAACTTCATTCATTCATAGAGAACACTTCATCAATCCAATCGGACCAGTCAGTAAAACATAGAAGCTTTGGAGCAGGTCTTCTGAAGCACCAAATCGTAAGAAAATTTGTCAGACTATAGAAACCATTAGAAAGAGTCATCTCCCAGATCCACAAGAATTGAAACCAAATATCATAAGACTATGGAGCCAAAACATTTCTCCCAGTCTACAAATAGATAGTTCTGCCAAACCAGTTCACATACCGATGAACACACCTTCTACTCGCCATCGACTCAGAAGCTAAAACTAATTATATATAATCACTTAAGCTTATGAACATAATTACAGATCTGCATAGGCATAGGATCAATACAGAGAAAATGTGGAGCACAATATCAGAGCACATTCAAAACACACTTCAACATTGCTTTCATTATTTCTCAAATTTTCTCAAAAGCACTTGGCAAAAACACAACTGCAACTTCATAAATATAGCTCCATGCACTCTAAGCACTTCTATAGTATCTCAAATATACAAATACCATTTGTACACAACATGAACTATTTTGACATCAAAGAAAACACCATTAAACACATCCATACTTGCGACAATATCCCCATTGTCATTGATGACAATACATGATGTGAAAAACCATCAAAGAAAACATACATGATTTTCAGAAGCGACAACTTGCCAAGCATAAAAATTTCACATGATTCTCTCTCTCCCCCCCTTTGACATGAATGTGAAATTAAATCCATATAAATATTTGATCACTCCCCCTTAGGAGTACACCCACATCACATACTGCAACAATGCACTTCTCTACTCCCCCTGAGGAGTAGACCTCCATCATCAATCCAAAACAAAATAAGTCTAAGAATCCTCTGGACTAATGCACCTCCATGTGCACTTAGTTCAAAGAAGGAGGGGCAGTAACCCCTAACTTCCCTCTGAGATACTCAAAAGTATCCTTCAGAAGGGCCTTACTGAATATGTTTGAAACTTGTTCCTTGGTAGGTACATATTCAAGTCTAACTTCATTCTTTAATATTTTCTCCCTCAAGAAGTGATACTTGATAGATATGTTCTTTTTTCTAGAATGCATCATTGGATTCTTTGAAATGTTTATAGCACTTTTATTATCACAAAATATAGAAGTAGGTTCATCACTTACCACACCTATGTCCATCAAGGCTTTTTTCATCCAAAGTACCTGTGTATAGCAAGATGTTGCTACAATATACTCTGCTTCTGCAATGGATAATGAAACTAAATCTTGTTTCTTGCTCAACCATGAAACTAATCTTCCTCCAAGGAAGAATGCACTGCCACTTGTACTCTTTCAGTCATCTACACAACCAGCCTAATTTGCATCAATGTAGGCATTCAAATTGAAACCATTGTCCTTCAGATACCATAGCCCATAATCTAGAGTTCCTTTAAGATATCTAAAGATCATCTTCATAGTTGTTACATGTGCTTTCTTAGGTTATGCTTAAAATATTGCAACTAAACATACTACATTCATGATATCAGGTCTAGTAGTAGTAAGATATAATAGTCCACCAATCATAGATTTGTACATGCTTTAATCAACTTTAGCAGATTCATCATTCTTACTCAGCTTGCATCCAGTTACCGTTGGGGTACAAACCAGTTTGGAGTCATCCATTCTAAAAATAAATAAAAATTCCTTAACATACTTGGATTGTGAAATGAATATCCCTTTGTCAATTTGATTACTTGAATTCCAAGGAAGAAATTCAGCTCACCAATCATAGACATTTCAAATTATTTTTGCATCTCTTTAAAAAATATCTTACACATACCTTCATTTCTACCAAAGATGATGTCATCAACATATACCACAACTATAAATATCTTATTTTTCTCAACCTTGAAGTAAATATTGTTGTTTGTGGACCCTTTATTGAATCCTTGCTTTGTCAAGTATTTATCTAGTCTTGCATACCAAACTCTAGGAGCTTGTTTAAGTTCATATAATTCCTTTTTTAATTGACAAACCATGTTTGGTTTGTCAGATAGCTGAAAACCTTTTGTTTTCTCCATATAAACTTCTTCCAATTCTCCATTCAAAACTATAGAATTGGCGTCCATCTGATATAGTTTGAAGTCTTTATAAACTGAAAATGCCAAGAACATCTGAATAGCCTCCATTATTGCTACAAGTGAAAAAGTTTCTTCAAAATCTATTCCTTCAACCTGTGAATATCCTTTACATATAAGTCTTGATTTATTCCTTACCATTTCACCATCTTCATTCAGCTTGTTTTTGAATACTCGTTTTGAACCAATTACATTTTTTTTTGTAGGTCTAGGGACTAGTTCCCATGTCTCATTCTTCTCTATTTGTTGCATTTCCTCTTTCATTGCTCTAACCCAAATTTCATCATCACATGCTTCATTCACAATCTTAGGTTCTATCTTATAAAGTAAACACAAGTTTACCTCAACCACTTTGCTTCTTGTCTTCACTCCTTCACTTTTGTCTCCAATTATCTATTCCTCTGAATGATTACTTTGAACATATTTAGGAGTCTTAGGTGTAGGTTCTGGAATCTCTTCTATTCATCACTTTGTTCTTTCCCTTCCTTTTCTTCTTCTTGTATTTCCACACAAATAGGATCATCAAGTTCAACTTCATTTATTTCCATTGGTCTATACATAGCTTCATCAGCCTTTACAGTAGCACTTTCAATTATTTTCGTCAGTCTCTTATTAAAAGATTTGTAAGCTTTGTTGTTTGTTTGAATATCCAAGGAAAATTCCTTCATCACATCTAGCATCAAAATTTCCAAGATTTTCATCATCCCTTCTAATGTAACATCTACTTCCAAATACTTTAAAGTATTTAACAGTAGGAGTCTTACAAGTCCACAGCTCATAAGGGGTCTTAGTGTTGTTATCTCTGATTTTAACTCTATTAAGAATGTAAAAAACAGTGTGGATTGCTTCTCTCCAATGTAGTTCGGTTCTTTCTTTCCACAACTCCATTTTGTTGATGGGTTCTACGAGAAGAATAATATATTTTTATGCCATGCTCTTCATAGAATGCATTGAAATCACCAAATATAAATTCTCCACCTCTATCAGACCTTAAGCATTTAATTTTCAGATTTGCCTCATTTTCTACTCTTGCCTTAAATACTTTGAATCTATCAAGAGCCTAAGCCATTTTCTCTAAGAAATGTAACCCATGTCATCTTAGAGTAATCATCAATCAAGAGCATAAAGTACTTGTCACCATTTAGGCTTCATGTTCTTGTAGGACCACAGAGGTATGTATGGATTAATTCTAGAATTTTGATAGATGATTGATCATTTCCTTTAAAATTGTTCTTTTTATGTTTTCCCATCTGAAAACTTCTATAGATTGAATGTGAAGGCTTTATGATTCTAGGTAGATCTCTAACAGCTTCTCTGGAACTGATCCTGATCAGATTATCAAAATTCACATGTCCCATCCTCTGGTGCTAGAGGCAACTCTCATTAATTTGAGAAACAAAACACTAACCATCTCCACCTTTAAGTTGATAGATGTTTCCATGAGTTATTCTTCCAGTTTCTACCATAGTTCTGAATTCTTTTCTGATCTCACACATGTTATCCTGAAATACAAGCTTAAAACCTTTGCTGCACATTTTTCCAACACTTAAAATATTATGCTTTAAACCCTTTACATAGTAAACATCATCAATATTATGTTTTCCATTAAAAATAATTATTCCTTTACCAACAATCTTAGCACCAGAGTCATCTCCAACATGACTATACCTCCATCATACTTCTCTAGTTTAGTAAACTTACTCTTATCTCCATTCATATGATTTGAACATCCGTTGTCAATTAACTAAGTCTTCATTTTGTCTGGCATCAAAAGCAGTTACCGGAGTACCTTCTATTTCATCCTTTTGGCTTTTTGGACCAGATTCCTTTGCATATCTCCCATGGTTAGTAGATACAACTTTATTTTCCAGGACTAGGAACAAACATTCATCTTTATATTCCTCAAAGTCAGATTCATCATCAGAAATTCCTACATCTTCTTTGACATAGTACAATTTCTTGAACTTCCTATCCTTTTTATCCTTTTGATTGATATTATTATCCTTATTCTTCTTTTGTGTAGCTCTATTAGGACATCTTGATGCATAATGACCAATATTTCCACAACTGAAACACATAAAGGGAAACTTACCTTTGTATTTACCAGTACCTTTCTTTAATCTCCTTGTGAAATTTGCTTCCAAATCTTTAGAATCATCATCATCCAAGTCATCCCCTATCTTCATTGCTTTAAAGGATGTTTTAGTCTTCTCCTTATCTCTTACAAATTTTCTCATCCTAAATGCAGTCAGGACACCAAATAGATGCTCCTTTGTAAATGTATCTTCATCTGACATGGTACCACCTTGATTCTTGATTTTTGTTGCTATAAGTTGAACTCTCTGATAATAGCTTACAATGTCTTCTCCCTCTTCCATTCTCAAGTTCTCAATTTTTTTCTCAATAGTTATTTTCCTTAACAACTTTACTCTATCATTCCCTTCATAAATGTCTTTCAACTTTTTCCATACTTCATGATCAGTAGGTAGAGAAATAACTTTTGTTATTTTAGATTTAGATAAAGCACTGAAGATAGCATACCTTTCTCTTTCATTCTCTTCAAAGGTTGCAACCTCATTAGCAGAGGAAGGACCAGTTTCTAGTATCACATACTTTGTCTCCACAGCTTTCCAGGTATTGAAATTTAGTGAAATTAGATAACTTCTCATTTGTTCTTTCCAGTCACTATAATCGGCTAAATCAAAAATAGGAATCTACAACTAGTGCGCCATTTGATCTACCTTGAGTGGCTAAGCTTTTCACTAAGGAACCAGAGCTTTGATACCAATTTTTGAAATGCACAAGATAATTGAGAGGGGGGGTGAATCGGTTCTATCAAATCCTTTTACTTTATCTTTTCACCTTAACTTCAATTTGTTATTAAGAGTAAACATAAATTGTAGATAACAGAAAGCAAACACCAAAGTCACCAGATTTACATGGAAAACCCAATGAGGGAAAAACCACGATGAGGATTAACTCACAATATAATAGTAATGCAATATCGGATACAAAGGCTCACTGCCCAAATACAAAAAGGCTCACTACCTTCAAAGGAAACACTGTCCAAAAAGGAGGCTCACTACCTATAGAAAAATAAAAGAGATAAATGAAGATCCTCCACTAGGGTTCCACACACTCACAACTTGATCAAAATATTGTAGATGTTATCAGCTCATTGCTTTCATGAATCTAACACCTTAAAGTACTATTTCCTTGATTCGCTCTTCCACTCTCTTCTTTTTGCACTTTTTTGCACACTTCACTTACTTGCTCAATTCATGGATGGATGGATATGAATTTCACTACAACTTGATTCACTTTCATACCATCTTCAACCTTAGGAACATTCTCCAAGGTTAGTTATACAATTTCATTTACAAATTCAAACTAGTTCGACTACTCAACATTCTCGTGGTGGATAAGAATGAGAGAGGACCAATTACATTTTTAATTTAGAACCCAATCAACATCTTGGATCAAGCACACACTTTCTTAAGATGATGCAAAAGTTTAGTATAATGTGTAGACACCAAGTTGGCCAAACCTAATGAAAACACCAATGATCTTTGAAGTACACACATCTATAGCAAGATATTCACATGTGAATCACTCAACACGCTTCACCAAACATTTTGCCATCTCTAAGAACACCTCAAGTACATCTGCAAAAATTGCAACAAACTTCATTCATAGAGAACACTTCATCAGTCCAACCGGACCAATCAGCAAAACATAGAAGCTTTGGAGCAGGTCTTCTGAAGTGCCAAATCACAAGAAAAAATTTCAAAACATAGAAACCATCAAAAAGAGTTATCTCCCATATCCACAAGATCTTAAACCAAATATTAGAAGACTGCAAAGCCAAAACATTTCTCCCAATCCATAAACAAATAGTTATGCCAAACCAATTCATGCACCGGTGAACACACCTTCTACTCGCCATTGACTCAAAAGATAAAACTTAGTATATGTGATCCACTAAAGCTTATGAACATACTTACAGATCCACGTAGGCATAGGATCAATACAAAAAAAATGTGGAGCCTAATACCGAAGCACATTCATAATACACTTCAACACTACATTCATTATTTCTCAAATTTTCTCAAAAACACTTGGTAAAAACACAACTGCAACTTCATAAATATAGCTCCATGTACTCTAAGAACTTCTACAGTATCTCAACCATACAAAAACCATATATACACAACATGAACTATGTTGACATCAATGACAACATTAATGACAACACCATCAAACACATCCATACTTGCAACACATCTCACATTAAAATCACTAAGTCCTTGAACTTGAAATAAAATTCCAAAATAATCACTTCACAACCATGTCATTCAAAATCCCAACACCATTTCATGTCCATAACATGCTTGCAAGATAAGAAACAAATGGAGCAACCACCTTTTACTCTATTAATATTGAGGTATAAACATCATGATTTCTTCACCCAAGGAGGATCATTCAACTAAATAAACCCCAAGATCAACATGAGGTGCAAGGAATCTTAGTATCACAACCTAAATTTTCACCAAGGTTTTGAGACTTCGTAAACAACCCCAAAACATTAGATTTAATTGAGAAATTCATAAGCTTAAACAAAGATATCATTCTTGAACAAGTAATAAATGAAGCTGCAAAACTTCCCCCCACTTATTACATGTCTAAGTTAGGTGACATAGTGAGATAAGAGTCCCCTGAGACAACTTTTGAAAATTCATGGGCCAACCTTTAATTTCAAGAATAAAATATGGCACAAAGAGTGGGTGGTAGCATGATGACAAGTCTCATGATGAAAATCCTTCCACCCACAACTTTATGACCTATCATTACCTTTCCAACCTATTTAAACTTGGAATAATCTAAACCCCACCTCTCAACTTCATCTTAATATACCATCCACTTTAACCCATCTAACTACACCACTCACTACAACTCATTCTAAATTCACCCTACCCTATTGTTTTATCTCTTCCTTCCTTTATCTCATTTATACCATCTTCACACCTAATAGAACCATCTCAACCTTCTTATACTCATTATCTATTCACATCATCATATATTCCACAAGCCTTTTCTTCTTATATCCCTCAAAAACCATATATACCTATTGCCTCATATCTTCCTCAAACAACTCACACTCATGCCACTTTATACCTCCACTCTTCC
Source organism: Sequoiadendron giganteum (assembly GCA_007115665.2). Classification (NCBI taxonomy): domain Eukaryota; kingdom Viridiplantae; phylum Streptophyta; class Pinopsida; order Cupressales; family Cupressaceae; genus Sequoiadendron; species Sequoiadendron giganteum. The sequence goes on along the minus strand of CM021102.1, from coordinate 677,320,035 downwards.
CAATATATCTAACCTCCTATTCAATAATATTACATACCCCAAGACAATGTTCATCATGCTACAAATCAATCGACACCTTTTAACATCAAAAAATAAGTTAGAATGAATCCTCCTATGGCTACACATTTTGATGAATAATGATAGTAGATGAAGAACACCCTTAATAATTTAGTAATGTGGACACAAATAAATATAATAAGTTTGAAGACTAATTCTCCATATACATTTGATCAATCTATGACAATGGTGTCTTTCTCCAACACTTTGAGATTCCTAAGTTTGACAAGTATAAAGGGAAGGAAACCCCCATGATAATGCTAAAAAAATTTTATGGCATTCCAAGAGATAACATACAATGATCAATATTTTCTATGCTTATTTCAACATAGCTTAGGTGAACAATCCTTGGAGTGGTTCATGCATCTCTATTAGGGATCCATTTCATATTTTTTTGATCAATCTAAATTTTTTTATCACACTTCTCTCGTAACATTGAACATTAAATCACTATGTTGTTCCTTTTCAATGAAAAACAAATGGATGGTGAGGGTTTTTTGGCTTACCTACAATGGTGGAGAATCCTTGCAAGTCTTATCCCTTAGACTATGCCAAAAAAAATTGTCACTATCTTTATCAAAAACTTAAATCAAGAAATATCATTTCATCTACAAGTACATTGTGCTTCAACATTTTACAAGATTGTTGAGAAAGGTCACCATTGGAAAGGCTCTTATAGCTAAATATTTGATCAAAATTTACAAGGAAAATAATGACAAGCAATCTAACAACAAACCAAGATTTTGGGTGAATAATAAAATCACTATAAGTGATGGTGTTACAAACACACATGTATAAAAAACAAGCATGCCTAATTTTAATCAAATCACACAAACATGTCATAACACCAACATTTTTTTTGTCCCACAAAGATAATCTCAAAAAAACACCCAAAAAATCCATTTAAACTAATTACCACCCTTGGGGAACCTATGTAGGTAGTGTTTCCAAAACTTGTTCAAGAAAACATGGTTGCATTTCCTATGGCACAAACTTTTGACAAGTAAAAACTAAAATTGGATTGGTACAAAGATAATGAATACTATGATTATCATAAGATCAAAGGGCATGCAACAAATAATTACATGAAGCTTGATAATTATATTCAAGATATTATTGATCAAGGAGAAATTGAAATTGAAGGAGCCTCATCCTCCTCACCTAATGATCAATTAAGAATCTAAAAAAATCTACTTCCCAAACATAACCAAAACACCCCATCCACTTCCACTAATCCTTATCAAGGCAAGTCTCAACAAAAACATACAAATAATGTCCTTTATAGTAAAACCCCTCATAACTACAACAATATTTTTGAGTGTGTTAATTATGACCATTCACAAGTTGCCCACAATTAAGATTAAAGTCAAAATTCCTAATTGTGTTATCACCACTTGATGTGGTAGGATCACTATTCCTAGACCATTCACCTCCTCTCTATAAGGTTCCTAGTATAGTCTTTTAGAGAACCTTGGAAAAAATACAATCCAAATATCAATCCTAAAACTCCTCAAAGAATCACCCATTCAGAGAGACATTTTGGAATAAGCTTTGCAAGAACCCCATGTCCCTAAAAAAATTTACGCACTTATGGGCCACCTTTTAGCTATCTATCAACTTTCCTTTAGTTATAATGACATGTCATATATAGATCCATCTCACAATAAATTCCTTCACACCAAGGTCCTCATCTCCAAACACAAGGTTAAAAGAGTTCTGGTAGATAATGGTTCTTCCTTAAACTTATGTACAATAAATTTCATCAAACAATTGGGATATTTTTTATAGGATTTGGAACCTTGAGTCATTATTGTCAAGGCCTATGACAATGTAGAGTGTGATTCTAAAGGTGACAAATTTCCTTCTTATACAAGTGGGTCTGACTTTATAGTATACCACTTTTCATGTTATTGATCTTGGCCTCCCTTATAATCTTCTCCTTAGTCCCCCATGGCTCCATTCCATGCAATTTTTGTCCTCCAGTTACCATCAATGTGTTGAATTCATCATAATGGTATTGAAGTAACTATTTATTCTGATCCACATCTATTTAAAAATATTGATCCATGGAAGTCTCATATTAGTGGTATCATCATTTCCCAAACATCCATGGTATGAATTATTAAATCCATTTATTTATATAAATAATTATAAATTTAGTATTAATAAGAAAATTGGTTCAATATAAAACTGATTGAGAATATTTGTGTTTCTATTCAAGTGAGGTTTCTCTTGATTTGTTCCCATATAAGACCCCTAATATGGAGAGGGTCAACTCTATTTTCATGAGCTACTCTATATTGTATCAACTCTCTCTTCATGAGGAATTAATAATGGAGCACACACAAACCCTATAGATAATGAGGCACCTAGGAAATACCTCATTAAGAGATTAGGGCCAACCTTAAAATATATATCAGTTTACTTTTTAATAAGCCTAAAAAATATTGAGTGAGTGACTAGTGAAAACAAGCAACAAATTAAGCATTAAAATATAAAGATTTAAATGTAATAATGAACCTTTGTACCTTATTTATTCTTTCTCCTTAAGTTGATTTGAAGTAGAGTGCACCCAATTATTCACTTGTTGTGTTCTTTGTATGATGTATTGGTGGTGGAATGTGGTTGCTTGCGAGCTATTAACATTGCTTTATGATTAGGATGAGATCAAATTGATAACATAATAGTATTGAATGAATCTTTTAATTAGAAAAATTGACAACATAAGGATAATGTGTAGAGATGAACAAATGAGAGGGATAAGCCTCCATTAAATAGATTTATCCAATGGAGAACGGAGGGTCAAGATTTAAGATTAGTCAAAGGGATAGGATTTGAGAGGTTTTTATTGAATATGCCCACACACATCTGAAAAAAGTGGCATGTAAGATGAAAAGGGATAAGAATTCTCACACACGTGTGAAAAATATGACATGTGGTATATATTCTCGCACATGTTTGAGCAAGGGAGTGGGAATGATTCAAAAGGTTAAGGGGTGATGTGGACACTTAGCCTACCTCCTAGATATCATGCTCAAACATGTGTGAGAAAGGTGTGGGATGCTCACCCATGTGGTATCATTTGAGGGATTGGATAGAGGTTAAAGATACATCCAACATGTTTTTATCACACATGGATGAGAAAATGAGTGGGATAGGGTGGCATGCCCACACATATGGGTGCATGAGGAGGACAAGGACACATGTAAAATGATGGTGGATTTATATATTTATCTATGTAGATGGATTTAATAGGTAGGATTAAAAAGACATGGATCAATGATGTGGAATTAGTTGTTAAAGGAAATGGTAATAGGGATTAATTAGCCTAAATAAATTAATTAAGTGGGTATCAATTGATTGATTTAGTTGGAGGATTTTGGGACTAAGACTAATTAATTGATTTAATTAATCAACTTTAAGGAAGAATTAATTAATGATTAATGGTGAAGAAAATTAATTAAGTAATGAATTATTTAATAAATTTATGAGAAAGTTAGCATGGTGAATTGGTGGTAAATTTTAGGTGTCTACAATGAGGATAAGTTGATATGTTGATTACTTGTATGTCGCTTCTTGATTGGCACTACTACATGCATGCTCTTATATAATGATTTAACATATTATAAGAATTTAATTGACTAGGTTTCTATATTGGAGAAAATCACCCTCACACCTCAATGCCTATATATAGGTACTTTATAAATAGATCTAATCTATCCCCCTATATACACATGGGGAAAATGGGCTTGATCCTAATACTAATAAAGGTTAGGTTGAGACCCCAAATAGAGAGGAGAAATCCAACTCAAGAGAGATAGTAATCCATTAGCTTGGGAAATAGGGTTAGCAAAATATTATTCAAATTGTAACCATTTTCTATATATGCAAAAATAAAAGGATCTATTCAATGCCATGTGACATATTTTTTATTATTTATGGTTCCACCACCACCACATATGAGGAAAACAAACCTATGGGGTTTGGTGGGAGGAAGATGTTGTTGAATATCCAAGATACTAAGAGGGGGGGTGAATTGTTATCTTCTTAAACTTATTGAACAAACACCATCAATTACTCTAATGTATATAACAAAAAGGATAAGCAAGAGCAATAACATAATATGAAACCACACAACACGTGAACACCAAAATTTTGCATGGAAAATCCAATGAGGGAAAAACCACGATGAGGATTAGCTCACTATATATAGTAGTTCCAAAACTGAATACAAAAGAGGCTCACTACCTACAAAAGAGGCTCACTTCCTAAAAAATATTACAGTAACAAAAATGGCTTACAACCATAATATGAACTGATGAAGTTACACCTCACAAGTGCAGATTCAGTTCCTTTGATGCTCAGATAATTCACATGTTACCAGACTAGTATTCTCTCTTCTTCGCATTCACATTCACACCACACATTCCACTCTCTCTTCTTTAATCTCCAAACTACCCAATATATATATTTGACTTGTTCACAAGCATCAATTAGGTTGACCTAATTAGATGTACACATATTTACCAAAAATATAACTATCAACTTTAGTCATATACAAAATCTACTCAAAAATTAATTCATTCATGTAGCACGCTATATCACATCGGCATGGACCAAAGATTGGCCGCTCATATATCCGCAACACAATTTAAACCATTATACCATGTCAACTATTTATTAGGTCGACCATGGATAAACCTAATAAAAAAATGCAACACCAGACCAATGCCAAATCACCATACAATCATATGGGCACACAGTATTGTACACTTACAAGCTTCCAATATTCATAAACCATTTCCCAAAGCCACAAACAACAATGATCACTGGAGGGGAAATGCAGACCAAAATATTGAACCAAAAACACCAAAGGATGTAAACTTGTTCTTCATAATGATTCAAAGTACTAGATCATCCTGACACCTTAATAAACATGGTGAATTAATGACAACACAAAGCCTAACCTTCTTCATTCTTCCAACAATCTCCCCCTTTTTCATTGATGGAAACATGTTCCAAAAACCTTCACATAGTTCTTCATTCATTCTAAATATCTCCAAATCTCTCCCCCTTTGACATCAATGGAAAAGGGCGACCAAAAAAATAGGATGTAAACATATGTACATGGTGACATTGCATATGCAAAGAAATTCTAACTCCAAAACTTCAAGTACTTCAAAAAACTTTCAAAACTCAAAAAATTCCAAAACTCCTCCTTTGTTCATCAATTCAACTTCTCTTCTTGTTTTTGTTCCTTTTCATTTCTTTCTTCTTTTTCTCTCCTCCTTTTTTTCAAAAAAAATAGCAAAAATTTGAATATTTAAAAACTCAAGTAAAAATAACACTTTTCACCTAGAACGCTTTCTTGTATCTCTCTCTAACAGTTGGAAGAATCTGCTTCCAAGCTAACACAATATAATCCATTTAGGTACACATGTTGTCCAACAAAGCCAACAACGTGAATGAGGATGACCAATCTGCAAATAAGCACTATCATTCACAATCTTCTACATCATGGAGTATTCCAAAGAGATGATCTAATCGGACCTCAACAATTTATTTAACAAGCTAGAAAGTTCTCACCACATCTTCCCTTTGTCTTTGAATAGTTATCAATTTTGCTTGCAATTATCCAACTCTTATTCTTTTTTTTCACTCTTTGTCTTTAAAGAAATCAAAATTCTTTACAATACTATTCATTTCAGATTCAATTGCTTCAATTTTATTTCTAAAATTGTCAACTACAACAGGCCATCAGAGACAATACTTGTAGATGTCTGACATTTATTTAATGCATTTTCTTGTCTCATTAATGTGTTCAGATATTTTTTTCTTAGCTTTAGCACATATTTTCTCAACCATGGCTTCATACTTGTGTCCTTCTAGACCTTCCAACAACATTCTCTCTTCAACAACTTCAACTAGATTGTTCAGTAATCAATCAGAAACACTTAAAATATCAATACCTTTCCTGAGAAGATACTCAACAAGAGCATCATCAATTTTTGGTCTATCCACCAAAGAGGACACACTCCAAAATTCACCAATCTTGTTCATCTTACCTTTATCTAACATTGTTCGAATATCATCTAGATCAAAAGATTCAGATCCAAGCAAGGATTCTTCTTCATACTCCTTTTTCTTTTGGAATGGTGATGATATCTTTTGTGATAACTTTCCTCTTTTTAGATTCTGAAGGGGAATCACCAATAACTACTTCCAATTCCTTTATATCAGAGGATGATCCCTCCTCAAACCAACTAGATACAGGCATACCAGATCAAAAAAACTTCTACAAAGATAAGAAAAAGACTTTGCAGACACTTGCATTGTCCTCCATACCTTCCAAATATCTGTAAATTTGTTTTCCAATAGGGATCTCAGATTGCCACTTAACATTTTATTTTCTCGATAGCGAAACCAAAAAGTAGAATACCAAGCATGTAAGTAAAGACCCAAACTAGAAAGGGTAACCCTTGACCAAGGACATTCGAACATTTTCAGTTAGGTTTTCCAAAATTAAGCTACATAAATCAAATTGCTTGTTTTCCTTCACCATTTTGTACGCCAGATATACAACAATAGCCAATGTGGAACTTTCATGATTTCTGAAATATATTTTATAAGAAATACCATACACAACATACCTTACAACAGGGTCGACAATAGTATTTATCAGCAAAGCTCGGGGGTCTTTGTCAATTCTAGTTAATTCCTCCACCTCTTTGTACTTCATTGTTTTCTTTTCAGGAAGGTCACCAACACTGCATAACCCGATAATAGCTCTAATTTCTTCCTTAATAATAGGGTAGGGTTTGTCCAACACAATGTTGTCATCCTTGAATTTACTTAATAGGAACAAGATGGATTATCCATCTATAAACCAAGGAAATTTTCCCCATAAATCCATACTTAGGGTTTTTTATGTTTTGCAAATCATTTTTTTTTAACCCTAGTCCCATTTCCTTTAGTTTTCAATGATCAAATTCTTCCAATTCAACTCCCTTTAGCCTTAGTGGAATATTTACATTTGATCCTCAATTAATATATTCCATCATCGTACTTAACTTCTTCAAATTCTTTCTTGCACAAAAAAACTTCTTTTCTTACCTTCCTTTTGTAACTGCGAGAGAAAACTTTCGTCACTTGTTCTTGATTGTTCACAATGATCTCTTAAAATTGCTCCAAATTTCTTCAAGATCACTCCAAGTCATTCTTCGAGTTCTTCAAATGCATAGGTGATCAAAAATGACTTGTGAATTTCACTTTATACATCATTTCTCTATCCTAATTCGCATTAAATGCAATAAGCTTCAAAAATTTGATAAAAACCTTCCTTCACTGCACTAAGAAACCCTAATTTGCTCCACAAATGAAGATGCTTATACTTTTTCTTCCAGTTTATTTTGCATAAAATTTTCCCATTCATTCCTTACAACATATCCTCGTGCCAACAACTGACGCACCATATTTCTAGGGGGTTCAAATAATTTTCTGTTAATACTCCCCCTAAGACCATGCTAGGTCTAATTCCCAAAGGAATCGTCTGCATCGGATGAGGACACAAACACATTTTTTGTCTCTGGTTCTTCTTTCTTCATCCATATCTTGTTCATTTCTTGCTTAATCTCATCTTTTTCAATCTTCTTCATAGGTTCATTCTCCTTTACCGGAGAAAATTGCTTTCCCTTTTTACTTTTGCAAACTCTTGAAATATGTCCCGATTTGTTGCAATTGTAGCAGACAACATTTCTCTAATTTGTTTGACTTCCATTAATCCTTGGTCTCCACTGATTTTATTTGTGTCCAAATTTGTTACAGGTATAGCAGTAACCAGCAAAGGATTGATTCATTTTGCCTCCATTAAACTAGTTCATCATCTAAGTTTTGCATTCACTAGCTCTATGTCCAATTTTCTTGCATACATAACATTGTTCGAAGAAGGAGCCAAAAAATTGATTCGTCCTACTTCTACACTCAGTTCCTTATGACCAAATTTATTACATGAAAATCAAACACCATTGAAAGATGGGTACCTTTGAGCATTTGGTTGTCTGATAGGTGGTCTTCTTCTTGGATTTATTTTTTACTTCCCTTTATCTTGAATGTTTTAATTGTCCACTAGATTTGAGTTCTGCACATTCTTAGATTTTTCACCGACTTCATTTCCCAAACCACCTTTTTCTTTAGAAGATATTTGTCCTGTTGTCAATTCATCAAGCTTGGTGGAGCTTGTCTTGAAATTATCTTCACACAGTTTTTCTTTCTCCAAATCTTCTTCCAGGTTCATCACTTCTTGTTCAAGCCTTGAGCATACATCAAACTTACTTTACACCACTATATTCAGACACTCCTCAATTCTCTTATTTTCTTCCACTTGCACCTTTATTCTAGTAATCTCCTCATTTTCTTGTTTCAATTACTCACTCACTTCTATATGTCTTTCTTTGAATTTCTTCAATTGCTCTTTCAATTTCTGGATGCATTCATTTGCCTCATCAAGATTTTCTTTCAGATCTCTATTTTCATTTTCGGCCTTGTCAAGATCTTCAAGGGCAGCCCGAAGCTCTTCTTTATTCATTTGTTCAATTTGTAGGATCTTCCTCAAGATATTAAGCTCTTCTCTGAGGAACCAAAGCTCTGATACCAATTGTTGAATATTCAAGATATTGAGAGGGGGGTGAATCAGTATCTTCTTAAACTTATTGAACAAACACCATCAATTACTCTAATGTATATAACATAAAGGATAAGGAAGAGTAATAACAAAATATGAAACCACACAACACATGCACACCAAAATTTTATGTGGAAAACCCAATGAGGGAAAAACCATGATGAGGATTAGCTCACTATATATAGTAGTTCCAAAACTAGATACAAAAGAGGCTCATTGCCCGATAAGAGAGGCTCACTACCAGATACAAAAGCTCACTGCTTACAATTAGGACTCACTGTCCAATCAAGGAGGCTCACTACCTACAAAAGATTATAGTAACAAAAATGGCTTACAACTAGAATATGAATTAATGAAGTTATTCAGTTACTTTGATGCTCAGAGAATTCGCATGTTGGCAGACTAATATTCACTCTTCTTCGCATTCACATTCACACCACACATTCCACTCTCTTCTTCAATCTCCAAACTACCTAATATATATCTAACTTATTCGCAAGCATCGATTAGGTCAGCCTAATTAGTTGCAACACATATTTACCAAAAAGATAACTCTCAGCTTCAGGCATATACAGAATATTCTCAAAAAGTAATTCAGTTGTGTAGCATGCTATATCATGTCGACATGGACCAAAGATAGGTCTCTCATATATTCGCAACACAATTTAAACCATTATACCATCAATTTTTTAAAAGGTCGGCCATGGATAGACCTAATAACAAAATGTGACACTAGACCAATGCCAACTCATCATACAATCATATGGACACATAGGATTGTATACTTACAAGCTTCCAATATTCATAAACCATTTCCCAAAGCCATGAACAACAATGATCACTAGAGGGGAAATGCGGACCAAAATACCAAACTAGAAACACTAGAGGATGTAAAATTATTCTTCATACTGGTTCAGCATACCAGATCATCTTGACACCTTAATAAACATGGTGACATCAATGAAAACACAAAGCCTGATCTTCTTCATTCTTCCAACAGAGGCATAGAGAGAAAAAAAATTCACTTACCAAACAAGTTCTATGGGAGATAGGGCCACCCTCATACAGTAGAAGCACCCTCTCAAGAATCATATCTCATAAGAAATAATTTTTGGGTGGGAGGCCCCTTTCCTATTTTATTTTTTAATTTGGGTGGACCATGCACTTAGGAAGCATACCTTCTTTGGCTAGATCTAGCCTCCACAGGGTTTATCGGAGTGTGAATTAGGAGTGGGTGTGACAAATCAAACTTCTCTCAAAGTGCATTAGATAGCAGAGTTGCTTCCTCACTGGGTAAGTAATACTCTAAGTACATTTAGATAATGATGTATTTGATAAAGTGATTAATCTAGTACCACTATAAAATAGTATCAAATACATAGCCTACAAATCTGATTTCATACCCATAAATAGTGTAGTTCTAGAACTAATGGATTATGAAGATGATGAAATGGATAAAAGACAAAAAAATAGAAGATAAATACAAATGAATAATTTACCTTGCCTTTACCTTTCTCACCTAATGGATTGAGCTAAATCAGATGCACCCATGTCTACTTGATGTGCTCCTTTTGATGTTGTGGTTGGATGGAATGTGGTTGTTTGTACCAACAACATGATGTTGAGATTGAAGATTGATAGAAGAAAATAATAGCATAAGGACAGGATTAAGGTAGGTTGCTTCAAGAAAATAAAAAAATAAGGATATGATGAATGTAGATTGATCAAAATGAGAGAAAATATCTCAATTTATAGATTTTTGATGGGGAAATCAATGACTAAGATGCATTGACTAAATGGATGGTCAAGATTAAATGAGATTTTAGATAGCCAAAATTGTCCTAGCATGTGAATAACACTTTTACACTAATTATCATCCTATCCCTAATGATTAAATAATGTTTAATTATTTAATTATTTTCTAATGTTATATTCCACTATTAACTAAATGATTTGATTTATTTAATTAATTCACTGTCTCATTAATCTTCATGATTAATTAAATAAATCTTATTTATTTAATTATGTATCTAACCCCTATTTATTATATCCTGATATTTATTTAATTACATCTTTAATTATTTTATTCCTCTAAATTAATTAAGTAATTATGACTATTTATTTTATTTAACATTTACCCACTTTTCAATTAAATAATTACTTTAATTATTTAATTATCCCCTTTCTAAGTTAAATAATTACTTTAATTATTTTATTCTCCACATTCACACTTCTTAAATTAAATAATTACTTTAATTATGTAATCATCCTATTTTCTCTCAACATCATCTCTTCATCAACAATAAATAAAACATTTTATTTATTTAAATTATTCTCACTTGCACATTCCTCAAATACTTTATTTAATTAATTAATTATTATCTCATGCACTTCCACCTCATTCTTAATGAGCACTCTCTCTTAGTCAACTAGATAATCAATGTCATTACATTGATCAATCATGCCAGTTCACTCCCACTCAGTGAGAGTTAACAAAGCAATCAAAACCCTTAACTAATCAATCAATTCCTCATGCAAATAGTTAACTGAAATCCTGTAGTTATTTGCAGTCATTTTACTCCATCAATTTCTCTCAAGGATTCTTGACCCTTGATCTTGATCATCCACCTCTTAATCTTGATCATCCATTCAAATCAATCTTTTCTATAAAAGCATCCCTCATTCCTCTTTGAAGGCTAACCACAATTCTTTGGAATTTTTCTATCATTTATCTTATTCATTCTCATTGATCTTGAAGCAACATAGTGCACACATAACTTAGAGCAAAGTAAAAACAAAGAGAAGCAATAGAGGTAAATCAAGTTTGACACAAGGAATTTAATTTGCATTGTTTTATTATTTGATTTCATTATGGTGATTGTGCTTCATTGTTTGATTGGATTGAGTTAGCTTGAACTACAGTTTAGCAGTTGTTGAATTTAATTCATGCTTTATTACAATGAATCTCATTTCTCGATCAAAAAAATGGTGAACCTGACGTGAAGCTAAATTTATTGTAAAATGAGAAATTTTAACCTATAGGAACAACATCGCATATGACAAAAATAGCACCACATCTTTCATAGAGAAACACATATGTCAAGGTGTGATACATGCATAGTTTGGTGTACCACATTTGTCATCATTTTGCATTGCATCTGGTTGTCATTTATTTTTATGTTGTTTTTTGCTAATGATTGCTAATTTCATTATTACAAGGTTTGACAATTGATTTTTTGATATCCTAACATTGAAATCAAACATTTTGGGTTATTTGTCTCTTCATTTTTTTTATTTGTGCATCTATAGGTTTTCTCACACAGTAGGATTTCAGTATTGCAATCATTAAAAATTCCACCACAATCATTTATCAAAGAGCCACAATCGCTATTATTCTACACCACAACTATCTGTAACCCATGCCACATTTTATCTATCAAAGCACCTCATCTGTCAGGAAGGTAAATTTGAGCTTTTAGATTCTAATTTTTGGTTTACTGTCTAATTTTAATAGGTTAAAGCTTTCAGCTACTAACCATTTCTATCAAATTTGTGGCTACTGTTGGGAAAAGAAAGAAAACATTGAAATTATTGACACTGTTTATTATAGCTCACCAGTTAAAGATAAATTCTAAACATATTAATGATTTGACGTAGGTTCAATTGTCGAATATCTATAAAAACTTTGTTGTCTTTTTTTAGATTAAATAATCTCATTTGGGTTTTAAAATATGACAATTTTTTTGTGTTTGTTGTAACGCTTATGCTCTTCCCTCGCACCTAGCATGATCTTGGGAATTAGAAGCATTACTTGTTTGCAATCTTGTTGTACTCCTAAGGAGTGGTGATAATGTATGTTCTCCCCTTGCGACTCTTAAGAATGATCTTGGGGATCAAAAGTTACACCATATTTATTTATTTCAATAGTGAGACTTTCTTTGGGGCCTCATCACCCATTGCTTTGATCTCAAGCACATTTCCTAATAGGCTATATAAAGGGGGAGAACAAAAAATTTACCCAAGGTGTGGCCAACGTCCTTCAAGCCAAGCCTGGTGACCCTTGGTTCATCGAGACACGTATAGGTGAAGAGGAGAGAGGGCCCTCTCAACTCAAGCATATCAAATGGGCTCATTGTTCATAAGAGACCCTCACCATGAACCTTATAAAATCTAGAAACCTAAGAGACATTTGTAAGCCATCAACTTATATTGGTGCAATGTACAAGTATCAATGCATGAATTTACTTTCTATGTGATGACCCTTGTTGAGGTCACTGTTATTCCTTGATTGGGATCTTTTCCTTTTAAGGTGAGAGGTGTCAAGGTGGTACATGGCATTGGCACATGCTAGTCACCCATTCATTGGAAGGTATTCTGGAGCAGGCCTAATATAAGTTGATAAACCCGACCTACCACTAGATAGGTTGTGTATTTATGATCTATTTTTATTGTCAAAATACCTACAAAATCAATTAGTGTAATATTTTGGAAGAAGACACGTGAAATTTATCCTTGTTACCAAGTATCAAATTCATGGCTATTCTTGTCTATTTTATATTATTTTATATGTTTTACACATATGTCTAGAGTCAAAAACTAAAAAAATTCAAGTCATAGGGTCACTTAGGAAACTATTCATCAACAAAAAGATAGTACACCGTAATTGTTAACCTGTATGCTGCATTTTTGTTTCTACAACGCAAAAACTATGTGATGCATGTGTTAATCAGTGTGACACATCTATCTTAGTCATATAAAACAACTATTTCTTTCTAGAAATGCAATTGTTATCAATTTACAACACATCAGTGTTTAGATGCCTTAAAAGTCAGTACACCACAATTATAGAAATTAAAACCACATCCATTTGTGTCCCACAATTGTTGAGTTTTGTAATGCATTCGTTACAGTTATGTGACAATTTTCAATTTATGTACCACATTTGTTAGCTCGTGTACTGTATTTTTTTTAACTCTACCAAAAAATATTTTGAAATGTACAAAACACTAACCTTTTTTTATTATAAACCCAGTATCAGTTGATAGTATTTTTCAGCTTTAATCTTGCATTTTCAGCACCTTTTTCGTTTTACCTAGCTTTAAAATTGCAAACTTGCATCCCTAGTATCATCTCAAGTCCTATAAATTTGTCTTAGTGTCTTGATCAATCTAGATTCATCACTAGAACGTCTTGAAACCTCGTATTTTCCAAAATTATGTCATCAAAAAAGTAGGGTTTTAACTCACAAGTCTATTTGAAATTCGGCTTTTTTATCAAACCACCATCATTTTTCCTTCTTTGAGGTTTAGGATTTTTAGTAGATCACGTTAGTCCTTCAAGAACTTGTTGAGTACTCTCCTTTTAAGGTCAAAAGTCAAAAAAATCTAGGATCTTTGCATTTGCAAAAATCTTTCCAAAAAACTCAAAAGCATAGATTAAAATTCATTCTAGTCATGCATTCATCCTTAAAAACATAAAAAAAAAAAAAAATATTTTAAATTCCAAAATCCAAAAAAGTTAAAAACCCAAAAAAATTAAATTCCAAAAATCCAAAAACACCAAAAAAGTTTAGAAATCCCAAAAACACAAAATATCCACAAAATAAAAAAACTCCCAACAGAATAGTTATGGTTGTCACACGATCCCAAATAAAATGTAAAGAGGTGGATTCTACATCCAACCATACCTATAACCCAACTAGTGACATGCATTTTGGGTCAACCTCTAATGATCAAACAAACTCACAGTCACAAATTATACCTTCATTTGAAAATTATACCTTACATAAAGTAGAACAAGGGTTAACCCTAGAAGAAATAAATAATTCTTTGCAATATCCACAAATTTTGTGAATCATGGAAGAACTAATAGTTGTTGACCCTAACAAATATTTCTTCACACTAGCACAGAGTGGAGCTCGACTTCCTACTAACTTCGACATCTCACTGTCATAGGGGAAGCACCAAATATAGTACCTCAAGGGCAAGGTACTATTAACACCACAACTCAATCATCTAACACCACATCATCACTTTTGAACACAAGTTTACTGCTAAGTCAAACTTCACACAACACAATAATTGTTAACATCCCACCAACTCCCACATTTGAAAAACAAACAACAAACCCATTTGTTTCCACCTCTCAAACTATATTGTAGAAAATTAATCCTACACCTACAGCTCAAAATGTCACCCAACAAAACACACCTAGTAAAACTTGAAGGATAAACCCTTTATTTTTGGGGTCGCAAGTGAACACAACATTCGCTTCACATAACACAAACATCTCGCCAGCACGAAAAAGATCCTTTTTTGGGATAAATCTAAATACCAACTTAAATTAACCACCACAACAACCATCACCTATTCATAACTCCACTTTCACATCTGGTTCCAACCAACCTCCACCATAATTTAATCTTAATCCCACTTTCACAATACACTTTCAACAAAACACCCCACCCATGCAACAACATCACTTCAATACAACCAATCAGAACATGCATGGTTACACTTCCTCACCATATAATCAACGCTAACCCATTAGCAAAACCTTCATAGGGTTCAACACAATATCTACAATCAAACACAACTCCTGCGACACTATCACCAATAGATCTCCTAGCTCAACAACTAAAAACCCTACAACAATAAATTTTAAATATGCAGGTATTTGGAAATAAGAAAACATACTTGGTAGAGGACTTATGTCCTTACGCATTCAATAGGAGAATTTGCATGTCTCCCTTTCCAAAAAATCATACCAAAATATGACAAATATAAAGGGAAGGGAGATCATACCGTACATGTGAGAGAATCTCGTACGACCTCCTTCGATGTAGCATATGATTGCACATACTTAATGAGACTTTTTTTGATGAAATATGGGAGGTCAAGCTCTAGAATGGTTTACACATTTACCTCCTAGGATCAAAACATGGAGTGAATTGATGAACAATTTTAGAGCACACTTCTCGTATAACATTTTAGATGACATCAACATTATCAATTTATGTAACAAAAAACAAAAGGATGGTGAAATATTCATTGCAAATTCTTACAAAGGTGGATAATCCTTGCTAGTAAGTGTCCATACCACATACTAGAGATAAAACTAGTACAAATATTTATGGAAAACCTTAATAAGGAGGTGATGTTTCATCTACAAATCCACTACTCAAATACATTCGAGGAGGTCATTGAAAAAGGCCTCTTTATTGAAAAATCCCTTATTAGAAAAGGGCTAGTCAAAAATTTTAAGGAGAACAACAATTATCCAAAAAATTCAAATGACAAGAATAAAAATTGGTCATGTAATAAAAATGTGACAAATGACCGTGTAATAGATGTTTCATTAACAAAGCTCAACCTTTGATAAGTCTGAAAGGACCTACAATGAAAAACAACAATAACCCACTGCATAAACATGAGTAGACAACAAACATGGTTCATAACACAACACAACGTGGTCCTCCAAGGACTACCCTACTGCGACAAAAATAGATGCCCTTAGGGGAACCTATTGAGTCATTTTTAAAGAAACTTTTGCAAAATAATGTCATTCAATTATCAAAAATAAGATATTATGAACCAAGACCTTTTAAACTGTCCTAGTTGAATGACAATGACTTCTATGAGTACCACAAAATGAAAGGACACAAAACATCCTCCTACTTTAAACTAAAAAAAATTATCCAAGATCATATAGAGCGGGGAGATATATAAATTGAAAATCAACCAAGATCCTTGAACACAGATCACACAATCTTTAAAGATCCTTTGCAGAGTCATGGATTGAGGAGATCATCTGGTTCCATAATAGGTGGTAAGGACCAAGATAATCATAATAGTGTTACTTATGAGTACATGATTAACAATATTTGACCATTTGATCACAATGTATCCACCATTACCATAAAGAATTAAAATCTTGAGTGTGTGATTACTACTTGATGATCGAAGGTGACTGTATGAGGAGCCCCTTCTAAGTCACAACCGACACATGAATATAATCTACTAGATCATCTACGAAAAACCCTTGCTCAAATGTCAATTCTCAAGTTGCTACGCATCTCTCTTGAGCATAAGGAAATCCTAGATAAAGGATTATAGGATTCTTCGATTCCAACAAACCTAAACATAAATCAATTTCAGGTCATGGTAGGGTTCTTAGCTGCCACTCACCATGTCACATTCACAAAGCATGATTTTATTTCATAGAAACTCAATCATAATGAACCCTTACATCTGTAAGTATATATCAACAAACAGAAAATCAGACAATTTATGATAGATGGTAGAGTAGGACTAAACATTTGTACATTAAAACTAGATACTACCATGGGATTCTTCGAAGCTTGTATAGACGAGTCGAAAAGGATTGTGATATGAGCATATGATGATGCAGAGCACTCTTCAAAGGGTGTTATTGTCCTTCCAATCAAAGTGGGTCTTGTTGTACAAGACATGGTGTTTCAAGTTTTGGACCTAGATTTTCCTTATAACCTTCTCCTTAGATGCCCATGGATTCATGCCATAATTTCATTCCTTCGACTTATCACCAATGCCTATAGTTTCAATCAAATGGAATAGAGATTACTATTTTTGGTGATCCTAACCCGTTCCAATACTGCAATAATTTGAAGGGTACCCCTGAATTTCAAGTACCTAGTTATAGTGAAGCTTCACCTTCCACCTCATCACATTATATCAACCCTACTTCCTTATCAAAAGCTTCAACTTTACATAAAATATTCCCTGAAAGCAAGGTGTAGGTCCATGATGACAAATGTGGAGAGAACAATGTTGAAAATTTGTTATGCATGGGAAAGTTACCAGTTGCACTGAAACACTATGATAAGCCACTCCATATCAAAAAGGGTCCTAAAGTAACAATTTAGTATCACTCTCCTATGACCTTCACTAAGTGGGGTGAGCTAGGAAAGGAATCTATCGATGAAGACCTCTCTAAATTGGTTTACAAAGATGAAGAGGATGAAATACATGCTAGATTACCTATGGATAAGTATGGAAAAGGATTTGACATCATAAAACAAAAGGTCTATGATGGTAACAATGGCATAGGAGCACAAAAAAAAGTGATTATTGAACCTATATTGATGATAAAATTGTCAAAGAACAAAGCGTTAGGGTATAAACCACTGAAATTGAACGATCCTTGTACTAAGGTATCTTCAAAGAAATCCGCCAATGTTTCTAAAGTTGTTGAGACTTCTAGGAATAGTATTGAACCCAAATCCCCTACCAATCAAACTACTGAGGGCCAATCCTGGATAGATACCTTTAGGGGCCACGACGATTCCTCAATTTGTACCATTTCTACTCCATCCTTAAGATTTGCTAACAACAACGATAACATTCCTTTATTCCACCCTCAATTGATTGACTCGGATTGATAAGATCCATCGAGCTTGGATATATTCAAAAATAATGAAGCAATCATAGAGTTCATGGGACTTCAAGAAGGTATACCTCATGGATCAAAAAAATTATTTCAATATAGACCTTCACACTATTGCATACTTTGGGAAGTTTGTCCTGCCTTCTAGACACATAATTGATAAAATAACAAAGAACAAGTCTTTAGGTGAAAACCAAAAGGCACCTATTGACATAAAAATACAAGATAAAGGATGTACCCAAGAGTGAAAACCTCTCTAAGGCACCCAAGTATGGAAGGTTGGACCTACTCCCCATGAATCAAGATAAATCCCCACAGTTGGTGGAGAAGTTAGAATAATTCAACATCAGTACACTTGAGAAATAGAATATCATACACTTTACAATATCCTTGACAGATAAAGAGAAGCCAAGTTTCATCAACTTTTTCTCTTAGTGACAGATCAACTTTGCATGGTCTTATGCAGACATGCCAAGACTAGACCCTAAGTTAGTCCTCCATCATTTACCTCTTCTTTTGAATGCAAAACCTTTCAAATAGAAGCTAAGGAAAATGCACTAGAAGATCGCTTTACTAGTCAAGGTTGAATTGAAGAAACTGCTAGATGTTGGTTTTATCAGACCAATAAACTATGAAGAATGGGTCTCAAATCTAGTACCTATCACTAAACCCATGAGAGGAATTCATATATGCATAGACTTTAGGGATCTTAACAAAAAAATTCTGAAATATGATTTCCCTCTACCTAACATAGACATGATAGTTGATCTCATAACAGGGTATGAGATTTTGTCATTGATGGACGGATTCTCTGGTTATAATTATATCAAAATTGCACCTGAGTATGAGCATAAGATAGCATTCACCTATCCATGTGGCACCTACTATTGGAATGTCATGTCCTTCAGCCTTAAAAAAATTGGAGCTACCTATTAGAGGGCTATGAATATGATCTTTCATGACATGATGTACACACTAATGGAAGACTATGTTGATGACCTACTGGTACAATCCCTTACAAGACATTTTCATCTAGTTGTTCTAGATAAGATATTCACCAGGTTAGAAGAGTACAAAGACAAACTAAAACTGAAAAAGTGTGTCTTTGGAGTAACTTCAGGTAATCTCCTTGGATACATTGTTTCTCATAAAGGCATCAAATTTGATCCTACAAAGGTGAAATCTATTATCAATATGCCTCCATCTTCCAATCTGATGCAACTGAGAAGTCTAAAAGGTTAATTACATAGCTAGCAGACAAGTGTCATCCTTTTCAATATCTTTTTTGGAAGGACATTCCATTCAAATAGACCGACAACTATTAATAGGCCTTTCAGCAAATCAAGGATTACATGTTGTCACCGCCAACATTGATGCCACCTATTGATCGAAAACTACTTATCCTATATGTATCATCTATGTCATCAAAACTAGGAACTCTATCAGCACAAAATAATGAAAATGGTAAGGAAAGAGTGATATACTAAATTAGTTGTACACTTGTGGGGTACGAGCACAATTACTCTCCTATTGAGCACACCTATCTAGCAGTCGTCTTTGCAACACATAAGCTTCAACATTATATGTTGAATCTCCAAACTAAGTTGATAGAAAAGATAGATCCTCTAAAGTTGTTACTCATTAAGGTAACTCTAATAGGTAGATTGACAAAATGGGTAATGCTCCTCGGTGAATTTGATATCAAGTATGTGGAAAGGAGAGTGATAAAGGGGTTGATAGTAGTGGATCAGCTAGTTGACACTCCCCTTGCATTTCAACCTCTGGTATCAAAGTTTCTCGATGAAGAAATTTTCACACTAGAAACATCTACTACATGGAAGCTATACTTTCATGGATCCTACACTCACCATGGTTCAAGCATTGGAGTTCTCTTTATCACACCACTAGGGGATACAATCCTGAAGTCTTACAAGATAGTGTTCCATTACACTAATAAAATTTTTGAGTATGAAGCTTTGTTGATAGATCTTAGGGAAGCTATAAAATAGAAAATTAATCACATGCATGTCTATAGTGATTCACAACTGGTTTTCTGACAGGTTAATGATAAATATTAAATAAAAGATGTCAAACTTGTGTCTTACAAGAAAATGGTTGACAATTTTAAGGAATACTTTGATGAAATCATATTTGAGTAGATTCCACAGGTCCATAACAAGGTAGCAGATGCAATGGCTACTATAGTATCTATCTTGGACATACCTAACACATTGCATCAGTGTGAGTTCTTCGTGGAACATCTTTTGATCCTTACATTTGATTTCCTTGAATCTGAGCCCGTGTGCAAAATTATTGGTCCCGATTCTCCTTCTTACAAAGACATATATAATTACATGACTAAATCCTACCTCCTGACTTGTCCAACAATCCAAGAAAAACCTTTACCTGATGGGCCTCTAAATGCATTATCATTGTTGATCTCTACCATCATAGTTTATATAGTACTTTGTTGAGATGTCTTGACACAAAAGAAACACAAACGGCTTTACACAAGGTACACGATTATATATGCAAAGCTCACTCTAGTGGTCCAACCCTAGCTATGAATATCATGAGTATTGAATTCTATTGGCCAACCATGGAATGTGATGCATACCACTTTATAAATAAATGTCAACAATGTCAAATATATGGAGATCGTGTACATTCATTAGCATAGGGACTACACCCAATTACATCACTATGGACCTTCTCTCAATGGGGACTCAAGATTGTTAGAAAAAATACACCCTACATCTACTAATAGCCACAAATTCATCATTACTACAATTGAATACTTTACCAAATGGATTAAATCCATTCATGTGACCTACATCACTGATAAGAAAATTGTGAAATTTATCTCGAACTACATATGCCAGTATGGTGTTCCCTTGTCTATAGTCACAGATAACGGTTGTCCCTTCAAAAACCAAGATGTTCAATAATTGTGTGAGAAGTGCCATATTAACATCACTTTTCCACTCTATATTATCCCCATGGTAATGGTCAAGCGGAGGCATCGAATAAACCATCATAAAAATCCTCAAAAATATAGTCAATGACATTGGTTGAGACTAGCATATTCAACTAAATCTAGACTTATAGAATTACTATAACAGCATTTGTACTCCTACTGGTGCTACACCCTATTCCCTTGTCTTCAACTCTGAAGCTATCCTTCTAATTGAGATCGACTTACCATCATTGAGATTTTTTATGCAACCATTCATCTATGATGAAGAATACCAAATTTCCAAATTACATGAGTGGGAGCTATTAGATGAAAGAAGATAAAATACATTAGTCCATCAACAACCATATCAAAATCATCTCTGATATAGCTATAAAAAAGGGTCAAGGTTTGACAGTTTGACATCGAAGATCTAGTCCTAAAAGAGAACCCCAAGAATCAACTAGAAAGAGAAAAACTAGGAAAGTTTGAACCTAACCGATTGGGTCCCTACATCATTACTGCAAAATATGGATCTGATGCTTATTAACTAGCTACTCTTGAAGGTGAACCACTACCTAACCCTATCAATAGCATGCACCTTCAAAAGTACCATACATGACTTTTAGAGATCGCATAAAAAAAATAGAAAAATAGAAAGAAAAAAAGTTAAAGACCTATAGTGAAAACCATTTCAGTGGCGCTTTGGGTATCATGGTGAAAACTTGGAAAATGAGCACCATGTGTAGTTGGTTTTCACTCTACCATCTATAACTATTTTATCATATTCCATTCATAATAAACCAAGAAAAATATCCTTCATAATAAAGCTTTCTCACCCCTCTCATGGCCTAAGAATTATTGACATTTAGCATCATTTTCTTTTCATATTCATCCCTTTCATAATAACTAGTCCTATGCCTGACTGGGGGAAATCCTCAACCTACATTTTTTAGAAGGATCTTTGACATAATATTAGAGGATAATATCACCTATCACAATATGCATTTCATAATAAAACTATCCCTTGTCAAGAACTAACATGTTGGACACAAATAGAACATCTTACAGAAATTGAGCTTAAAAAATCATGGAATAACAAAAAAAACTACCAAGCTAGCCTTCAACCTAGCTGATAAATTGCTATGTATCTATCAACGGTACCTATCTTTATCAAAAATTATTTCTCTTCTAGGTTGTTCCATTATTGGAACCAGACTAGGTGTCTTAGATGAGATTTTTCAATCCTTAAATCAAACACAATATTTGAATCATATCAACAAACACTTATTAGTGGACAAGAAGATCTAAATGGTTGTTGACTCGTTTGGTCTAGTTAAGTCTTATCTTTTTATATGATTTATCTTATGTCATGTTCCTATGCTACTCAATGATGGATCGTGATGTTTCTTTTTGTTTGTGGTTTGTCTTGATAATATGACTGGGGAAACTAAGTTCCTTGTGTGTGATTTGTGTTTCATTTAACATAATAAAAATATCTTATGCAATTTAAAGGTCAGCTAATGCTTTCTTGCATTAGGATTAACATGCTTTATGGCTACTTCCTCACATCTTCCAACGAGGTTCTATTATTACTAGTATGAATCTGGGGAATCTTTGTCTTATATGTCTGAATCTTGACAACGAATACTAACATCACCAGGGTTTGTCTCAACTTGGTGTGCATATATTCACTTGTCCATATATCAACATCTTTAGGTAAATAAAAATAAAATCTATCACCATAATTCATGCTTTGGTGTGCATACATCCATTTTTCACATAATAAAATACTCTATGATGAAAAAATGTGCGCTATTTAAAGCTCAAATCTATCAATCCTATATCAATTCAAATCTACTTCGTAGATCTCATCAATCTTAATTTGGATGGACAGTCCATCTAACCATTCTTCACTTCTTGTTAACCTTCTCTTCTAGTAAATATTTATTTTGTCATTCCTCACACCTAAATGAATAAAATCATCTTGTTAGAAAATTTTCCAAATTGTTTAAAATTTCTCAAGGGAGCACCATGCTATCTTGCTGCCACCAAGGCATGTTGGGACGGGTCTTAAACATGAATTTTTTTTTTTTCTTTGACACAATGCTCAAAATCACATTGTATCAAATAAGAGCAAAATGTAGATACCTTGTCCTAGCCTGCGAGTAACACTTTTACACTAATTATCATCCTATCCCTAATGATTAAATAATGTTTAATTATTTAGTTAGTGTCTAATATCATATTCCACTATTAATTAAATGATTTTATATTATTTAATTAATTCATTTTATCATTAATCTTTCTGATTAATTAAATAAATCTTTTTTATTTAATTATGTATCTAACCCCTATTTATTCTATCCTAATATGTATTTAATTATATCTTTAATTATCTTATTCCTCTAAATTAATTAAGTAATTATGATTAGTTATTCAATTAACATTCACCCACTTTCTAAGTTAAATAAATACTTTAATTATTTTATTATCCCCTCTCTAAGTTAAATAATTACTTTAATTATTTAATTCTCCATATTCACACTTCTTAAATTAAATTATTACTTTAATTATTTAATCATCCTATTTTTTTCTCAACATTATCCCTTCATCAACAATAAATAAAATATTTTATTTATTTATTTATCTAATTCCCACTTGCACATTTCTTAAATAAATAATTAATGTAATTAATTATTATCTCATGCATTTCCACCTCATTCTTAACAAGCACTCTCTCTCGGTCAACTGGATAATCAATGTCAATCCACTGATCAATCAAATCAGTTCACTCTCACTCAATGAGAGTTAACAAAGAAATCAAATCCCTTAGCTAATCAATTAATTCCTCATGCAAATAGTTAACTAAAATCCTACAACCAATTGCAGTCAGTTAACCCCATCAATTCCTCTCAAGGATTCTTGACCGTTGATCTTGATCATCCACCTCTTAATCTTGATCCTCCATTCAAATCAATATTTTCTATAAAAGTAGTCCTCAGTCCTCTTTGAAGGCTAACCACGATTCTTTAACATTTTTCTATCATTTATCTTATTCATTCTTATTGAGCTTGAAGCAACATAGTGCACACATAACTGAGAGCAAAGGAAAAATAGAGAAGAGAAATGGAGGTAAATCAAGTTTGACACAAGGAAGGTAACTACATTGTTTTGTTATTTGATTGTATTGTGTTGATTGTACTTCATTATTTGATTGGATTGAGTTATCTTGAATTATAGTTTAGTGGTTGTTGTATTTAATTCATGCTTTATTACTATAAAGCTCATTTCTTAGTTGACAAAGATGGTGGAGGCTTAGCCTTGTGACTATCACAAGGGGAAAGGAGGTGTACGAGCAAGGTGTGCTCACAAATATGTGAGCACACATTGGGAAGAACATGAAAGAGACATGTATATGACATGTTTAAGAGCTAGGGTGGCTTGGGAAAGTGACATGTGTAAGAGGTGGGATGGCCTCACATGTGTGAGCAAGGGGTAGGATAGGTAGGTTAGGACACTTGTCACATGGTGAAAATTTCAGATCTTGATCCATATATGGATTCAAGGGCTAGGATTGAATGGACAAGGATTCATGGTGAGGTGGATTTAAATAATAATAAAATTGGAAATGAAGGTTAATTAGCCTAAATAAATAAATTAAGTAGGTATTAATTAATTTATTTAGTTGGAATTTTGGGGGCTAAGGTTAGATCTAATTAAATAAATATAAATTGATTTAATTAGATGTGAGATAAGGATGAATTAAATAAATAAATAAATATTATTTTTAATTAATAGATAGAATGGGATAAAGTCAAGTGTGGCTAGGTATGGACATCTTTAGATGTCTACATTTTACCCCTCTTTATAATGACATGAATGTAAGGAGTAGTGTTGTATCAAAGAAAAATAAAATATAGTGGATATAAATGAATGAGGACTAGTGGCATCATTCCCCAGTTGTTGGTAAGATGAGGAAGGATGACGAGGAGGTTTTGGTATGCCCCCTCGAGAGGATAGGAAAGTTCAAAGAACATGAGTGTGCTCTCAAAATGGAGAGGAGGACTAGAGGATGATGGATAGAAAGAGGATGAAATTGAGATATACAAATAAAGAGAAATGATGGATAAGAATCATGTTGTGGTGGTATAGGAAACCTAGATTTAATATTGTACATGATGTTATGCACCAAGGTATAAGGAACCAGGGCAACAATGTGCCAAGTATGTGAGAAAAAAGGTCAAGTGCAAACATGTATGCCTTAGGACACCATGATATGGAAGACCATGATGCCTTTATGGCAATAGAGTGCAAAGACCATGATAAATGCCAACAATGATAACACACACAAGCAACAAGAAATAATACATAACAAACCAGGATAATTCCCCTAGTCAAGTTGAAAACCAATTGATTGATTGATGATAATAATGATAGCAATGTTAACGATAAGAATAATGCATATGTCAAGGATTGTGTTCTTAATGATAATAACAACACGTGGATTTGTTGGATTAATGGATCAATGGATTTTAGTTGATTTGGATCAAAATGATGGATTGCTTTTGGATGATGAGCCAGATTGAAAGATTGGATTGCATGGATTACAATTGATTGCATTTGGATGAATTGATTGGGATTTTTGAATTGGATTAGAATGATATATGCAGGATAAATGGATTAGATGGGATAGATATATGATAAATGGATAGAATAGGATATGATTGGATGGTAGATAGAAAACTAATGGATTGGATAGGACAGGATTGGATGGAGGATAGGATGATTAGGATAGAGGAATGGATGGGATCCAATGACAAGGGAGAACCAATGATTGATAAAAGATGAAATGATAGATGGATTTCTTGGATATGAGATAAGGGGGATTAAGTGGATGGATGAAAGGTGGTGGGAGATAAGAGGATGGTGGATGAATGATAGAGAATGGAGCTCCAAGGACTATGTTGTAAAGGAATAATATGCCCCACACTAGAGGTAATGCAATTATAGATGGAATATGGTAAAAGATACATGGGATGGAAGGATAGTAGATATGACTAGTAAAGTTTACCTTGTCCAAAGCATACATGGATTTTTTCCCCTAACTCTCTATTAAGATCTAGGTTGAAAATAGATGATGAAGTTGATAGGATTGGGGGATGGAGATAGGATAAGGGATATGAGATGGTATATAAAATGATATGGATAAGATATGGATGGAGGGATAATATAGAAGATCCTTATTAAGATCAAAGATGGGGAGGGTGGATGTATTTTAATAGGACGAGGGATATGAGATAAATGGTATGGGTAGTATAAGATAAGTAGGATACGTGTTGATAATGAAGATAGTTAGCCTTGTCAAGATCAAATATGGAAAAGGGGGGTGGACTTATATAGAATGATGGATAGGGGATGAAGGATAATAAAATATATGGATAGAATATGATATGGATTATTGCCCCCAAGTGTAGAGGCAAGTGGATGGGGGATTACACATGATGATTGTTTACCAAGATTTTCATCATGGTACTTTTCCAAGGTACCATAAGAAGTGTTTTTCATCATTGGACAGATGATATCTCTTTACTTTTCTTTTTCTTTTTTTTTCATTTTGCTTTTTTGTTTTTTTAGATTTTTGGAATAGAAAGTATAGATAAGGATGAGAATAAGTGTGTGGATAGGTGGATTTGAAATATCATGGATAGATTATGGGTATATGGAGGAAGGACTCAATAATCTAGTTCTATGGATGGTATCTCTTGATGATGTACGACAATTGACCATGGTAATTAGAGGTATTCTTATAGACATTGGTAGAAGGATGGTAAAGGAGATAAAGTGGATTTATGAAAGGTCTTGGATTAAAGAAGCATGACTGGGGGTAAATTTTGGATAGTAGATGGAAGTTTTTAATACTTGTGGATGAGTGGATGGAAATATCAGAAAGATCAAAATTGGCACACACCTTGAAGGGTGGTGGAGTGTTAGAAGAGAAGTGGATTTTAAATTTGGAGATTGAGATGGAGTGGATATGGATTTTGGGACATAGGGGCCAAAAATGGATGGAGGAGATGATGTAGGACTTGGGATAGTGGATTTTGAGACATAAAGGCCCAAAATGGATTTGGAAGATGGAGGATTTGATGCTTTTGGAGGATTATATTTGGATGCCAATTTTGTTTTTTCTTTGAGATGCATTGCTTCTATGAGAAGTTTGTGGATCCATGGTTTTTTATTTTTGCTTGTTGGACCTTTGTGGCCTTTTGGATTGAACCTTTTTCTTTTGGATCATATTTTTCTTTGTTTTGGCATGTAGTTTCGATGGGACATGGTGATCCTTGGATATATGTGGATTTTTGGATTGAAAATTTTTAGATTTGGCATCCAAATCACTTCCAAGCGTAATGTGATTGGTGGATGGAGAGGAGTGATATGGATATTTTATGGATGGGTTGATGTAAGTAGGATGTTAGAAGTATTTCAAGGATGCGTGATTTGGTTGATCTTGATAGGAGATTTGAGGTGATGAGTAAATATGATAGTGGTGTTGTGGAATAAGAGTGATAAATGGAGGAATATAAGGATGGATGGAAGGGATGAAAGGTTTTATTTTGAGACATAGGGGCCCAAAATAGATGGAAGGGATAAAGGATTTGATTTTGGGACATAGGGACCCAAAATGGATGGACGGGATGAAGGCTTGGGCTTTGGAATTTAAGGTTCCGAGATTGATTTGGAGGATGGGGAATGTGGATTTTTGTATTTAGATAGAGGGATTTTTTATTTAGGAGTACAAATGTCTTGAGCTTCATAGCAAAGGCCATGAAAATTAGGATTTTCTTAGATTCAGATGGGTTTTCTCATGGAGACCTAATCCTTTGCCTTGATAATACATAGTTTGAAAAATCCTTTTGCTAATGGGATACTTGTTGTTTTTGAAGCAAGATGTGAGTCCATTTGAAGGGGGTGTGATATGGAAGGAATTATACATTCTTGGAGTAAACCAGATTAGATAAAAGTGGTGGAACACATTTGATACATGTGGGGTTCAGGGGTAGCTTGTATAGGGGTGATGGGATCTCGTGGAGGATTAGGATCATGGCATGGAGATGAAGGGATGCCTTGATCTTGACTCGGGGAGCGATCATATGATGGAGTTGATGGGAAGGGATCATGAGAGGGGAGAGGATCATTATATGGGATGGAAGGGATATTTTGATCATGACCTGGAGAGGGATTGGGAGATGGTATGGAAGGGTTAGGAGTATGAGATGGAGGAATGCTTTGATTTTGAGATGGATTGAAAGTATGACATGGAGAGGAAAGGAAACTTTTATCATGACTTGGGGAGGGATCATGTTGTGGATTGGATGGCATATTTGTCTCTTGATTAAGAGATGGAATGGAACATGACATGGAGTGGGAGGGGTGTCTTGATCATGAGAGGGGAGAGGATCATTATATGGGATAAAAGGTGTGCTTTGATATTGATTTTGATATAGATCATGAGATGGCATGGGAAAGATACTTTGAGTCTTGATATGTAGGGGAATATATGTTGGCATGCTTTGGACCAAGGGATTTACATTGTTAATTTTGTATGGATGGTGCAAGAGGTGACGAGGTTGGAAAGACTCTTCAACTTGGGTAGATGTAGAGATAAGAGATTCAAGAGGTTTAGTGAATTGGAGTTTATCTTTGTGTGGAGGGGATGAAGGTGGATGCATGGAATGAGAAGATATAAAAACTTTTTTTTGCATGGGGATTTAGCCATCTTTGCTAATAGTCCTTGGAGTAAATCATGAAAGAGATGCTCAATGAAGTGAATTTGTAAGATTGGGGCGATGTGGATTGTAAGAATGTGTGAGATGAACAAGTGGAATAATAAGTGGAAGTTTCTATGGATTGGTAAATTGAAGATGAGGATGAGGATCTTGAAAAGGATTTGGAGATGGGGATTTGGGATGTGGATGAAATTGGAGGGAAATTTGGATAGATGGTTGGCTTCCCTTGTCAAAGGAAGGGGAAGGATAAGAAATAAGAGATGGATTGGGATTGGATGGAGGTAGGGAGGATGTAAGTTTAGCACCAACGCTAAGGAAGTAGATCTAAGCATGGAATCTTTGTCATTATCAAAGTATTTGGTGAGGATGAAACTTGTGGGTGGGGATAGTTCCTTTTGATCAACAAAATTATTATTATCATCATAAGGATCATATTCATGTTGGTAAAAAACACTAACCTCATCATCATCATCATCAAGGATTAGTAGGGAGGTATAGAAGGAATACATGATGTTGGATTGGATTGGGATGGGTGAAATGGGATTAGGCTATATTGTATGAAGATAAGTTGGATTGGATGGGGGATTTATTAAAGCTCAAATTTTGGATTTGGTTAAGCTCAATTTTTTGATAAAAGGGCGGTTTGAGAGGTGGATTAGGATGTGGTTAATGTAAGATTAGAGGATGAGGGTTTATTAGATTTGGAGGAGGATTTGGGTTTGGATGAGGATAGAAATTAGGATGATGGATTTAGAAATGTATTGGGGATTAGAATAACAAGACTTAAGGATGGAGGATGAGGTTAGGGTTGATTAGGGATGAGATTAGGTTTGATGGGGTGATTAGGGATGGGATTGGAGTTGATGAAGGTGATTAGGGATGAAGTTATGGATTATTAGGATAGGATTAGGGATGATTAGGGACAATTAGGATGGGATTAGGTATGATGTGGGTGATCAGGAAAGAGATTAGGGATGATGAGGGTGATTAGAGATGGGATTAGGGAGGATGAGGGTGATTAGAGAGGAAATTAGGGAGGATAAGGGTAATTAGGGGTGAGATTAGGGAGGATGAGGGTGATTAGGGATGAAATTAGGGAGGATGAGGGTGATTAGGGATGAGACTAGGGAGGATGATGGTGATTAAGGAGGATTAGGGTTTTTAGGGATGATATTAGGGTTGATGAGGGTGACTAGGGATAGGATTAGGGGTGGTTAGGAATGATGAGTATGAATTTAGGGATGATTACGGATGATTAGGGTGATTAGGGATGAGATTAGGGAGGATGAGGGTGATTAGGGATGATGAGGGTGATTAGGGGTGAGAATGGGGAGGATGAAGGTGATTAGGGATGATATTAGGGAGGATGAGGTTGATTAGTGATGAGATTAGAGATGATGAGGGTGCTTAAGGAGGAGTATGAACTTGTTCTACTCCTAAATATGGATCTAAAGTAAGAAAAATAACGCATGATAGTTGAAGTATAAGTAAAGGAGGTACGTTATTTATCCAAGACCTAGTTTATATCTAAGAATATTCAAGCAAGGTTCAAATATAGGGTTCAATTGGACCACTCGAGTGGGAATAAATAGTTGGGGTTGATTTATCAATTCAACATTCATAAGGGAAATTGAGTTATTCGACAAATTCATAGATGGTGCATTCTTATTCTTATTGTTTCATTATGAATGAAGTGAATAAAATTGGCCCAAAATGAGAACATATATCCTTTACATTGGTAGGAGTGGATCTAACCACTACTTAAATATTAGTTGGGGCCTACATCTATAAATTTAATTGAAATTTGGATAAACTTAAACATTGTATCACTATCACAATTCAAAAATTCATTTAAATAAAGAATTTGGTAATTAAAAATCAATAAAAGTGAGAGTAGATTCTTACTCATTAACCCTAAGACTCCATGTGAAAGATATTAAAATTATCATATTACCACAATCAAAAGTAAACCTAGGCCCCAATCCCCTTCTAATAAAAGTATATGCATAAAATTTTAAAAATTACAAGTGCTCTTCAATTTATGTTTTGGAATATTAGCAAATAATTTCTTGTCCTTAATCCACCTATAATATGAGTTCACACATTTACCAAAAATCATATTATATATTAAGAATATTAATATAAAAGTGTCATTTAGGTCAATACTAACAAAGAAATTTTGAGTTAATAACATACATTAATTATGGGCTAAGTTTGAATCTCTTATTTTAAAAAAAAAATTAAAAAAAGAACAAGAAAAAAAAAAAACTCAAACTTATATAGCAACTAGGTTTATAACCACAACTCTCACACTTCATCTCAAACAGGATCAAAATCAATAACAAAGTAAATATATACTAACTAGCATGCTTATCTTTAGAAAAATCAATGTAAAAGATGCAACATATATCATTCTTAAGATGTCTTTTTTTATTTGATTTATGATTTTAATGAAATAGGTGCCTTGAGAATGACATATCTAATAGATTTTTTTAATGATAAGCATGTTATTTTTTTTACTGAAGAGTTATTTTTATTTTGTTTAAAACTATTTAAGAATTATTGTAATTTTTATATTTTTTACCAATAGCTATTTTATTTACTTGATAGCTATTTTATATTTATGTACTTACTAGCATAACATTCTTTATAAAATTAAATTCTCAGTGTCTTTACATAATTTTTCTAAAGACATGTATCCTAGTTTTATTTTAGAATTATTTATATATATTTTTTCTTTATTTTTAATTTTAATTTTTTTAGAGGAGTTATTTAATTATGTAGTTTGATAAATAAAATATCAAATATTTATGTACTTCAATAAATAAATAAAATAAAACTTAATTCAAAACAAGTTTCAAAGAAAAATAGAGTTGTTGCTAACTGCTTCTAAAAAGAGGGTTTTTGGAAATAAATTTGCATGCATTTCATTTGTGGTGGATGATTTTGTATTTAGTATTGTGGTCAAGGAAAATGGATCCAAAATGCTACAACTAGATTTGGTTGATGTTAAATGCCTATCATCAAAGACAAGGTTTTCATCCTTTGTTTATGCCCTCACATTTCTATAGAACACACACAAAATCCACATACGTAAAATACATTGTGGTATAGAGTTGGAAATATTGAGTTCTCTAGATCTCATGACTCAAGGAAGACCAATTAATAGCACCTAGGTTAGGGTGGGTTTTCTTCCTAGGGATACTAGATGCAACCACATTTGGGAACAAATCCCCATCAAAACTTTAGGAACCTAACAACAAAACCTTTGAATTAGAAGGCCCATCAAATCTCTAGTAATCCCATTGTACTAAATTTAGGTGATGTTGTTAAAAAATATATAATTGAAAATGAGTAATTCTTCTCAAAGTGTGGGTTAATTGGCAAGTTAAACCATTATGGCCTTTCCTCCCAGATCTACATTAGCGAGCCACTAAGTCTTAATAACTTGTTATAAAAGAAAAACTTAAAATATATCCTTGTTCTTATGGTTTATTCATTGTGGTTTTTGACAACATGGAGGATTGAATTACTATCCTACACACACTCTAGACATGGGGAAAACACCTACATTTGTTAAAACCATGACACCCCTTGAATTTTATCCCTCCACAAAATCCTTTGCTATTATGTCTATTTAGGTTCATTTTTATATTCTCCCACTTCATTCATGGGTTGGATCATGATTCAAATATATTTGTTATTCTTTGAGTAATTTCTTGGCTACTAATAATGAATCTTCATGAACACAAATTTTCTCACATATTGATAGAGCTAAATACTTCAAAAGACATTTTGATAGAAATAATATTAAAGGTTAAAGATCATTGTTGGTACCAACCCTTGAATTATGAAGGATTTCCTTTTTTATAAAATGGGCCACCTAATTGAAAAATGTCCTATCTCCAAAAAAAAATTGTCCAACCACATGGTGGAAAGATGTTTCTCCTCACCATTGCATTGTTGATAGTCCATTGGGAGAACATGGGCCTTCTCTAGATCCCTTACAAGACATGAGAAATTTTTCTACACAATAAGATTCATCTTAGGCTAAGAAAAATTCAAAAAGGAAGGCATTAATAGTGCCTTAAAATGGTCAACTGCTATCCATAGATGGGTGTGGAATAACCAATACAACATATGACACATCTTTGTCTTTCCATCTAACCACATAGACACATAATGAAAAATGAAGAAATGATGCTTAAGAAGTAGTGCAAAAGAAAAAGAAAGTCTCCTACAAAGGGGATGAGGCTTGAGATGAGATGCACCTGAAATCTCATTCCAAAAATAGTGTTAATACCTCCAAACTAAATTAAATTTCTTATGATGAGATCCTAATTTTTAGGATCTTTATGGTTAATATTATGACCCCTAGTTAAAGGTATGATTCATTGTGTTTTTAGGCCCTCCATTTTAGATTTTCCAAGTCATGATATATAAACATATACATACATATACATATATATACATATGTATTTATTATCTTTTTTGGATATGTGAGCGAGGAAGAACTAAAATCTTAAAGGCGATATGGAAATCATCATGGTTGTGAATGGTTATTTTTTGTTGTCTTTTATTGGTTGATAGATTGAAACATGATTTTTGAAGGAGGGACATATTTCCACGACATGATGATTTTATTTATTAAACTCTAACATGTGGGGTTTACTCTAGTGGAGGAGCTACCCTCTAATATCCTTTTTTGAATTCAACTTTTGAGGATTCCAATAGATTTCTACCAAGTGAACATATTACAATTTATTGTGGAAATCTTAGGGAAGCCTTTAGGTCCATCATGCCAAAATATTGACACAAATTTATATATTTTATAATCTTTGTGTGGAAATTAATCTAAACAATCCTCTTCCTGAATCTCTAGAGATCGAATTGGATAGCATGAGTTGGATTCAACAAATTGACTGTGAGCCACTTCCTTTTTATTGTCAAGTATACCACGAATATAGGAATTTTCAAATAAAATACACAAAACCCTATGCACTCACTCCTACAGTGCAAGCAACAAACCCCAAGGCTAAAGTTATGACCTTGGTTCAATCATATGTGCCTAATTCAAAGGAGTTTTTCCCTATAAAATCTTGGTCAAAAACAAAATTTTCCTATCAACAAAACAAATATTTTCATTAAGGATGTTCTAGAAATAGATTTGATGTTCTTGAAAGCTTTGTGGAGGGGGATTTTGATGAGCATGTTTGGATAACTAGGCTATGCAACCACTAAAATATAGTTTAGGTAAAGTCTCAAATCCTCTTTAGTCTTTTCATTATATTGAAATAAAAATATCAATTTTAGAGGACTTGGTTCCTTTCTATAGTCAAATTAATAAAGAGGATGGAAATTTGATAGTGTTAGAAACATAGGCAATAGAGGTGGAACCAATTCCTTTATCTTCAGTTCAAGAAGATTCAATTAGAGTAGTTGATATAGAAAATATGATGCAAGATCCTAGGGTTAAGGATGATAGGAAGAATAAATCTTCCCTCATGTTAGGTCTTCAAAAAAAAAACCTTAAGAAAGGAGGTTAGAATAAGGGTGCAAAACCAAGAAGGAAAAGGAATCAAGAAAAAGTTAAATTAATAGGGGATTCATTAGTTGAATCGAGTGTTATTAAGAAAATTTACTCTTCTAATAACCCCCCCAAAATGATTGTTCTCTCTTAGATTTCTAGGGTTTTAAGTATCATCCTTTGACAAAAAGTTGCTCAAGACCTTATCCATGGACATAGGTCATATATGGTTTTTATTCAAGAAACAAAATCATCTATTGATGATATGATAGGAATCTCTTATAGAATTTGGAAGGGCGGTCAATATTCATGTATTGGGGCTCTTGGGAATGTTGGAGAGTAGCCTATTTACAAGACCCTCATAATATTACCCTTACACGATGATTGAGAAGCATGAACTAAATTTATTTAATGGCTTCAAGTTTTGAAATTAGGGAGTTTATTGTATTCACAAATGTGCATTCTCCCTTGGATTTCCTACGAAGATTTTTGCTTTGGGCCCACAACAAATATTTTCAAGTATCAACTTATTCTCTCCCCTATATTGGATATTTTAATGCAATTGTAAATTTGAATTTAAGAAAAAAATGGGGCATTGATCATCTTGGGTCATCCTCTAGCCTACTAAGAGAAAATATTTATTTTCTAAATCTTGTTGATGTGGTGCCAAGAAATGGAACTTTCACTTGGATTGATAAAAGAAGTGGGAATGATTTGATTTCATATATCATGATATATTTCTAGTTTCTAATCATTGGATTAGTAATAGCTATGATTCTTTCTTGTAAATATTGGGATGGAAGGGGTCGAATCATTGGCCCATTAAACTCTCCTCTTTTTTCTATCTCGAAACACCCTCCTTTTAAGTCATAACTATATAGTGTAGTAAATTGCATACCCTTGCATTTTCACACTTGTTTGGGCCCACATAGCTTTATTTATCCTTGTTTATAGCTTAATTGGTCCTATTTTATCTCCACAAGCCCTATGAATGACATTTTTTTTGGTTAATCCTGACATTCTCCAATGCATATATGATCTCTTAATGACTCTATTTGGCATGTACCTGGTTTTTGGTCAAGACTAAAACGCCACTAAGGGCGTCTTTGTCCCCCCAAGGTCTTGGGACCCTAATTTTGAGCCATCTATTTTGGGCCCCTTTTTGGTGTTTGTGCCCCAAGTTTCATCACTTGGGACTAAGATGCCACCTAGGGCGTATTATTCCTCCTTGAGTCATTTTCAGGATTTAATTTCAAATCTTGGTGGGATTTAACCTACTTTGTTCTTTGAATTCATATGTTGGATTGGTGTGATATGATTTTGGGATATTAAGCATAGACAAGTATAAATACAAGGTTCATTAATTTATTTTAATCCTAAGTATTTTAAGTCTTTTGTGAGAACATTCATCATAGCATAATTGAGTTCACAAGAGAATTTAAGAGTGATCCATCATCAAGTTTCAAGCATCATGTCAAAGAATTTCAAGATCTATCAAGCATTTCAAGATCCATGTCCATTGCAACCATTACACATAATTTTTCAGCCTTTGCAAGGGTTTGGTGAGTTTTAGCATTGCAAGTTGGTCATTCACCATTTCCTTCATCATTTCTATTTCATTTCAAGGCTTAATTACCAACAAGGGGTTTGACCAAGGAAAACCCCCATTCACTAACAATCAAAAAAAAATTCCATCTTGTCCATTTGTATTTATAGATATAGGTTGAATACTTGAATATCATTTGGAGTGAAAATTTGTCATCTCACCGAAAACTCACCTACAAGTCAGATCTGACTGTTTTAGAACCTAAGATCCGAGGAGAAGAAATTGTAGATTTGGGAGCTCAGGACCACATTCACACTTCTCAAAAATTCAAATCAGGACTAAGATGAGAGTAAAGGAATCTTAGTCCTCAAAGTGGAATCTTTCATAAATTCTTCAATATTTTGTTCTATTATCTGAAGAATTTGTGTCTACCTTGAAAAACAACAACGGGACTAAGATGGGAGTAAAGGCATCTTAGTCCTCCAAGGCATATTTTTGCTGTCTGTTTGCATTTCTAGAATCCTATTAGCATCTCCAAGTTTCCTAGGTACACATACCCTAACTTGGAGTTGTTCATTTTTTGTATTTGTAAGCTTCATTTGGCTCATTTAAAGTGTTTTGCATATCATAGTGTGTTTTCAAACATTGTCCTTTTCAAGCATTTGCTTGGTGATGAACCCCTTAATCTGAAAGAAAACCTCCTCCTAAGTCCTCCTAATTGTGTATCGACTCACCTTGAGAGGTTGATAGTCAATCCTATTAGGGTTCTTAGGACATATTCAAATGAACTAGATAGAATCGGAGGAAAAGGGCATCCTTTCTCCCTCCCATTTTATCTATGTTTCAAACTCATATGGCTTCAGATCACATATTTGTTCAAGATCATGGAGAGTTGGTGGTTGGAAGGGAAGCTGAATTTTGGAATAGCTATGTACTCTTTTTCAAGAGACTACAATTTGTCAAATGTAAGCTTAAGAAATGGAATATATATTCTTTTGGAAAAAAAATCAAGCTAAATCTTTCCTTTTTTATCTGCCTTGAAAAACAACAGCGGGACTAAGATGGGAGTAAAGGCGTCCTAGTCCTCCAAGGCATATTTTTGCAGTCTGTTTGCATTTCCAAAATCCTATTGGCATCTCCAAGTTTCCCAGGTACACATACCCTAACTTGGAGTTGTTCATTTTTTGTATTTGTAAGCTTCATTTAGCTCATTTAAAGTGTTTTGCATATCATAGTGTGTTTTCAAACATTGTCCTTTTTAAGCATTTTCTAGGTGGTGAACCCCTTAATCTAAAAGAACACCCCCTCCTAAGTCCTCCTAATTGTGTATTGACTCACCTTGAGAGGTTTATAGTCAATCGGATTAGGGTTCTTAGGAGATATTTGAATGAATTAGATAGAATAGGAGGAAAAGGGCATCCTTTATCCCTCCCATTTTATCCTTCATTTTATTTTGGTGAACCCGAATTTATTTTAGCATTCTTCCTTTTCTGATTTGGAGTCCTTTAGAGTCCTGGATCTAGATTGCATTCATTGCATTGTGCATCTAGGGTTTCTTGCATCTTGCATTAATGAAATTGCATTTAGGGTTTCCTATCCTTGTATTAGTGAAAGTGCATATAGGATTGTTTTCCTTTCTTGCATAATTACATTTCATTGAAAAACTAAAAATTGCATTGTTCATCCTCTTAATTGCATTTAGAAACATTATTCTTGCATTGAAAATTGAAAAAGTGTATTTCAAATCTTGCATTTAATTGCTTGTTACTCATTGCTTTTCTTTGCATCTGTTTGCATCATTTTTTGTTTCCAAACATCAGGTCCCTATGTAGGCAACCTAAGATATTTGTTTTCAAGCTAAATTTTTTTGTTTCTCTCAGAAAAAACTTTGTTGGGACTAAAATTCCCTTCCTGGCATCTTAGTCCCTCTCAAATTTTTTTGCTCAGAATCATCTCCCTATTGTTTGCTTCTTGTTTCAACCTCTGGAACTGCCAGATCTCATTAGGAGGACTAAAATTCCCTTATTGGCATCTTAGTCCCTGATGACTTTGACTCTCCAATTTTAAGGGTTTGAAATTTATTTTCTGTGTTTATGTGGGTTGCTTTCAATTTGGTGTTTCAGTTTCCATAATTATTGTTATTCCAATTTCTTTCATTTCAAGTGTAATTACAAGCATGGGAGATTGTGTTCACTACATTTTCTATAGTTTATTCATTGTATGAGTTGTAGTACTTGGAGTCCTATTACTAATATTATGGCTCAATGAAGTGCAAGACTCATAGCATCCCGCAATAAAACACTCGTTGTGGATCTTGGGTTATCAATCTCTCTTACTTCTAGTATTGGCACTAGTTCACTAGGTATGGACCATACCTTTGACACCTCCTTTTCCATTCCTACCTTACCTACAAGTGTTATACAAATTTTTCAAACAATGGTTGATCATTTTACTAAAGAAAACATAATGAAAATGCATGAAGACCTAGCCCATTTGTAAGATAGTGTGAGTACTGAAAACATTTCCAACACTGTTATACCTGCAATAGATAGTATTCACCGCATGATGGAAAGTGATGAAGGACTGGAAGTTGTGTGTAACATATCTCATATCTTTGGAAATCATCTTCCTTCCACCACTAATGGTGCTCAAACTTCAAACAATGTTCAAGGATGAAATCAAACTCCTCCCAATTCAACCATAGCATCCATTCCCACCTACACAACTCCTCAAGTGACCATAATGATGCAACCAACTAGTAATATCCCTCCTACCTCACACATTTCCACTAGTTCTCCTTATACTTATGTGGCATCTAATCTCATAACTCCTCCCACAAGCAATCCATTCATTTGTCCTTCCAATACATAACACCATCACCATATTCACCTCCATCTCACACCACAAGCAATGATCCTATCATTAACCACATTCTACAAAGCTTTTCATCCCTTCAACACCAAGTTTCTACCATAAATCAAAATCAAAATGATCCACCTTCATACTATATCATGAGTAATCCATTATCCTTAGAGATATTGAGAACTTTGGTGCCATAAGGTATAAAGATTCCTAGATTTGAGAAATATGGAAGAAAGGGAGATCCTACTAATCATGTTAATGTCTTTACCACTTTGTGTAGTGATTTTATCCTTGAGGACAAACTTTTGGCTAAATTTTTTCCCCAATCCTTGAAAGACATGGCCTTAGATTGGTTTTTTGCATTACCGAATAACTCAATTCATTCATTCAATGAACTTGTTGAGGCTTTTATTAACCATTTCAAAATGCACATGGTTCTCAGAATGACATTGGTTGATTTGACGAGATGCAAGAAAAATTAAGGTGAAAAGTTCACTGACTTTATTTCATGCTATAAGTTTCTTTATTCTAAAATCAGTGTGAAGTTTCCTAATTCTCATCTCCAAAAGATGTTCATAGAAAATTTATACAACAAGATAAGGGAAAATCTCACCATGATGAAATTTCCTTCCTTCATGCACCTATGCACTTCCCTTGGAGATTATCAAAATGCTATAAGTGCTAGTCAACCAAAAACTACCCCTACTCATCTTGAAAATCCTGAAAATTCAAACCAAAACACCTATCAACCTTTAAAAAGACAACATAAGAGTTTCCTTCAACTAAATTCCACCTCTCAACCTACCCAACTCTTTGATACCCAAATAGTCACTATAAAGAAGAGTAACCCTTATATATTTGGGGATCCACAAAGATAATTTACTCCATTACCCAATGGTGAGTCTAGTTTATGATCTAATTATTGATAGAGTTTGTTATCCATTTGTTGCAGTTGTCATAGACTTTGATGCTTGGATGTTGACCTTTTTATGATATTTCCTTAAAAGCCATAGACTTTGGACATAAACTTATTTTCATAAATTTTAATGATATTGACATGCTATATGAACTATCTATGTTAATTTTGCATGTGATTAATGAATGTCACTTTGGGGTAGTTACATATATGCAGTTGTTGTGCATACTAATATTATCATGCATATATAATTAGAAGCTTGTAGCTAGGGAAGATTTCGCCAGTTGGACATTCGCTATACCAGTCAACAAGGTGGTCATTTAATGGAGGGAAGACTCTTGATGACAAGAGGTTCCTCATTTAAATTGATGTTGTAACCACCTTGTAATGGTCCTAATTGTTGTTGAGCAGTTATTGGCATTACTATTGTGTCAGATTCATGTTAAGGCAAACATGCCTGACAAATTTTATGCATGCGTAGCTGCCTCTCCATTTTCTGTGCTTTCCCTAATGTGGCATCCTCTGAATCTATTGGATTTGACCACCTTGCTAGGTGATTAGATAAATAAGACTCTAATGTTCCTTCTGGGGTGTAATCGGAGGTTGTTCAATTTGATGATGTACTTGCACTCTTAAGTTTTTTAGTAATGCAGTCATGTTGCTCGATTGTACTCATGTTTTTCAATGAATGAAATGAAGCTATAAGTTCATGCATCTGATTTTATATTCTTTTTAGGGGATACTCATCCAAGGCGGGCCACTTGGTGAGTATTGCGTCCTATACCTTAGTTTAGTTTAGTTGTTATTTTATGTTCAGTAATTAGTTAAGAATCTAACACTGTTTGTTCCTGTAGCCACTAGAATTCTATTTTGTGATTGTTCCTACAGACGGAGTAGTTTCTTGTTTGGTCACTTAGATTTTCATTTATGTCATGAATTTCAGCTTAGTATATTTGTTGGTTGATGCTCGACACTTATGTTATTTCCTTACAAGTAATCTATTTTCAGCATTGTGTTTTTCTTAGTTGTAAGATGAATATGTCTACTTTGGATTCCTAGTGCACATACAACGTTGACCCATTTCAATTTTACATCCTTGGGTTGACAATTTAAATGCACCTTCATGATGATTGAAATAGCTATTCAAGTTAGATGTCCAATCTCTGAATCACAGTTGTGAAGGCTTAGTTGTTGGATCATTGTAGGAGGCCGACATTTTTGGTGTCATTGTTGGGGATGGTGTCAAACTAGGATGTTCTTTAGAGTCATTGATATTTTTTCTTGCTATAGTGTTTTTGGAAGTTGTTCTTAGTATAGCCCTCATTTAGGAAAGTAATGACCCGCTATTCTTTTACCAATTTTTTGTGTGAGATAGTTGATAGTGAGTTGATACCGTATGCATGGAGAAAGGAGAAGAGATGCTCATGGAAGATTCCTTCCTAACAATCCTTATCTATTCTAGATAATTGAGTACCATAACCTACCTAGAGATGAAGAAGAAGAAGAGCCACACCTCTTTGCCGATACATTTCCAAATTTGACCAATCTAAAACTTCCTCTAAAGATTAGAATCTGATTGAGAACCCCCTTGCTTTGGAACTTCATCAAGCAGGCATGGGTGATGCAAATAGAAACAACCTTAACCAACCAGCTTTTTCTTTCCCCATTGCTCACCAAAATGAAGTAGAAAACCTCAAAAATATCCCTGCTTCAGTTCTTCCTAAGTTATATGGACTTGCCATAGAATATCCTGATACATTATTGTTTGAGTTTGATATTCTCTGCAGGAGTTATGACTATACCACTGATGCCCATATGCTTAAGTTATTCCTTGCCACCTTGAAAGAAGTTGCATTAAGATGGTTCATGAGCCTAGACATAGATACTATGGAGACTTGGGAGGACATGAAGACAAATTTCCTTGAGAAATACAAGGAGTATTGCAGGGGCAGTGACATGAGAGGAGGTGACATTTTTAGGATGCAACAAAAGGAAGATGATAGCCTGGAAAATAATATTTTAAGGTTTTTTTTTTCCTTACAAAAATCTCGACGGCATACACTCAATGAAGAATTATAGAAG
Organism: Sequoiadendron giganteum; assembly: GCA_007115665.2. Classification (NCBI taxonomy): domain Eukaryota; kingdom Viridiplantae; phylum Streptophyta; class Pinopsida; order Cupressales; family Cupressaceae; genus Sequoiadendron; species Sequoiadendron giganteum. The sequence continues at coordinate 677,278,199 of CM021102.1, read as the reverse complement.
CTACTTTTCTTAAGAGGAATTAATGAAAAATGCACATATGCCTTGGACCTGATGGGAGGAGGAGATATCACCCAAGTTCCTTGGGAGGATATCAAGATGTGTCAGAACTATTCTAGGGCAGCTTCAAAGAAGGGGAGAGCTTACCAATCTTCCATGGGTAAGTCATCTACCAGTGGAGTTTCAAGGATAGAGATTACTCATTTGCTGGAAAACTTCAAGCAAGACCATAAAAATTCTAGCTACTCAATTGGATACACTTAAGGCCAAGAAGAAACAAGAGGAGGCAGAGACAATCCTAGCATAATATTTCCCTCGTTGTAGACAAAAGAAGGACTGTAGATGCAAGATGATAGCTAATATTGATAGCAAGCAGATGGCACCTCAGTTCAAGCTAATCGAGGGTGAGGAAGATCAAGTCTACTTTCTTGCACATAGGAGACCATGGGCCCCAAGACAAGGCATGCCTCCAGATCCACTATCTTTTGTTGGGCCATATTTCAATTCTTATTCATCAAGTAACCAATGACAACCCCCATATCCATCCACTTATGGAGGATATCCACCGTATCCTTGGAATAACCCTCCAAATTCCTAGCCCAATCACCAAAACTCTCCACCCTAGTGGAAAAAACCTCAGGGGAATTGGCAGCAGTTTGAAGGAAATTGGCAACAGGTTCAAGGAAATTGACAGCCACCTCCAGGAAACTGGCAGCAAACATCCCAATGGAGGGGAGGAACCTACTCAGCTACCAGTCCAACCCACACCTATTTAAATTCAACCACCTTCTCAGCCTCAACAACCTACTATAATGTCTCCTTTTGATATTTCAAATTCAAATGCACCTAAACCTACTTAGCTACCAGCCCAACCCAAACCTAACCCAAATAATAAACCACAGTAGTAATCGGTATACTTTGTTGATCCAAATCAATTTCCTGCATATGATATGAGTGTAGTAAGTAACATCTTCTTGCATTTAGGAACTACTTTTCCAGCTCCTTCCACACCTATCATCACTGAACTTCATGTGAAGGAAGAGGAGCATCTGAATATCCCCATTCAGTCAAGCGCACCTAAAAATCCTAAACTAGTCCTAGTCAAACAAACTGAACTAGAACCACCATTTTCCTAGAGGTTGGAAATTATGAAACAAAAGGAAGAAAAGGAGGACATGACTTTTGAAATTCTAGATCATTTGAAGCACATATGTGTTCAAATACCTCTATTTCAAGCCATAAAATATGTTCCCATATATGGTAAGGAAATCAAAGAAGCATGTCTTAAAAATTTAGGCAGGAAGAAGAAAGACCCCACTACGGTTCATGTGGTGGAGCAATTGACATCATGCTTGGGAAAGTGACTATCCCAAAATACAATGACCTAGGGAGTCTTGTGGTAGGAGTTGTTATAAATGAGATCTAGATAAAGAATGCTCTGATTGATTTGGGAGCACCGATAAATGTGATGACTAAGGACATCCTACAGCAATTAAATGTTGCAAGCATGAGACCTACTCCTACTGACCTACAGCTTGTTGATAGTTCTACTATTAAGCCTGAGGGGATAGTAGAGGATCTTGTGGTAACTGCAGACTCTTCGGAGTACCCAACAAATTTTATGATTCTTTCTCCTAAGGCCACACTAGGCGGGTACCCCCTTATTCTTGGAAGGTCGTGGCTAGAAACAACAAATGCCTATATTGGATGTCAGATAGGAGACATGACCATTTCTTATGGAAAGAGCACCAAAAATATTTTTCTCTACCATCCTGATCAGCCATCCCACGATAAGAATGATCCTATATGGCCACATGCTGGTGAAGAGGCAGATAAAATTAATTCTATAGCATAGGTTATGATGTTCAACAGAAGCCCTTTCATGCAACTTCAAGATGAAGATGAAGTATTATCTAACATGATTTAGAACCATTATGAGATAGAGGAAGCATCATACTCTCATGCATTTGATTCTACTGAAAAAGTGAAGACACTCTTGCTCACTCTTCTTACAACCACTCTTCTTGCAGTCGTTCGTCCTGCAGCTGCTTATCCTGCAGATGCTCTTCCTATAGTTGAATTTCCTGTAGCCATGGTTATGTCTCATACATTACTACCATATGAACTCAAGGTGCCAAGAATTAGTGAATCATCTATGGTAGAATTAACTACACAAGTTTTGGTGTTGGAAGGAAAATATCTAAATGTTAACAACAAACTGAGTGAAGAACAACAATTATCATTGGCAATTGTTGAGGACCCCCAATGTGCATTTTTGTGGGATTATCATGACATGAAGAATTGGATCCTAAGATTTGAACTCATAGGATATACATAAGAAATGACTATACACCAGTGAGGTAGCCACAAAGAAGAATTAACCTTGCATTGAGAGAAATTGTAAAAGGGGAACTACATAAATTGCTAGATGTGGGATTTATCTACCCCATTTCAAATAGCTAGTGGGTGTTATCATTGGTTATTGTACCTAAAAATGAGGGAAGTGGTGAGTTTGTTTTGATTATAGGGAACTTAATGTTGCCACCAAAAAGGACCATTTTCCCTTACCTTTCATAGATCAAGTTTTGAACTCACTTACAGGAAAGAAATACTTTTCTTTCCTAGATGGATTCAATGACTATAACCAAATCCAAATCACACCTAAGGAACAAGAGAAGACCACCTTTACCTATCTATGGGGGACCTATGCCTACTCAGTACTTCCATTTGGCTTGTGCAATGCACCTACAATTTTTCAGAGGGCAGTCATTAGCATATTTTTAGATATCTCTCTTGATTGCATGAAAATCTATATGGATGACTTCACTACTTATGGTGTTGATTTCAATGAAGCATTGGAAAATCTCAGGAGAGTTCTATAGAGATATGAAGACCACAATATATCTTTAAATAGTGAAAAATGTTTCATGATGATGCAAGAAGGGGTAGTTCTTGGCCACTACATCTCTCATAAAGGAATTCAAGTAGATCCTGCCAAGATTGAGGTGATCACCAATCTACCTATCCCTGTAAAACAAAAATATATTAGGAGGTTTTAGGACATGCAGGTTATTATAGGAGGTTCATCAAAGACTTCAAAAAAATGGCAGCACCATTGTATAATCTCCTAACTAAAGATGTTGAATTCCAATGGACAGAAGGCTGTGACAAGGCATTTTTTTATTTGAAAACAACTTTAACTCATGCTCCTATACTCAAGGGTCCTAACTGGGAGCTTCCTTTTCAAATCCATACAAATGCACCAGACTATGCAATAGGAGCAATCTTAGGACAGAAAGAAGGAGCTATTGAAAATGATATTTATTTTGTCAACAAAAATCTGCAGGAAGTTGAATTCAACTATACAGTGACAAAAAAAGAAATGTTGGCAGTGATCCATGTCCTAAACAAATTCATGCACTACATAACAGGCTACCAAATCTTTGTGCACACCGATCATGCAGCCATTAGATATCTCATGAATAAACCCCTAATCTTAGGTTGACAGGTAAGATGGTTATTGTTGATATAGGAATTTGACATGACCATTGTAGATAAACTAGGGAAGGCCAATGTTGTTGCATATTTTCTTTCAAGACTGACTACATCAGAGGACAATCACATTATAGATGACTCCTTCCCTGATGAGCATCTATTTTCCATCAGTGTGCAAAAACCCTGGTATGTTGACATAGCTAATTATCTGGTCACGGGGAGAGTTCCTCCTCACTTCTCTCCAATTGAGAAGAGGGTGCTCATTGAAAAATCTTTTACTTTCTCACGGATTGTTGGATTCTTGTTTTACACTAGATCAGACCATGTCATGAGGATATGTGTGAGGGGAGATGATACATGACATTTTTCATGCATGTCGCAATGAACGTGGAGGGCATTTTGCAGCCAAGAGGACAACAATGAAGATTTTGAACACAAGACATTATTGGCCCACACTCCACAAGGATGCAAGGAGATATACAAGGAAGTGTGATAGATGCCAGAGGATGGGTTGACCAACCAAATTAGATGAGATGCCACTTTACCCCTAGGTATTAATCGCTCCATTTGACAAGTGGGGATTAGACTTTATAGGACCCATTGATCCTCCATCACATGGTAAATCCTATATCTTGGTATGCACTGATTATGTAACCAAGTAGGTAGAAGTTAAGGCCATGAAGCATGCAAGAGACAATAAGGTTGTAGAATTTCTTTATGAGGAAATTTTCACACGGTATGGGGTTCCAAGAGAGATAGTGACTGATCAAGGGGCTCAATTCACTTCAACCCTTGTTACAACACTGGTCAATGAGTACAACATTAGGCACATAAAGTCTACCCCTTATCACCCTCAGTCCAATGGCCAAATTGAGGTGATCAATAAAGAAGTTGAAGCCATTCTGACCAAAACAGTGGCTATCCATAGAAAGGATTGGGCAAGCAGACTACCAGAAGTTGTTTAGGCCTATAAAACTACCTAGAAAACAACTCTAGGATTCACTTTATTTGAGTTGTTATATGGAAAGACATATATGATTCCCATTGAATTTGAGCATAAGACTCTTAGGACTACAATGGACTTGGGGATTGATATCTCTGAGGCACAAAGGGAAAAAATCATGTAGCTGAATGCTTTGGATGAGATGAGGAAGGCAACTTTACATCACACAAAGGTAGTGCAGAATCAAAGAGTAAAATGGCATGAAAAATTCATCAAAGATAAGAAATTTCAACTAGGTGATTGGGCACTGCTTTATGACTCAAGGTATCAAGACAATGCAAGAAAATTGTAGACAAGGTGGCTAGGACTGTATGAGTTTGCTGAAGTTTTTCCCAATGGGGCTGTTCAACTCACTACCATTGACCTTGTCAGATTTAAGCTGCTGGTGAATGGTCATCGCCTGAGATTATATCACAAGCCAACTTCTAAGGAGGAGTTCCTACAACAATTCACTCAGCATGCAGCACCCAAACTTCCTGCTGCCAAAGGAAGTGGACCTAGTGTCCCTCCTTCTAGCTAACTAAGGTATGTAAATTTTCATAATATGTTAGAGTTATCTTGCATTACCTAATAATTAATTAATCTTTAATTGATTATTAGTCTAATTTATTCTCACAAACTTTAGCTAAACTTAGGAATGCTTTATTAGTTGAGTTAATATTAAATCATTATGTCATATCTCATGTGATGTTGATACTTGTCATGATCTGATCCCTTTCTCATTTAGGGCTTTTCTCTTATAAGCATTCAATCCTCATTGTAATTACTTCACGGGAAATATTTAGAGCTTTTATATCTTCTTGAAAGCTTCTTCTATAACTTTTCCTTGTTGATGAATATAGCAATTCTTGTTTGTAGATCACTTGCGTGGAAGGTGTCTTTGTTTTTTGTTTGATCCTGTGGCTCGTGGTTTTGTGCTTGTTTCACAATTCTAACATGGTTTTGTGGCTCATGGTTTTTTTGCTATTTTTTTCTTTAAAAATAAAAACACGCATTTGTTTTGCAAATATTATTTTTGCAAATTAATAATCCTACAGCGAAATTGGAGATTTTTTTTTCTGCATTGCTGAAATTAGTAAACCTCTAGATTTGGAGGTTTTTTGAAAAATCTAGCAGAGCTCATCTTTTTCCCTTCTCAACCCCTCTTTGTTGGGCTTTTCAATTTTTCACCTCAACTTCTAGAGGCCATATCTCGACCATACGACGGTCTTTTCGCATGCAATTCTTTTTGAAATGGGGTGAAATTTCATGCTCTCCATAGTGGTTTGAGTATTTTCCAATTTTGACTTCTGGATTTTTCCATGATTCTGTTTTCTCAGTGATGTAATTGTTCAGTTCTCATTTAGGAAAATTCGATGAGCCATATCTTCTGCACTTAGACACATTTTTGGGTGCCATTTTTTTTTTAAAGTGCATGTTTTTTCATGTACTTCATCATGGTGCTATCAGTTTCCTCTTTTTCTATAAAAAAATCATTTTCAGTTGTTTTCCTTTTTTGGACCTTATGGGCTCACATTACATGTACTTATGATTTTGTAAATGCACTAAGATAAAGTGCCTTTGTATTGCACCTGTATTATGGGATCTTTCACATCACTTTGTGCCTTATTATACTTGTACTATGATATAAAGTGCCATGGGGGTTGATGTTTGCCTTTGTTTGCCTTCATACCTTCTCATGCGTATGTGACTTTTGTTTTCACATCCTTTCTATTTGCTTGTACTTTCATGATTGCACCTTTAGATGTTCTTGGTACTCATTCAATTTCAATGTACCTATCATGCCTCTCTCTTTTCAGCATTATGGGGGAGTTTCTACTATTGGTGTTAATGCTTCCTTGGTTTTGCGTTGGAGTGAGCTATGTATACAATATTTGTTCCTATTTACTAGGTGAATGCAGTGATTGGTTACCCATGAATTTCAGTGAGATGGAGCACTTACCATATGGACACTCTTGTATTCCTATTTCTAGAGGCGACCTTCCATTTTCACTTGATCAGTTCTTCATACTTTTGGGACAATCCATTTGTATCTTTGAGTTCTTGATGTTTTTTTTGGTTTTCCATCAAATTCGAGTAATGTCATTGGGGGCACTCATACAAATTCTTGTCTTCTTGATCCTGATCATCAGATGTTTCAGTGGAGGTTATTCTTCCAACATTACAACAGTCATTCTTTGACAGTGTTTGTAGCTTCTTCATGCTTCAATGGTATTCTCTTTGTTCCTATCTTTTGGGACAACCTTTTCTTGTTTGGAGGCTTCTTTTGTCCTTCACTTGGCTTTCATCTCTTTTTGGAGTAGATTTTTTCCCATGAGGTTTTCTCTATTTCTCCACATCATAGAGATCTTATGTTTGTACATGGGTACCTTACTTGGCCTTGTTTGTTGGGACCAATCATGCATTTTTTAAGGGTTTTTAGCAACTCCCTAAGTTCATATTAAGGGGGGATATTAGAGTTATCTTGCATTAGCTAATAGTTAATTAATCTTTAATTCATTATTAGTCTAATATAATTAATTAATCTTTAATTTATTATTAGCCTAATTTATTCTCACACACTTTAGCTAAACTTAGGAATGCTTTATTAGTTGAGTTAATATTAGATCATTATGTCACATCTCATGTGATGTTGACACTTGTCATGATCTGATCCCTTTCTCATTTAGGGATTTTCTCTTATAAGTATTCAATCCTCATTGTAATTACTTCACGGGAAATATCTGGAGCTTTTATATCTTCTTGAAAGCTTCTTCTATAACTTTTCCCTATTGATGAATATAGCAATTCTTGTTTGAAGATCTCTTGTGTGGAAGGTGTTTTTGTTTGTTGTTTGATCCAGTGGCTTGTGGTTTTGTGCTTGTTTCATAATTCTAACATAATAAAGACTTCCACTTCTGTGGGGGTCCACTTCTTCACCCATCCGCCCATCCATTCCACCTTTCTCTCTCGTCCATCACGCCATCATCATTTCATTTCACTTCATTCCATTCCACTTTATTTCACTCCACTTTCATTAATTGCTCAAATGATTTTCTTGAAAATTGATCGATACTTTCTCCATAATCCTTACAATAAATCTTCCACAAATTTAGGTACGTTCACATCAATTGTTATATCTTAATTGTCTTTTAGTGCATTTATTTAATTATTGTAAATTAATATGGATGTTTTCCATAACATGTAATTATTCCCTACCCTTGTCAAATCATCATTCCACCTCGCATGTGAGGACACATGTGAAAATTTACGTTGGGGGAAAAAAGTGCAAATACCATGTTCAAGTGTCTATTTGTACTAGCTCACATCAACAAAATTTAAGTATTGAGCCAATTTGAATTCTAAGTGAGATGATAGCTCATATGTGCGAAAGGACATCAACTGCCGCCATTTTCCTTAATCATAGCCTACATTTATTACTCCTTTACTGCCTTTATTGCTCCTATCATAACCTTAAGCCAAAAGGTAAAATTTAGTCAATAGGAGCATTGGGAATTTGGCAGCATTGCAGGAAGGAGAATTTTGGCTTTCAGGTGAAGATTGCAAGAAGGAAAAACTTTGCAGAGTGATTGTTTGATTGCAGATAATGAGAGGTGGATTAATTCAAAATGAACCCACAGTTCAAGATGTATTACTATAGGATGCACCTTGCATGGCCGAGTTTAGAAACTGCAAATGGATAAACTATTTCCTGAAGCTGAATGGTTTTGATGAAGACGTTGCATTAGAATTTTCCCAGACATTGTCTGAAGGAAAGGCCATAGTAAAGGGGTTGGAGGTCATGGCCATTGAGGAAAGGATTGTAGAAGTTATAGGGTTGTCTGCTAACAAAGAATATTACCCTGTTACTAGAGACGCCAGGTCGGCTAGGGCTGAATTTACAGAACCTGGTGACCCTCCGTTGAGCATGGACAAACAAGGAGAAAAGAAAATTTATTTGCCTAAGCCATGGAAGAAGGTAGCTATTTATGTTGTGAATTATATTACCTATGAAGGTCGTCATTCGAATCTACATTCCGTGCAATTTAAAATCCTGAATCACATGAGGCATGGAAGAAGAATGAATGTGCCAAACATGCTATACCACCTTCTTTCAATCGTGGTGGTCAAGACTCAAAAAGGTAGGGACAATTTCATTTCCCACCATTGCCTGATCAAATTATTAGTTGAGAAGTCTCTACATGATGTGTCTGATATATCTTGGGAATAGTTCTTGAATATTGATCAAATTAAACCAGAGCATTTGCGACCTAGGGTTTTGCCTCAACCTCATAGGGTTAGTAGGAGAGTGAGAAATGTTCGAGCCACTCCTGGAGCCTCAAATTTTAGTGTGGGCCCTAGTGTAAACCCTCTTGCAGCCGAGCAAACCATAGAGATTAGTTCTTTCGAGGCTAAACATTCGAAAAAAGAAAGTTCCTCTCCAAATTCTAATGATGATGTTCCTCTTGGCACCTTAATGAGAACTAGGGCACAGAAGAAGAAAGCATAAATAAGAAAAGGAAAAGTTAAAAGGAAAATGACAAAAAAAGAAGTGTCAAGCTCAAAGAAACGAAAGGTTGACACTATTCTTCCTGCACCAAAGGAAAAGCAAAGAAATCCTCCTAGAAGATCAAGACCAACTGGGCCAGTTGTTGGTGTATCTCCCGAGGGAAGCCCTAAACCTGGAGAAACATCATGGGAGGATACAAAATCTCTAATGGATTAGGTGAATTTCAAGGAAAAAGACATATTTGAGGAAGCAACAAACTTAATGCTGGCAGATCTTGTTGACATTGCAAAACAAGTTGAAAGTCGAGGGCATGAGGAAAATCAGGAGCTCCTGTGGTAAGAGCAGAAGCTAGAGCTCTTGGAAAAAGAATAGAAGCAATAGTTCCTACAGCATGAGCAAGAACAAGAACTTGAGGCCATGCAGTTATAACTAGGAGAACAATCAACACCCCTACAATCGAAATTGGCTTAGCAAACAAAAGCCTTGCAGCTGGTACTCTATCAAGAGCAAGCACAAGTGCCAGGTAAAATTCTAGTAGGAATACGTAGGCCCTCTGATTTTTCAATGCACATGGTAGTTATGAACTTATGGAAAGAAGTAAAAAGGAGGGAAGAAGAATGGAAAGTAGAGAAACGTAGGCTAAAGAGGAAAATTAAAAAGGGATGAAGAGATTGAGGATAAAAATAAATAAATTGATGCTTTAAAGAAAAAGGTGGATGACATGACAACTTTAGTACCTTAGATATTAGAGTGAAGGGATCCTTCGAGGGTCTATGATCTATATTTGAAGGAGAGGCATCTTTATTTTAAGCTAGCAAGGATTGTTTCAGGTTTGAATCCTTCCATTGAGACCCCTATTAAATTATTTAATGCTTATCAGGTTGCTCCTCCTGAAATGAAAAAATTGTTCTATGAATTTTATTTACATAATTATGTTGTGACTCAAGACCATGATTGGAATCCACTGTTGTATGTTGGAGATGTCTAATTAAGGGAATTCATGTCCTGGATACAGAATGATGTAAGTTGGAGAAAATAGTATAGGAATTATAGGAAAATTGAATCCAACATTCCCTTGCCCATTAGGGTTGAATCTAGAAATCCAGGAGACATTTTCAAGGATTGGCACATAATTCTTTACCGACCAAGTTATGGAAATGGTATCTTGTCTGAGAGAGACGATTTATAAAGAATATGATAAGGTATCAAGAACCATGAGGGAATTTGTAATGGGATACCTATCACAAAGGTGGAATAGCTTAACTAATGATTTGAAGAAAGTTGAGCCTCATTCCATGCATAACTATATTGCAACACATAAGAGAGTTGATAGATATATATAGATTGGAAGGACAAAGGGACAATTTTGGCTTCCACTAACTTTTTAGCCACCTATCCTACCATAGCCTGTGCTAAACTTTAGGTACTATCGATATGACATAGCTACAGAGAAACAAAGATGGAGCAGGCTGGACAGACAACAAGGTTTCTATTGGGGTCCTAATTCAGATACACTAGAAACTGATGTAGGACAGCTGGCGGTTGCAAATTTCAAGGCATTGACCAAGCAAAAACACAACTCTCCCTCTGTTGGAAGACCAACAAGACCTTAGGTTGGGGGGAGTGATGAGTCTAGTTTATGGTATAATTATTGATAGAGTTTGTTATCCATTTGCTACATTTTTCATAGACTTTGATGCTTGGATGTTGACCTTTTTATGATATTTCCTTATAAGTCATAGACTTTGGACATGAACTTATTTTCATAATTTTTAATTATATTGATATGCTATATGAACTATTTGTGTTAATTTTGCATGTGATTAATGAATTTCGCTATGGGATAGTTACAGCTATGCAGTTGTTGTGCATACTAATATTATCATGCAAATATAATTAGAAGCCTGCATCTAGGGAAGATTCCACCAACTAGACATTCACCATATCGATCAACAAGGTGGTCATTTAATGGAGGGAAGACTCTCGACGACAGGAGGTTCCTCATTTAAATAAATGTTGTGACCACCTTGTAATGGTCTTAATTGTTGTTGAGCAGTTATTGGTGTTACTGTTGTGCCAGCTTCGCGTTAAGGAAAACATGTCTGACAGACTTTGTACACGCGTATTCGCCTCTCCACATTCTGTACTTTCCCTAATGTGGCATTCTCTAAATCTATTGGAGTTGACCGCCTTATTAGGTGATTAGGTAAATAAGACTTTGATGCTCCTTCTAGGGTCTAATTAAAGGTTGTTCAATCTAATGATGTACTCACACTCTTAATTTTTCCAATAATACAGTCATGTTGCTCGATTGTACTCATGTTTTTCAATGAATAAAATGAAGTTGTAAGTTCATGCATCTGAGTTTATATTAGTTTTAGGGGATACTCATCCAAGGGGGTCCACTTGGTGAGTATTTTGTCTCGTACCTTATTTTAGTTTAGTTTTTATTTTTTGTTTAGTAATTAGTTAAGAGTGTGGCACAGTTTTTTCCTGCAACCACTAGAATTCCATTTTGTGATTGTTCCTATAGCCAAAGTAGATGAATTAGTTTCCTATTTGTTCACTCATATTTTCATTTTTGTCATGCATTTCAGCTTAGTATAGTTATTGGTTTATGCTCGACACTTATGCTATTTCCTTACAAGCAATCTAATTTCAACATTGTATCTTTTTTAGTTGTAGGATGAATATGGTTACTTTGGATTCTTAGTGCACATACAGTGTTGACCCATTTCAAGTTTACATCCTTGGGTTGACAATGTAAATGCACCTTCATGATGATTGAAATATTTATTCAGGTTAGATGTCCAATCTTTGAATCACAGCTATGAAGGCTTAGTTTTTGAATCATTGTAGGAGGCAGACATCTGACACCCTTCACAATATCATGACCCAAATCTTATCCAAAAACATGCTTACCTTACCTCCTTTCTGACCCCTTGACCCTAGCAAACCATTACCTCTGAGCTTTAGACATAATACATATAGTGTTTTTCACCAACAAAAAATACATGATATGGAACATTGCAAGCGTCTTAAACATCTTGTGAAAGACCTCATTGATTCCAATCATATCCTAATTGGAGGTGTGAATAACAAAGGCAATAAGTTTGTAGCTCCTCCCAACCAAAACTTGCAAATATTTACCAATCCCATGCCCAGCCATAATGTTTCATTTGTTAAGGCTAGCAAAACTAAGCCTGATGTGATGAATATTGACACGAATGATGAACATATGAGCAATCATGAAAAAAATCCTATGTATCATGATGAATAGAATCCTATGGATAGTGATGAACAAATTCCTATTGATAAAATGATAGGAGTAGTTGGCATCAAAATTTGTAAACAACAATCCATTGACATTACTTTGTCTTCAAAAGAAACAATTAAACATGCACTTGATGGTCCTCTTTACATAGCTGACAAAATCAATAATAAGCCCACTTCTATGATTTTAATTGATCACATCTACGGAGAGAATGTGATCATAGAAGAACTCTTATATGTGCATGAACTCACTCAATATATATATGATAAACCAAAAGCATGGATCAAAATACATGATGGTTTCCCTCATGCTACGATGGGCTCGATCACACTCCCTTTATAAGTAGGACCAAAAAAACAAATGTATCATGCTCTATCATCTCTAATTCAAACCAATTTCATGTGAAGCTAGGATAAAAATGGTTTCACTCCATGAATGTGGTCCCATATTTTGTCCATAAGTGCTTAAAGTTTCCAATTGGAAATGAAATATTCACCATGAACCATAGTGGCTTTCGACCCCCATCTTCTTGTGTCAATTTCTCCTTAGATTATTTATGGCCTGAGCCTATGGAACCTATAAGACAACATGAAGACTTCCTTTTCCTATCCTCCCAAAAGTTCAAATCAAAATGCATAACCAGACTATCCCTTGAAAACTTGCCTCTACTCATGCTTGAACCTCCACCACCTAAACAAGATAGTCCTAAATCTCTTCCAACAAACCAAGACCCATCCATAAACACACCCTTGCTTGTTTCCTATAAGAGACCTATATAAAACCAAACAAGTCATAATTTGCTGCCTAAGAAAATCTTTAAAGCCAAAGAGAAAGTGGTCAAACAACCTTCCATGGTTTCTTCTAGTCTCCCCTCACAAGAAGAAAAGGAACCTATGGTTGATTTATCTGTGTAGACATCCAAATTTGATCACTTCCATATGATCAAAATTGTCTACTCTATTTCATTAATAGTGATTAAATAATTTATTTAATCATTATTTAATTTTCTGCCTAAGGTTCCTAAAGTATGTAATTAAATAAATTAAATACTTTACCCTATCCCTTTTCTTCTCTAAATTAAATAAATATGACAAATTATTTAATTTAATCTTTTAACCCATTTGGATTAAAATCAATTTTTAATTCCCCTTTTTCTCTCTCCTTGTCACATTCTCCATAACCCTATTTTAATCCAGATTAAATTAATTAATTTGTGATTAAGATGTGCACCACTTAATCTTGATTAAGTGTCACATCCTCCATAATCTCCCACTTGCCTATAATCACTCATTAATTATCTTAATCATGTGTTTGCACAACCTTAATCAGAATCATTAACCACATTTAACTTACCTTTTCTGGTCAACCTTCCCACTTACCATTTTTAGCCTGGACTCTCTTCCCCATGTGAATTTTTAATTCACATTTATTTTCCCAAGGTTCCTCTCTTCCCCATGTGAATTTTTAATTCATTTTTGTCTTTCCAAGGTCTTCCTCATCCCCCATGCAAGATTCTAGAAGGCTTGACTTGTCACTTTACATGTGCCAAGGACTTATAGAACCTTGGACTTGTCACATCACCCGCATGTGACAAATCTCCAATTTTTGGGAGACCTTTTACCCAATAAACTCTCCAATGAATGTAAATTTTTAATTTGCATTTATTCTTCCAACCACTTCCCCTTTTCCCATGGAGATTTTTGAAGAATTCTAAAATCTCTCAAAAGTCTCTTTCATCCTCATTTGGGGACAAAAAGTTCCTTTTTGAGGAAATCTTCTCATCCTCCAAGGTACTTGTCTTCCATCCACCTCATGTACTTCTCTTCCACCTCTTGTCCTTCTCCTCCACCTCATTTCCACATCACTCCACCCTAAAACATCTCACATTCCACATGTCAAGATGTGAGGGTTTGTGAGTCCTCAACTCATCATATCCCTTCATCTTGATCTTGTTGGATCAATCTCAACCGTTGAATTTTCTAGAGAATTCCAATTAGCCTATAAATACCCCCTCATTTCCCTCAATTTAGGGATCAATTCTTTTGCTACCAAACTCTTGTCAATTTGTCATTTGAACTCTCATCTCATAATCATCACATCCTCATCCACTTTGCATATCATTTTGCATATTCAACATAGCTTGTCATCCAAGGAGCACACAACTCTTCAAGATCAAGGGCCAACCAAGGAAAGAGCAACATAGAAGGTATAACAAATAGCAATCAATCTGTTTATCTTGATTTCATGTTATCCATTTTATTAGGCTAGTCATTGAGGTGCCATTTTATCTTGTTATTTCCTCTTGTTGCATTATTAGTTTTTATCTAGCATCTCACATTAGGATTTGACATTTTATTAGGATCACATTTCTGACATGCCCGGTGGGACCCACAAAAGGGTTTCTTTATTTTACGTTTGTTTTTGTTTAGCTTGTTTATAGATTCAGGTCGCAGAGGGGCGGATTTTCCCTCCCGTGTGCTGCAGAGGGGCGGATACGCCCTCACGATCCGACGTTTTTGATAGTTTTTACTACAAAAGTGTAGATACGCCCCCGTAGTCCAACGTTTTTCTAACCGTTTTCTGCAAAAGTGCAGATATGCCCCTACAGTCCAACATTTTTTCTAACTATTTTCTATAGAAGTGCGGATATGCCCTCGTAGTCCAACATTTTTTCTAACAATTTTTACTGCAGAAGTGCGGATACGCCCCCGCAGTCCAATGTTTTTTCTATCTGTTTTCTGCAGAAGTGCGGATACGCCCCCGCAGTCCGACATTTTTTCTAACTGTTTTCTGCAGAAGCGCGGATACACCCTCACAATCCGACATTTTTGCTAACTGTTTGCTGCAGAGGGGCGGATTTTCTCACTCAATTCAGCATTTTTCACTGTAGAGGGGAAAATTTGCCCTTAACAGCACATTCAGGAAGGTAAAAAAGTACATTTTAGCTTCGTTTTTGTCTCTCTCTTTTGTTGTTTTGTGCTCTAATCCTCTAACCCTATTTGTTGGTGGGTGAAGTCAGATTTCTTGTTGATATCTTGAGTGTTTTGCTGAAAATCACAAAGAAAATGAGATAAAAAAACTAACATTTTCTTGCAAGGCCTTTGTTATATTCTGATTTTTGAAGTCTTTCCTGACTGCTTTATCTATTTACTTAGTATAAGTAGGGGAAAGTAACATTTATTTTTGAAAAGTTAAATAGCATTTACGAGGCACTGTACCCCTCACAACGGGCCACTAGGGCCAAAAAAGGACTAAACATAACCAGAGAACATTACAGAAAAAGAGAAAAAAGCTAGAGACAATCCAGCGACAGCACACCAATAGCCAAAAAATAGCCGACAGACCAGCAACAGGAGCAGGTAACTGGCCTCATTCCAGTTCTTGAACAGGAGGTCAACCGCCTCATCACTAACCCACTCCTTATTCTCCTGACTATTATTCCCCGCTAATTCCTCTTTTATGACATTAGATAGCGCACTAGTAACAAAGTGGCTCAATTTCATCGTGAATCAAGTCAAGCCCCTGAATCTTTTATCCAAGGTGTTCAATCTCTTCGTCGGCACTTCAGCATCTTCCCCAGCATCCCTAGTTTTCAGAAACGAACTAGGCTTATTCACCAACGGAGTGTGCGAGTCAGAAACATGGCCAGAAAACTTGTTATCCATCAGAGTAGGCAGAGGCCTCTCACCCATCTCATCACTCTCATCTTCAGAATCATCTTCCTTATAGCCCTTGTTGTTAGACTGCTCCACCTTTGAGTCTTCAATTATTAATCTCTTTTTTCTGTTCTTGGCCAACCTCCCCGATCTCCTCCTAACGCTTTCCCCACCAGTCAGCTTCGTGATCCCCACCACCATTTCCTCTCCCAAGTCTTTCTCCACAGCAACCTTGCCCATGCCCTCCTTGATAGTCATGATCGGCCCACATTTCTCCTTGCCTTTCTTTAGTTTAGTGACCTTTTCCGTCGTGTCCACCTGGGTAGCCTTTAGCTCACAGAGCCCTTCCGCCGCACTGGCATGAGCCATGCCTGATCCACCCTTAAACTTTTTGGTGGCCAAATTGGTTTTGACACTCCCCACCACGATGGCCCGAGGAGGGCTCTTGGACTCAGCCGGGGAGATATGGATCGAGGAGATGGGTTCAATATTCTCGACATGAACAGTGATGGTTTTAGGCAAACAAAGAGCAAGATGGAAGTGGTATAGGCAGAGTATAAGCCCCTGGTGGAGTGGGAGAGGTAGGGGATCATCAGGATAACGGCTAGCCGCCACCTTACATTTCTCTATCGAGCTTTCCAGGTCCATAAGAAGGAAAAAAGGAAAGCTAAGCAGCATTTTATGTCTGAGATGGTTAAGTATCAAGAAATGATAGAAAAAACAAGTTTTATACCTACCTTCCAGCATCACGTATTTCATCAGAGCCAAGCAGACCATGTCCCACGGCTTAGGGAGATCAGCTCTTTTGAACCTCGCTGGATTCCTGGCCAGAGTCTCCTCGCCTTTGAAGAACGCCTTAAGACTTTCATGGTCTGGCTTTTTGGTGTGTTTAGCTCTTTCTTCCCTTCGCATCTCAAGCCCATGGCCTGCGCAATGACTTCCTCACTAACTTCAAACGAAATCCCTCCAATAGAAACCCTCCTCTCCTTCCAAGAACTAGCAAATTGACCCGAAAGAATTGGATCATGGCCGACCAGACATTCCATAAGCGGGGCAATTCCGCCCTCCACGCAAATGTGCCACACAAGAGGGTTGTTTCGGAATTCATCACAACAATCCGGCTCAGTCCGCACACAATCTCCCTCCATTCTATCAACCTGAACAAGAACTTCACAACGCAGCAACAAACACCAGAGCCAAATGTTGCGGACAAGTAACACCAAATAATGTTTAATGCAAGGATTACGGCTAGTAATCCACACAAACCGATAACACGCGCGAACAAGAAAAATACAGCAGTGTGAAATGACATAACATTTAATGATTTTTTGAAAATGGTGGAGGAGGCAGAAGTTAGCGAAAATGTAGGAAAGGCACAACATCCCATGCCGATAAACCATCCAGCCAAAATTAGAAACCTGCCAAAGAAAGCTGAAATAACCACTAGCTAAGTTAGCCAGCGTGAAGCCACTAGAACACAACCAGAACTTGTCATGAACAGTCCCATCATTTTTAACACACACGCTCCTCCAAAGGTAATTAGGAAATGAATCAAATAACCCCATTCCCCAAAACGTGATACTCACAGTACCAACATGCACTCGAGAAGAAATCACAGCCTTCGAAAACACCCGCATTACGTCACCAAATCCAATTTTGATCACATCAGTTAAGTTTCCTCCCTGCCATCTCATCATTATTTGATAAGTAATACCCAATATCCTATCCCAAAGAATCAACACTTGGATGCTCGGACCCCTACTCCACACCCTCTCATCTTTACCCATAGTACTCCACCTGTCCTCCATGCCAACTTTGCAAATTATCCACCAACACACCCAAATATACCAGTGGACCCCCCAGACAGTCCTCATCATCCAAAGGTTACAAATCATTATTAACCATGGAAGACCTTTCCCGCCCTATCAAACTTTGAATGTTTGAAGGCAGTCTTTCTATTCTCTTCCAACATCTAGCCGAGGCCCAGCCCGAGCCTAAATTTGCCAACGCATCCGCCACACAATTACCTTCCCTATAAATATGAGACACTTTTTTATTCCTTAATTTGGACATAAGGAAGCTAACATCAATCAAAATATCTTTGGTGTTCCAACCAATGATTTTTTCCTTTTTCACAGCATCTGTCACCACCTTTGAATCTCCCTCAATATGGAGATTAACAATCCCTAGCGAAATAGCAATTTTGAGTCCCATGAACAACGCACGAGCCTCAGCAACAAGAGCCGACTGAACCCCGATGCCACCAGCAAACCCTGCCACCATTTTTCCAAATGGATCTCTTATAATTCCACCTATACTTGCCCTTCCAGGATTACCTTTAGCAACTCCATCGAAATTCATTTTAAACCATCCTAAATCCGGGGGCTCCCATTTAGTGTTTCTCCTAGCTAAAAGTTTCCCATTGTCATAAGCATTAGCATTTAACTCCTAGTGCCATTCCTTGGCCATTTTTATTTCAAAGTCCCTCGGCCCAATCTCTGGAAGTTTTCCATCAAAGAGGAAGATATTCTCCTCTATGAGCCGAACACCAATCCCAAACACCTCCTTGGGGCTCCGCTCAATATTTCTAAAGACCCGATTATTTCGCTCCTTCCATAAACACCATCCAATGATAGGGGGGGTTTGTCTCCAAATTTCACTAACCAAAGGATGCAAAAAAGGCCCATACCAACCTAAAATAAAAGAAACAAGGTCCTTGCTCATGACCCACTGAATCTCAAGGCTCTCAAAGGCCATCCCCCACACTTCAGCAGCAAATGAGCAGTGGAGTAAGAGGTGGTTAACAGTTTCTTCCCCCACTTTGCAGAGAAAACATCTATTGGGAAAACAAAATCCTCGGGTTCTCAAATTATCCTGGGTCAGAATCCTATTGTGACAGGTCGTCCACCAGAAAATTTTTATTTTAGGGATCATGCGCCTGTTCCAAACCATCCTCCAGTGTTTCTCCATAGTACAATCAATCGTCGGAAGTCTGTAAGCGGATCTAACAGAGAGGTCATCCTGTTTATCAAAGGCCCAAAAGAATTCATCCTCTTTGTCAAAGGTAGGGAATCTAAAACAAGAGAGCAACACCTAGATGGAATTGGTGAAACCACCAAGAACCGGCAAGTGGTGGTAGCACAATGAGAACTCTCTCCAAAGCCTAGCACCAACAGGGCCAGACACATAATCACTGATATAGATCCCAAAGAATCTTTGAGCAACACTCATCACCCCCCTAAATTCGGAACAAGCCAGAGGGAAATCTACGAGCCAAGCATCTTCCCAAAATTTAATTTTGATTCCATTCCCCATTTTCCATTTTATCCCTTTTTTTAGCAGACTTTGAATGCTGCAAATACTCCTCCAAATAACGGAACCAAGAGGGTGGGGTTCCGAAAGACAACCAATCAGAGGCCTGTTTTGGAGATACATAGCATTCAAGATTTTGCACCAGTCCTTAGAATTCCTTAATTGATCCCACCCAACCTTAACAATCAATGCCCTGTTAGAGGGCCCAATCTTCCTTATTCCAAGCCCCCCATAGATTTTAGCCCGGCTAACCTATCCCATTTAACCAGGGCAATTTTCTTCTTCTCCTCAGTACCAGCCCAAAGAAAATTCCTTTGGATTCTTTCTAACTTTTCCACTATATACATGGGCATCCTAAAGATAGCCAAAAAATAAGTGGGTATACCTTGAATGGCCGCAGTAAGGAGCTGTAATTTGCCAGCATGACTAAGTAAGGAACCCTTCCAGCCAGCCAATTTCCTCTGAATCCTCTCCAAAATAGAGTTCCAAAACCCCGGATGAACCTCCTTAACAGTGAGTGGAAGCCCCAGATACACCGATGGGAGAGAATCACTGACACAACCGAGAATCGCAATCACCCTGTCTTCCAAAGTAGGAGAGCAATTAAAGAAATAAATCTTACTTTTGTTGTAGTTGATGCACTGTCTGGAGCAGGAGGTGTATCTGTTAAGATAAGCTTTCCATTTTCTAGCCTCCACAACTGAGCCCTTCCCAAAAAGAAAGGTATCATCCATGAATTGCTACACAACAATCGGACAAAGAGAAGTAGCCGCTCTAACACCAGATATGAAGCCCTCTGACAGCAGACTTGTAAAATTCCTACTAAGTACATCAGCAACCATTATAAAGAGGTAGGGTGATAGAGGGTTGCCCTGCCTGAGCCCTCTACCAGCAGTGAAAAAACCGCAGGGGGAACCATTTACCAGGACCGAAAACTTGACAGTTCTAACACACTCCATAATGAGCTCAATGACTAGCCTGTTAAATCCATGCTTAGCTAGAACCTTTGGAATAAATTCCCACAGAACCTTGTCATAGGCTTTGGATATATCGAGTTTAAGCACCATGCACACATTATTACCTCTATCCATAGAGTGAAATAGTTCATGGGTAGTCAAAGCAGCATCAAGAATATGCCGACCCGAGACAAACCCCTTTTGAGTGTGGCTAATAATTTTATCAAGCAGGGGTTTGAGATGGTTAACAAGAATCTTGGAGAGGATCTTATAGATGGTGTTACATAAACTAATAGGCCGAAAGTCAGCCATAGAAAGTGGCTCACTAATCTTACGTATAAGGGCAATGAAGTTGTGATTCATTTGTTTGAGGATCTTGCCAGATTTAAAAAAAGTCCCTAGCCGCGAGCACCAGGTCCTAGCCCACAGTATCCCAAAAAATTTGAAAAAATGCAGGGGGAAACCCATCTGGACCAAAAGATTTAAATGCCCCCATGCTAAAAGTAGCCAACCTAACCTCGTCCATGGAAACACTCCTTAGGATGCCCAAGTTGTCCTCCAAAGAGACGGACGCAAGGAGGTCCCAGAGAACCAAACAATCCAGAGCCGAGTTAGGCTCCCCTGTAGGGGCCGAAAGAGCCACCTTAAAATAATTAACCGCACAGGACTTAATAAGGGCTTGATCAGTAATCACCTCCCCAGAGTTACTTATTAGTTTAGAAATTTGGTTCCTTTTCTGGTGTTTGACAGCAGATACGTGAAAAAAAGACGTGTTCCTATCTCCTTCTCTCAGCCATTGGATCCTCGATTTTTGTTTCCAGAAAACCTCCTCATTTTTTAGAACTTTTTCCCATTCCTTTCTGACCTCCTTTTCTTGATTATTAACCTGTTGACTGACATCTCCCTCATCCATATTCTTCTGTAGAATCTTTAACCTCCCCTCAATCTGTTTTTTCCTTTGAAAAACATCTCCAAACACATTCGTGTTCCAACCTTCAACCATCAGTTTAATATGCTTAAGTTTGTAGCATAGCCTAAACATGGGAGACCCTTGTACAGGGATATTCCACCATTCAGCAATTTTCTTCTTAAAGTCGGGGTGAGAGTTCCACATTATTTGAAACCGGAAGGGATAGGGTCCACTTGAAGGACGAATATTAGTGGATAACAAAAGAGGGTTATGATCAGAAACTGTCCTGGGAAGAGCCACAAGGTTGGCACCTAAGGTATTGGTCTAATGGGGAGAACAAAGGAAATGATCAAGCCTAACCTGGATCAGGTCAGCACCAGCCCTTCTATTACACCAGGTAAAATGCTGCCCCCGAAGATCAATATCAATTAACTTCGAAGAACACAAAAAATTTGTCAGATCAGTCATACTGTCAGTATAATCCAGGAGACCCCCACATTTCTCAAATGGTAGTAAAGGAGAGTTGAAGTCACCAGCAACAAGCCACCAACCACCTTTATTCCTATTAATTTGAGTCACAATGTTCCTCCAAAAGAAATTTCTCGAATTCCTCTGGTTGGGGGCATAAATATTAATTATTGACCAAACTTCTCCATTAACCAAAAACGAAACCCCAATGCTATTTTTACAATGAAATAATTCCTGCCCCTGAAAATCAGAAGGATTCCAAAGGACAACCAATCCCCTTGAAGCACCCTCAGCATCACTGTGTATAAAAGAAGCATTAGGCCAAATAAAGCTAACAACCCTCTCAAAATTAATCTTCGTCATCTTGGTTTCTTGCAGGAGACAAACATCAACCTTATGCTCCACTATATAGTTCTTCAGTGCACGCTGTTTGTGCGTACTATTAAATCCCTGAATATTCCAAGACATAATCCTCATCTCTGACCTTTTTTTGTGGACACATTCAATGTCCTCTGCTTCCCCAAGGCAATCTCATTTGTCGTTTCACACGTTCTGGTGGATCTCTGCGAGGGCCTCCCAGGCTTGGAATCCCCACACACATCAGCCTTCTTCTTCCTACCCTTCTTCTTAGGCGTGGTCCAAATCCCCTCCACTTCCACTTTCTCCAACTTTAAACATTCCAAGTTTTCAGTAAATTCTTCAACTAGACCAATACTTTCCTCCTCCCAAATTTCCCTGTCTTTAACCAAGTCCCCACAGGTCCCAAAATTGAAGGGCAGCGGATCAGCAGCCGAAGACATAGGGCCAAAGCCCTCTTCAGAAGCCCCTAACAGCAAAGCAGTGACAGCCGAGGAACCAGGAACCTGAGACAAAGAGACCTTCCGAGTGGAGGTCCCCAACACCAAAGAGTCACTAGGGTTCGTGACAGGGTGAGGAACCCTAGGCGAGTCGGGACGTGGAGGAGGCATAGGAGACTGAACCAAATTTGGGGGAATAATCTCTGATTCACCCAAAGGCTTCAAGACTTCCACCAATGGAATCTTGGGATCAGACAAAATCTTAGGGTCAGGCACATCCATAGTCTCCCTACTGACTGAAGATTTACAATCAGAGATAAGGTGCCCAGCTTTGGCACACCTTTGACAAAAAACCACTGCGTTTTCATAACAAACAGGTTGTACCTAGTTCCCCAGCTTGGAGCAAAGCTTGATAGAGTTAGGAAGAACTTTATCTACACAAATATTGATGCAGAAATGAGCAAATACTAACCTTCATTTAGATTTAGTGATCGCATCCGCAGTTACGAACTGACCCAAAGAGTCACCAACAACCTTGAATATGGCTTCATCCTAGAACTCAAGAGGTAAGCCTGGCAATCGCACCCAAGTTGGAGCCGATATATTAAGGTCTACAGCAGGATCAAACCCAGGTTTCCACCTACACAAAGCGAGGCTATGCTTCCCATAAACCCACGAGCTCGAAGACAGGGTAAGCACCAAATCCTCAGCAGCAGTAAATCGAAAAAGGAAGAGACCGCCAGCCATCACTCGGATCTCTACACTGCCCTTAAGCCTCCATTTCACGTTCACCCACTTTCTAACCATGTCCACCGTCGAACGATAGAAGAGGAATCTCCCCACCACCGCATTCTCCATAGAGGAAAGGATTCTGTCACTAACCGTATTAGGAATCTCAAACACAGTCTCTAAAAATGTGACTGGCTCAGGGGGGACCGAAAACGAAGAGGCCCGAAACCCACTATTCAAAACATCCTTCCAACCGGTCGTCGGAGGAAGCTCAACTGTCGGCGTCAAAGGGATGCTCGGAGGTAGCACATCCCGCAAAAAGCCTACAGGTGAAAGCACCAAGCCCATAGAGGGGGTACCCACTAGACACGTCCTCAAAGGGGGAGAACACGAGTCAGGGGGGAGCAGGGGGCCCTTGGGAACCCCCACGACAGAGTCCACCATGCGAGCAGAAATTCAAACTTCAAACAAGCGGGAGCGGGAGCGAGAGCAGGAAAAGGTGGAATTATTCAGAAAGTAACATTTGTTGTTTGATGTGTCTGTTTTATTTGTTTTACCCTAAGGGGGCATTAGTTTGTTTTCACCTTCCTCCTTTGCACTTTGTGCGGATCCGGTAGTGTGAAATGATTAGTGTCTTCTTCTTAGCGGGACTTGCTTGGGGATTTCATCACTCTAAGAGATGATCCCAACCACGCATACCGGCAGGGTATATAAAGGGGGGAGAGCCAAAGTTGTACCCCAATCCAGTTGTGTCATAATTGGCGAAGCGTTGAAGCTAGGGTGATACCTAGATAGACGTGAAGAGTTGGTCCGAGCCTTTTAGTATATCACTGGGGTTTTCGACTCACGCTTGTGACGGACTGGTGTTCACAGTTTGTGCCTCACGTACCGAGCGTATATCAAGAACTCCCTAGAAAATTTGTTCATCCTAGAGTAAGACCTTTGCTAGCCATACCCCTTAACACTAATCATAGGATTGTGCTTGTTCAAAGTGTCTTTCTGTGAAGAACCAATAAATTTTGATAAGTCAAACTGTTATTGAATCATTTTAAGTCCTTGCCAAAATCCCTCATCCAAACCAAGTTGCTATTTTCCACTGCAAAGGGGCAAACTTGCCCCCCTGTTTCAGCATTTTCCACTGCAGAGGGGCGAACTTGCCCCCTTGTTTCAGCATTTTCCACTACAGAAGGGCGGATTTGCCCCCCTGTTTCAACATTTTTTCTACAAAAGTGCGGATACACCCCTGCGATCCGACGTTTCTGACAATTTTTACAGCAGAAGTGCGGATACGCCCCGCTGAACGGACAGTTTCATCCATTTGACCATTCCAAACCCCCATTTGAACACCCAAAGTCTCCGTTTAACCGTTTGATCATCCTAAATACTCATTTGACCAATCCAAACCTTCATTTAGCCATTCCAAGCCCCCGTTTAACATTTCTAAAATGTCCATTTACCACATTCACATTGATCATTCCACCATTTGGGATACCCATCTTATCGTGAGACCTAAACATCTTCAACAACACATCTTTCATTTGCATTCATCATCATCTCTCAACACAAAATCCCTTAAACCTTGTTTTAGGAGTTATTTTCTTGAATTGACCAAGGCGTTAAGTTGATCATTATCCTACATAATCAATCCTTGTCTTCAACCTAATCAATCTGCTTCTATCTTGAGGCTGATTTGTGTTGTAAGACAATGTCATTGGCCCAAATTAATCCCCTTCCATCTCAAGGCGGATTCGGTGTCGTGATCATTGATTTAGTTAGCTCAAATCGATCAACCAACGTCATAAGTCACTTAGGGTGATTTCCAAATCAGGTTTTAGGATCCCCTCCAATCAAATCCAATCATCATCCAAATCATCAATTGATCCAATCAAATCCTATCCTCATCCAAATCATCAAATTGATACATCATCATTTGATCCAATCAAATTCAATCATCGTCCAAATCATCAAATTGATACATCATCATTTGATCCAAACAAATCCAATCAAATCCTCAAGTCGATACATCATCATTTGATCCAAACAATCCAAATCATCAAATTGATACATCATCAATTGATTCCTCATCCAATCTAAATCAATCAATCCAAATCATTACCTAGATCATCCCTTAGAGATTGCATCTTGAAATCACCTAGTTGTTTTGCACGTTCATGCCCGTTCAAACCCATTCACAAACAAAAAAGCAAATGGCAGAATAACAAACTCAAGGTTCCCAACCAAATATCCCTCAAGATCCTAATAACATTCCACACAATCCTCATAATGACGTCTCATCTCAATCAAACACTGACATCCAGAATATCACACCATCTAGTGACGAAAACATGGTCAATCAACTCGAAGTCACTGTCGACGAATATCTCAGTAATCCTGCCAATGTCCAAATGACGGATCATCTCCTAAACGAACGTGGGGATAAGATCCTCGCCACCTTACTCATGAAGGGAGTCAAACCACCATCCAGTTTCAATACATCACAATATACCCTTCCCCCATTTGTTGACCCACAAACCTCACAAAATGTTCCAAAAAATTCCTACGTTCCTAAAGGTGCACCCACTGAAAATAGGTACCACCCCGAACTCAGAAATACTATCATCCATCAAGTCCAAGAATATCCTCGTCTTCCAACCACAACATCTACTATTCCACCACCCGGTCCTAATGATCCCCATACCTATGGCATGTCGTCATACATTCCATTTGCTCCACCACTTCCTCCCCCATATTCTAATATTGGGGGCACAGCTCCACTTACCAATGCGCTACCTCCTACATTTCAACAACCTCCAAATAATCCACACCAATCCACCACACTACCAACACCACCACAACATGTTGCTACTATTATAGCTTCATCTCAACACTTGCATCCACAACATCCACAACACACTTTCATTCTCACACAACTATCACATCAAGTGGTGCAACATACATCTCAACAACAACACATCTCACCTCACCTGTCTCAACAACAACAACACATCCCATCTCACCCATCTCAACAACAACAACATATCTTATCTCACCCATCTCATCAACAATAACAACGACGACGATGACCTCCACAACAACATGTGCACATCCCTACACAAACACACCATAACCTGCTTACTAAGTACCTCTATCATCCCTCTAGCACATACACTATTCCATCCCATACGAATCCTCATCAGAATGTGCAAAACCAAACACATACCCAAGCGCCACCTTACACAACCTCAACACAATCCCCACCAACAAACATCAAATCCATACCCATATGCCATGCAACAACCCACCATTGCACAAAAATACCAATCCTATCTGCCCTACTTGCAACAACAACAAACTCACCAATAGGGGGCAACTTACACTTCTTATTACCAACAATCATCATCACATCCACAAAGAGGCCTTACCTCTACGCATTACCAAAATGCTATGCAACAACAGGACCCCTCTCTTATTTCCTACTATCAACAACAAGTGGCTCCCACTCAACATAACCAATCATCCAACGATCAATCCACTTACAATCAACGAACGCATTCATATCTGACTCAACCCGTTTATGATCCAACAACGATAGGGCCATCCTCATCCTATCCACAACATTATCCATACAATCAATCCACTTTGACTCCCATGACTCCTGTCAATAAGGACTTGGAAGAAGTAAAAGCAGCATTAAAGGACTTACAAGTTGGAGCAAGTAAACAATCATTCAAGTTTGAGGACATATGTCCTTATCCGTTTGATCCCTCCATCTCCTTGATTCCTTTTCCCAAAAATTTTGAGATACCCAAATTCGATAAATACAAAGGAACCAAGGATCCTAGAGCTCATCTTCAAGAATTTTATGCTCATTGCCAAGAAGTCGTGCATAATGATAATTATCTTATCCGACTTTTCCCTAAAAGTCTACAAGGGGTTGCCCTCAACTGGTTTATGGGTCTGGAAAAGGGATCTATCAAAACCTTCGCACAATTATCTGAACAATTTGTCTCTCACTTCTATTTTAATCTAGAGAAATATATTGACATGCTTGATCTCCTCAAAGAAAACAACGTGACGGAGAAACCTTTGCAAGCTACTTGCAAAGATGGCATGCCTTGGCTAGCAAGATGAAATCCCCACCAACAAAAAAAGACATGGTCATGCTATTTATCGAAAACTCCCACCCGGATATGGCTCATAATTTCCAACTCCATTGTATCACCACCTTTGCGGGACTTGTGGAGAAAGGCCCCATCTTAGAACAAGCCCTTGTCGCAAAAGGACAAGTCAAACATTCCAATTCTAATAGAGAGAAATCCTTTGGAGATAAACCTCGTTATTGGAATAGAAATAAAAATGTTGTCAATGATGGTGTCACTAACACAAAACATGTTCAAGTGGCCACCACCACGCAAAGATATCCTCTCCAGCAACAACCGTCAGTTCAGAACGCCATATCCGTCCCCCAAGGGGCACCACGACAATAAGCCAACCAAAATAACCAAGAGGGAAACAAATGACAATTCACTCAATTGGAAGAACCCCTTAGCATGGTGTTTAATAAGCTTCTTCAAGCTAATTACCCCATCACATATCCTGTCACCAAACCTCTCGATACGTCTAAACCCAAGCCTGCTTGGTTTAAAGACAACGAATACTGTGAATTTCACAAGATTAAGGGACATACCTTAGATAAATGTCAAGGCCTAAAAACCTACATTCAAGGTCTCATCGATTGAGGTGAAATCCATGTAGATGCTAATGTAACATATTCATCCAATGCTCAATTACAAATATATCAAAATGTCTTTCCTAACCATAATCGAGGTCCTAGTACGTCCAACTCAAATCCTGGACCTAGCAATAATAATAAGCAAGGTAACAGTACCAATAACATCAGCTACAAAAGTGTACCATACAATTATCAAGGTGTGGTTTCATATGTAGAACAAGTGGAGCCATGGGTATCCATGATACATGTTAAAGGAAAAGATCCACAATGTGTTGTTACCACTCGACGAACCCGCATCACAGTCCCAACAACACCTCCATCTACCCAATGACCATCCACCAATTCTCAATATAACATCCTAGACCATCTAGGTAAGACTACAGCCCAAATATCCATTATCAATATGCTTAAGTCGTCTCCCGTACATCAAGATATCTTAACTAAGGCTTTGCAAAGCACACAAGTGCTTGATAATATTGACCCTACCCAATTTCAAGCATTGGTAGGCAGTCTCTCATCGACCTATCAGTTAGCCTTTAGCCAAAAGGACATGCCACATCTTGATTCAAACCACAATCACCCCCTCCATCTCGAGGTCGATGTCAATTGTCAAAAAGTAAAAAGTGTACTGGTAGATAATGGTTCGGCCCTAAATCTGTGTACATTAAAATTCATACAACAGGTTGGATACACCCAAGCTGATCTGAGAAATCAAGTGATCACCATCAAGGCCTATGATAATGCAGAGCAGGATTCTGAAGGCATTATTTTCCTCCCTATTCAAGTGGGCCCCATTGTACAATACACTATGTGTCATGTTCTGGACCTTGAACTCCCATACAACATCCTTCTTGGCCGTCCATGGATTCATTCTATGCAATTTGTCCCATCCACCTATCACCAATGCCTAAAGTTCCCATTTCAAGGAATGGAAGTCACCATACAAGCTGACTCTCAGCCTTTTGAATATTGTCATGCCTTGGAAGCTTCTTTTCCACATTCGCATTATTGCCCAGGAGTCGAAATGGGGGCATCCCCAACATCCAATCCTGTCCCATCCACCAAAACACTAAACACTTCATCTCTACCATCATCCACACCTGCTTCTACCATCACCAAAGTCCAAATCATAGATAAGGGATGTGGCAAATACGAGATGCATACCACACTCAATGTGGCCACCATGCCACCTTCGCCCTGCACATATGGACAACCAATTCTGTCGCTACCAAAAGTGGAAGAAAAGACACTTACACTCACTTCTAAGAACATGGGGTCAACAACATTCAATGATTTGGGATCCCTCCGGGATTAAATGGACGAAGATATCAGTCAATGGGTTTATCAGGAGGAACCTGAGCCACCACATCCACTTATTGAATACTTCCAAGAAGTTTATCCACGTGCATCCAAGTTCATTGAAAAGTGTCATTACCAAGGCGAAGGCCTTGATACAGAAGAACAAGGAAAACGTCTACCCATTGAAGCAACTACCATCTGACCAAGAAATTTGGGCTTGGGTTATGATACTAAACAGAAGGGTCCTACAACATCCGCGAGCACTTCTAACAATGTTAGTGTTGACAACGGTTCCCTCGAAGACATACTAGAGGAAGATTCCATCATACACGCGTACGATGATTTGAATCACATTGACCTCCCCTCCATGTTTGAATGATTATCTGTTTGTACCATAAAGTTATCCCTTAAACATCCTGAGCTTATCGATCATGACCTACAAGGTAGCGCACCTGTCAGCACATTTCCCTCAGAGGATACCTACGTACATGTAATGGGATTGGGGGAAGATGAACGCCCTAATCGCAAAAACAAAAAGAAACAAAAGAAAAATGGCTCATCAAGTGAAAACCTCCTCGAGGTGCTTTTTGACTACGAAAAAGTAAAAACAAAGGATGTATCTGATAGTGAAAACCTTACGGCACTGGAAGATGGGGAGGTTCATCTTCCCCTTGTAGGAACACAACTATTTGAGCAATCTTTGATTCTCATTGAAGAAACGCAAGAGGTGAATTTGGGGACAGAAGAAACTCCAAGGATAACCTATGTGGCCAAATCTTTATTTGAAGAAGAATATCGCACCATTGTCCAAATTCTCCGTGAAGGGGTTATCAACTTTGCATGGGCTTACTCTGATATGCCTAGCCTAGATCAGGTACACCATTTGGATGTCCGTCCAGAGGCCAAACCTGTCAAGCAGAAGCTCTGAAAAATGCATCCGCAGGTGGCATTATTGGTCAAGAAAGAACTAGAAAAGTTACTGGATGTTGGTTTTATCAGACCCATTGATTACTTTGATTGGATCTCCAATATAGTACATGTTGCTAAACCCAATGGAGACATCAGAATTTGTACGGATTTCCAAGATCTTAACAAAGCTTTCCCAAAAGATGACTTCCCCTTGCCTAACATCAACATGTTGGTCGACATCACTACAGGACACGAGATACTATCCCTCATGGATGGCTTCTCTGGCTACAATAAGATCCAGATTGCCCCTGAAGATCAACACAAAACTGCTTTTACAACACCTTGGGGTACTTTTTGTTACAATGTCATGCCCTTTGGTCTCAAAAATGCGGGGGCAACATATCAGCGGGCAATGACGGTTATATTCCATGACCTCATCTACATCATCATGGAAGATTATGTTGATGACCTACTCACAAAATCTGGCACTAGAGAAGAGCACCCTCCCATTCTAAAACGGATCTTTGAGTG
This sequence comes from Sequoiadendron giganteum, assembly GCA_007115665.2. NCBI lineage: Eukaryota > Viridiplantae > Streptophyta > Pinopsida > Cupressales > Cupressaceae > Sequoiadendron > Sequoiadendron giganteum. Next base: position 677,247,642 of record CM021102.1, on the reverse strand, counting down.
CTTAGAATAGTACAAGCTTCGACTGAATCCAAAAAAGTGTGTGTTTGGTGTCACATCAGGGAAACTATTGGGCTTCATAGTGTCCCGAAGAGGCATCGAGGTTGACCTGGCTAAGGTGAAAGCTATCATGGATATGCCTCCACCGAGAAACCTGAAACAATTAAGGAGCCTCCAAGGGAAACTACAATCCATCCGCCGGTTTATAGCCCAACTTGCGAATAAATGTCAGTCATTCACCCACCTTCTCAAGAAAGACACCAACTTCAAGTGGAATCAACAGTGTCAGTTGGGTTTTGAAATGATCAAAGGATACTTGGCCCACCCACTGATCTTGATGCCACCTATCCCTGGAAAACCCCTCTTGTTGTACATATCTGCCACGTCAATTACATTGGGGGCAATATTGGCACAACATGATGAATCTTCAAAGGAACGAGTGATCTATTACATTAGCCGCACACTGGTCGGGTATGAGCTTAATTATTCACCAATGGAAAAGGCATGTCTCGCTGTGGTCTTCAGCACACAAAAGCTATGCCACTATATGCTTAGCCATCCTATAAAATTGATATCCAAAGTCAACCCCCTCAAATACCTGTTATCCAAGATAGCCCCGACTGGTCGAATGGCTAAATGGATCATGCTCCTCAGTGAGTTTGATATAGAATATGTGGATATAAAGGCCATTAAATGACAAGTAATAGCGGATCAATTGGCAGATGCCCCGTTAGTGGATACTTATCCCATAGAAACTGAATTTCCAGATGGAGTATTTGCAGTCTCAGAAGCCACCGCATGGACATTGTACTTTGATGGATCACACACTCATAATGGATCGGGGGCAGGGATCTTGCTTATCACCCCCCAAGGCGATTACATATCGAAATCATTCAGATTGGCTTTTCGCTACACCAACAACATCTCTGAATATGAAGCCCTTCTCATAGGCCTCAGAACTGCAGTCCAATGGCACATCACTCATCTGCAAGTTTTTGGTGACTCCCAATTAGTCATAAAACAGGTCAATGATGAGTTTCTAACAAAAGATGAAAATTTGTTGCCTTACAAACGAATGGTGGATGACTTCAAGAAATATTTCACTACCATCTAATTTGAGCAGATCCCGAGACTCCAGAATAAGGCAGCAAATGTTATGGCTACCATTGGCTCTCTCCTCGACATGCCAAAAGATTGCACAAATTGTCAGTTTTTGGTCAAGCAACTCCTAATCCCAGTGTACGATATCCCTGAGAGTGACATGGTGTGTGCTATTGTAGGTCCTGAATCCCCTTAGTACCATGACATTTACACCTACATTCATGACAACACCCTCCCACTTGACCTCACAAGAAACCAACGTAAATCATTTATCCAACACACAGCTCGCTACACCATTATCAGTGATACACTTTATCGAGGTGGGTATGATGGAACTCTCCTTCGTTGCTTAGATGAAACTGAAGCCCGCACAACATTAACAAAAGTGCATAGCGGTATTTGTGGGGCCCATTCTAATGGTATGGCCCTAACCAAATGGATTCTCAGAGTAGGATATTACTGGCCCACAATGGAACAGGATGCTTGTGAGTATGTCAAAAAGTGTCTTCCGTTTCAACAACATGCAGATCTGATTCACGCTCCAGCAAAAGAGCTCCAACCTATCACGACACCTTGGCCATTTTCACAATGGGGTTTCGACTTGATTGGCAAGATCTACCCTCCATCTTCTGATGGTCGCACCTTTATCATCACAGCCACTGAATACTTCACCAAGTGGGTGGAAGCCATTCCACTCACTCAAATCACTGGTGTTCAGATCTCTAAGTTCATCCTCTACCATATCCTCTGCAGGTATGGTATCCCCTCTGCCATCATCACCGATAATAGAAATCCATTCAAGAATAAGTGTATGAAGCTCCTTTATGACACATATCATATCAACATCATTGGTCCACTCCCTATTACCCCCAAGGTAATGGACAGGCAAAAGCGACAAACAAAACATTAATCAAAATCATTAAAAAGATGGTCAATAGCACTGGTCGCGATTGGCACCTCCATATCCATCCTGCTCTCTAGGCCTATCGTACATCCATCTGCACCCCTACCGGAGCTACTCCATATTCTCTTGTCTATGGCATTGAAGCCATCTTGCCAATCGAAGTTGAAATCCCTTCACTTCGCATCTCCCTCAAGAATCTCATCACTGACGAAGACACCCGAGTGGCACGCTTGGCACAATTGGAATTGCTGGATGAAAACAGGTCAAGGCTTATAACCATCTACAAGATTATCAACACCGACTCAAAAGGAGCTACAATAATAAATTCTACCCTCGCCAATTCAATGTCGATGATTTGGTCCTAAAAGAAAATCAGCGGAATCAACAAGATCGAGAGAAAAAGGGTAAGTTTGAAGCAAACTGGTTGGGCCCTTATGTCATCACCATGAAGTATGGTTCTGGTGCCTATAGGATCTTCACCCCTGAAGGTGAGCCCTTGGAGGAATCCATCAAAATCATGCACCTGAAGAAGTTCTACACTTAGGTCAGCTGGGGTATCCTTCCTGGTAAAAGTCAAAAATACAAAAAAATTAAAAAAATCCAAAAATCTAAAAAAAGTAAAGATAAATAATTCATCCTATGTTGAAAACCACCCCTGCGTAGCACCTTGGATACATACGATTGGTGAAAACCTGGCAATAGGCACCTCTCGTATAGGGCTTAATCATTATCTACCTCACATCCTGGTTACTTTATGACTTATCCACCGATTCCTCAATCCCCATATCCCCACATCCGCTTACATCACCTCGTCGCTTGGTATATTTTGGTTGAGCATTGGACGACCGTCATTCGTTGTCTGAAATCCTGAGCTTATTATCCTACTCTGAGCTTATGTCACCTCATTGTTGTGTTTGTCTTCATCTAAGCTCACTCTTCGTTTTCGTCTCCATCTAGGTCTCATTGTGAACTATGTTGCCCCTATGCTTGCACGTAGGCAAGGTTGATCTTTTGATTTGCCCTCGGGGCTTCTCCTTGTCTTCTTTTGCAGTCAGTCCATTTGACCATTTTCCTCCATCATCTGTCATCATCACCCTCTTTCCGCTTTTATCATTGTCTCCTCTTGAACTATGACGCCTTTGCGCTTGCACGTAGGCAAGGCTAATCTTTGGATCGGCCCCCAAGGAATTTTATCCTTCATCATCTATCCTCATGGTCCACTTTTCAATCTTGTCCATCCTTGATCTTTTTTTATGTTTGAACTATGTTGCCCCTGCACTTACACGTAGGCAAGGTTGATCTTTTGATCTACCGTCGGGTTGTGTTTGTCTTGGTCATTCATCGGTTTCCATCAGTCCACTTTCTGCTCTTTTCCTAAACTACGAGGGCTCTGCACTTTCACGTAGGCAAGGTTGATCTTTTTATCAACCCTCAAGCCCCTAGGTCTCTAGGTTGTGTCTCATCCTCTTGTTGTCTTGTTGTCAAGAATGTCCCTATCATCGCTGATTTTTCACAAACAAGATCTCCTCGTATCAAGAAATCTGCCCAATGACAATCATCCTGCGTCATCTAGGTCACTTTAGCTTAGTATCCATCATCGGTCTTAACAAGATGCATCCTTCCTAACAAACCACATCAACCCCCTTCATCCTTGGGATCTTATGGCAAAGGACGTTTGTAATTGATTACGATCTTTTGGTACTTTTGGACTTTGTTTCTCATTTGAGTTCCCTATAATCACTAGTCAAGATCGCCATGATCCTTTATATTGTGGTGTGTTTTTCCTAGTTAACAGAGGGACATCTCTTGACTATTATTGTTGTCTACTGGGATACCCCACGTGGTACCCACCAGGATTCCTTTCGGATCCTGTGTTATGTGGGGGCATCCCTTTGTGCTTGTGGTTATTCCAATACCTGGCTTGACCAAAGTCATCGCGACTTTGGGGTATTGGGATATCCTTCTTGTTTGTCATATTTTGTTTATGCACTAGACATTAATCCATCTTGGTTTACATACCCTGATGCCCGATGTCTTATGCTATAGCAAAAATCAATGCTCTAAAAGATGGAAAATTGCATTCATCTTGCATTTCATCTCATTGCATATTCCCCCTTCATCCTATCTTGCTCCTACATCTATGACTCATGATTTTGGTTGTGCAAACTCTCATTCCCTCTTACTAACTTTTCTTCTTGGGATCCTTACGGTCTTTGATAGGTACTGCACTCCACACACCCTACGCATATCACCTACCCATTGATACTTATGTCTACAATCATTAAGTTCATTTATCTATTTACATCCATTCATTCATCCATATAGCATCAATCATTAAGTTCATTTATCCATTTACATCCATTCATTCATCCAAAATTGCATCAATTCATTAAGTTCATTTATCCATTTACATCCATTCATTCATCCAAAATTGCATCAATTCATTATGTTCATTTATCCATTTACATTAAGTTCATTTATCCATTTACATCCATTCATTTATCCATATTGCATCAATTCATTAAGTTCATTTATCCATTTACATCCATTCATTTATACATATTGCATCAATTCATTAAGTTCATTTATCTATTTACATCCGTTCATTTATCCATTTACATTAAGTTCATTTATCCATTTGTATCAATACATTAAGTTCATTTATCCATATTGCATTAATTCATGTTGATTCATTCACTTCATTATGATCATTCATCAATACATTTCCATATCCACCTATGCATCATTAATAGGCCCATATTACTTACATCATTAATACAATTGCATAACCATTCATAAATCATTAACATTATCCATAATCACACATGCATAAGTAAAACATTCACATCATAACACAACATCCATATCAACACAAAAACATCATATACATATGCATAACATACATCAGCTATCATAAGAACATCAATAAAACACCATATGCATACCATACGTCATCAAAATGTGTGGCATAATATCAATGGGGACCATCACATATCATCATCACAATAATACAATGTCCATATCCAAAATATAGTCACCACATAATCACCTCCATATCATGCTCAAAATAAGGTGCATCATCTAAAAATATGCACTACACCACCATCCGGTACCTGTCAAAAGCATTTGTATCCTGTCACCTGTCCTCTGCCTGTCCTGAGCTGCCCACACTTGACCTCTGAGGAGACTTAGGTATTGGTTCTTTGTGTGTCGAAGTCCCTTGAGACTCACGCCCTAGGGTTCCAAACCGAGAAAGAGTCGGTTCGAAATCACTATACCCCCTGGTCCGTGTCCCTAAAGACTGGGACGGTGTCAACATCTGTGGTATCTGCCTAACATACTACATTATACGTTGCACCAAATTTGGCATTGCTTGCTCATACGCACCCCTCCAGTATGTCGCCTCGTATATATACTCATCTCTCTACCCAGTCTGGAACCGAGCGACATTTTGTTCATGCCTATACCTATCCCGCTCTCTGCTCATGGCCCGTCGCTCCTACTCCCATGCCTCTTGTGTCATTGTTAGTAGTCGTATCTGCTCTGTGGACCTCTCCCTCTCTGCCCGCATAGTCTCTAGCACTATCCCATCACCCTACCCTCGACATGCCTACCTCTGTGCTATATCCCTCGGCGTTCTCTACCCGACCCACTGCTAAGTCTCTTGGGAACTACAGGATCTAGAACTATCTTAGTAAACTATCTCTCTCCCCCTATAGTGCTTGCATCTATACCTGTACACCATCCCTCTCACCCTGTAGTGCCTGCACCTATCCCTGTGCACTCTCTCTCTCCCGCTGCACTGTCTCTAGTATGACCTCTACGGCCTTGAGTCTCGCTCTCATCTCCTCTAAAGATGCCTCTGTCGTGGATACCCTCTCCTGCAGTGTTGTCCTCTCCTTTAGAAATCCTACCACCTGAAGTCTCAGTGTCTCCATCTCCCCCCCTCCTGTTGACTCCGGCTGACCTTGCATCTGAGTAACTATCATCGCTACCTCTAGCCTATCTAGATCCCATGTCATCCGAGCCAGCTCCCCTCGTACTCTCTCCATCCCTGCTCGTGTCTCATCCCTCTCTCTCTCAACCACCTGTATATCTGTCATCAGCTGGCCCACAACCCGATCAAACACTATCATCTCTGTCTCCTTCACCTTCTACACCTCTACCTCTGCCCTCCTCAACTCCTCCTCTAACACAAATATCCTCGCCTGGGCCCCTCTTAGTAACATCATCGGATCATCGACTGCAGCTGCTGGTACTATGGCTAAAGGCTCCACCACCTATACATCCAGGTCCATTACCTCCCCCTCTCTCTCCTCCTGCACCTGCTCTACCCCGCTCGTCAACCGAATCCTCCGCGGGTATCCTCTCCTCCCCACCCTCATTAGTCTCCTCGGCTCCTGCTCAATTGGCTAGACTCTCCTCTGTCGACTACTCTCAGGCCTCTCCCCAGGACGTCCTGACATTTGTCGCCCTCTCTACTCCCTCTTGAGGATCTCGGACCCTCGCATCCTCCTGCAGCTTTCTAGCCCTCACCTCCTCCTACGGCTCTAGGGCTCTCACTTGCATCCGCCTCCGTCGTACTCTACCACCAATCCCTGTTTGCGCCTCTCTCCCCTCCACCACCTGGAGCATCTCCACCTCTGACTCGCTCCCCAATCTCACCACCTCTATCTCCTCCCCCCATCAACTCCTCCTGCCTCTCTCTCCTCTCCCTCATCACCTGCCCCTCCTGCTTCCATCTCCTCTACCACAACTCTCCTCGCCCTCCTTGGCTGTCAACTCCTCCTAACTCTACCCCTCCTCGTTGACTGATCTCCAGTGACACCCTCTTTCACACCACCACTCTCATATCCCTCATCCTCTTGTCTCTCATCCTCATGTCCACCCTGCTCCGGCTCCTCCTCCTGTTCATCCTTTGGCTCCCCCTCTACGGCTCCCATAGCAGGCACCTCCGGTGTAACCCTCTCCCATCGATGGTTGCGAAACCACCAATCATATCGATTTGTCACTCTAGCATCCTCTGGACCCTCTCACCTCCCTGGATAGGATAGCCCACCTGCCATCACCCACGTCTCCCTCACGCCTCTCATTGACAACGCCACCCCCAGGGTACCTCCCGATGAAACATAGTCGGCGCTCCTGGAATGTCTTGCATGAGTCCAAACTGTTGCATCACTTTGTCTGGACGATGCATCTCCATTATGTGCCTTGGGCTCCCAATCAGGAAACATCTGCATCTAAAGAATCCTCGATTTCTCTCCTCCTCGGTCCTCCATCCTCTAAACCGTTGATACATATATGGCCGCCATACAATGTGCTCCTCCCGTAACTCATCAAACACTCTCCTCCACTGATTCATCTCTCTCTGCATCTCATACCGTAAGATACAACCCCTAGCTGCCCCAAACTGCCAAGCCACTGGCTCTCTATCATCCAAGTCTCCTCTCCTGATCACTATGGGTCTCATCACCGTGATGTGCTCCCACCCCCACACCTGCAATAGCATCTTGTGCATCATGCTCTGTATCCCCCGATAACAAATCACGTGCATGTCCCGGTATAACTGGACCAATACACATGACCCCTAAGAAAACTGTCTCTCCCGCCACTTGACAATATGTCGAATCACCTCCATATACCATAGGCTATAGAATTGCTTACTCCGATCTAGCAATAGAATCCCGATGATCAGGCAACACAGAAAAAGTGGTAATGTCGGCACCCCCAGGGATAGGCATCTGTCTACATCTAACTGCCCCCTCTGTATCGACAAGTCATCACGTCCAAATAGCACTAGGACAGTATCATCCAATTGTGCTCCGCTCGACACCTCCTCACTCACTAACTGCCCCGTTATCGGTAACCTCAGGATCTGCCACACATCCTACAATGTCACTGTCATCTCTCCTGTCGGCAAATGAAACGTCGACGTAGCCGAGCTCCATCTCTCTATCAGGGCTGTCAACATCACTCGATGTGCCCTCATCTCGAGAAATTGCACTAAGTGCAGTAACCCCGCCCATTCCAGAGTTGCGTGATCTGCCCCGGTCATCGCCTCAATCGTCGTCTCCAGTGCCTCCGGCCTCCGCACATAAGTCTGTAATCTACCAAACTCCTGCACCAATACCATCCCCCTTGTCAAAAAAAATGTCACATTCTTCTTCCTACTCCCACGCCTTTCTTCTTCCCTTCTTCTCTCTCTTTCTTTCTCCTCTTCCCCCTCCCTCTCTCCTCCCACCTGTAGGGCGAACCTGCCCTCGGCTGACTGAGGTGAACCCGCCCTTACAGCGGGGCAGACCTGCCCTCGACCTACTAGAGCGACGTCGCCGCGCCTAGTCGCACCGCCCGGGCAGCACCCCCAGGGCGGCCTCGCCTGGGTGGCCCCGTCGACCAGGGCGGCATTGCCGCTGGTCGACGACGCCTGTCCACACCGCCGTTTTCCGTCGGACGGCTTAATCAAGGCCAATACAGGCGCACTACCTTTCAATTAAGGCGAATCCTTACCTAACCTCTATGCACTACCGAAGCTTAGCGGATCCGTCCTCATAAGGATTCATTACGGTCAAAACCAAGCCTCAAAATTTCAAATTTTTTCAAATTTTTAATTTTTTTTCTTCCTACCCGTTTCTTAATTTTCTCCCGCCCACAAAACCCACATTTTACATTTTTAGTAAAATATTTCAAAATGCATTAAAATTACAAAAATAATGCATGAGGGGTTTTGTCGCCTACCTGGTGGGGCCCACCCTACTGCCTGTAAGACCGTCGAACCTCATCTATCCAGTGGATGCTCTCGATGTCATTATCTCCCGGCATCTTCACTCCTCGTCTGCTTGCTCTCTCTCCTCTTCTCTCAACTATTACAGTGCAAATGAGGTGAGGTAATTTTTAAAATTACCTTATATTCACTTTCCCTCTCTTAAAAGGTATTTTTACCTTTTATTTATCTTTTTATTCCTCTGATTACTCCCTTCACTTCCTAGGGCCGCCATTTGCACCCCGTTTGTCCGATTAACTTTGTTCAAAAGGAAAACTTGCCTAATTTTTTGCCCTCTTTCCAACCATACCATCTGTTTCTTCTTATTGAAATATTTCCCGAGACCCTTCTTTTTCCCCATCACCCTCTCGAGGGGGCATACCCTTCACATTTACCAATTTTCCCTACAATAGTCAATCCCTTCCAATATTGGGGCATCCTCATCCATTACTCCGCTAATTCGGACAACTCAGGTCCTCCTCCCCACGCTGGGGCATCATCTTTCGGTTACTTCCTCTATAAAGTCATTTGCACTTTCTTTTCTTCAAAGCACGATTATTCTAACAGTACTTCGAAGAGGGGCAAAATGTAGACATCCAAATTTGATCACTTCCATATGATCAAAATCGTCTACTCTATTCATCTATTTCATTAATAGTGATTAAATATTTTATTTAATCATTATTTCATTTTTTGCCTAAGGTTCTTAAAGTATGTAATTAAATAAATTAAATACTTTACCCTATCCCTTTTCTTCTCTAAATTAAATAAATATGACAAATTATTTAATTTAATATTTTAACCCATTTAGATTAAAATCAATTTTTAATTCTCATTTTTCTTTCTCCTTGTCACATTCTCCATAACCCTCTTTTAATCCAGATTAAATTAATTAATATTTGATTAGGATGTGCACCACTTAATCTTGATTAAGTGTCACATCCTCCATAATCTCCCACTTGCCTCTAATCTCTCATTAATTATTTTAATCCTGTGTTTGCACAACCTTAATCAGAATCATTAACCACATTTAACTTACCTTTTCTGGTCAACTTTCCCATTTACCATTTTTAGCCTGAACTCTCTTCCCCATGTGAATTTTTAATTCACATTTATTTTCTCAAGGTTCCTCTCTTCCCCATGTGAATTTTTAATTCACTTTTGTCTTTCCAAGGTCTTCCTCATCCCCCATGCAAGATTCTAGAAGGCTTGACTTGTCACTTTACATGTGCCAAGGACTTCTAGAACCTTGGACTTGTCACATCACCCACATGTGACAAATCTCCAACTTTTTGGAGACTTTCTTTTACCCAATAAACTCTCCAATGAATATAAATTTTTAATTTGCATTTATTCTTCCAACCACTTCCCCTTTTCCTATGAAGATTTTTGAGGAATTCTAAAATCTCTCAAAAGTCTCTTTCATCCTCATTTGGGGACAAGAAGTTCTTTTTTGAGGAAATCTTCTCATCCCCCAAGGTACTTCAAAGGTACTTGTCTTTCATCCACCTCATGTACTTCTCTTCCACCTCTTGTCCTTCTCCTCCACCTCATTTCCACATCACTCCACCCTAGGACATCTCACATTCCACATGTCAAGATGTGAGGGCTTGTGAATCTTCAACTCACCATAGCCCTTCATCTTGATCTTGTTGGATCAATCTCAACTGTTGAATTCTCTAGAAAATTCCAATTAGCCTATAAATACCCCCTCATTTCCCTCAATTTAGGGATCAAGTCTTTTGCTACCAAACTCTTGTCAATTTGCCATTTGAACTCTTATCTCATAATCATCACATCCTCATTCACTTTGCATATCATTTTGCATATTCAACATAGCTTGTCATCCAAGGAGCACACAACTCTTCAAGATCAAGGGCCAACCAAGGAAAGAGCAGCATAGAAGGTATAACAAACATCAATCAATCTTTTTATCTTGATTTCATGTTATCCATTTTCTTAGGTTAATCATTGAGGTGCCATTTTATCTTGTTATTTCCTCTTGTTGCATTATTAGTTTTTATCTAGCATCTCACATTAGGACTTGACATTTTATTAGGATCACAACCCGCTCCTACACAAAATGAAAATCATAACGAAATTGCAATGCTAGAGAGTGTAGGCGTAGATGTCGTATTATTGCTTGAAAGATGAAAAAATAGAATAACATTGAAAATCAACATCTGAACTTGACATAAGCAATAAATGATGAGCCTCCTCTCTTACCAGAGACTATAAATCCAATACAACAAGGAACCTTTTATAGATATTATCATTCGTCCTCCTGTTGTGGTTAACTTGGATGGTGATGAGGAAATAGTTAAAATTGATGAGGAAGTGCATAATGAGTTGAAATTTTATTTTCCTCATCCATGAGCTTAAACGATAACAACCATGATGATCTTCATAAACTGAGAGATTCACCATGTGTTGAACCTGGTGATTCTCCTAGTACTGCACTTCATGTGATCCCTCTCGCTAGTGATTTTCATTCCACATACATTGAAAAGGGTCAAGATGCAGATGACCTGTTGGATGGTTGATCTGCATGTGCCTTACTATTCTTTTTTTCTTTTTCCTTTTCTTTCACTTTCATGTGCATATTGTGATCCCCTGTGATGTTTTGTTTGATGTTTCTTTCTTTTTATGTATTCCTCTATTTGTACCTTCATTCTTCTCTATGTCATAAGATTTTCGCTTTTTTTTTGTTTTCTTTTTGGGGATGACGTAAGGCGTCGAGACACCCTATGTCTCTTCCATGTTGACCTAAAATATTTTTCTTTTCTTTTCACTTTTGTTGTCTTCCTTTTGGGGATGACGCAAGGTGTCGAGACACCCTATGTTTCTTCCATGTTGATCTAAAAGAATTTTCTTTGTTTTCATTCTCTTTGTGTCATTCTTCAAGTTTTGTGTGTATTTGGGGAATGATGATAGTTCTGAGCTCTCTAATATCTTTGCAGAAAAGACAAATACTAACCTCGAATCTATAGATCCCTTATGTGTTTCTGGGGGACAACCCACTTTTTCATTTTATTTTTCATGTTTGTCTATTTTAAAGTAATTTCTCATTGTATGATGTTAGCAATTTCTTTAAAGTGGGGGCATACATTGGCATTATTTCAACATGATTCCATTTGCATTTGTTTTTCCATGTTCCTTGATGCGATTTTATTTCTTTATACGATGTATTTTCCTCTTTGTCATGACATTAGGAGTAATTTCCTTCAAAAGTGTGACCTATCTCAACATGTTATATTCCCCTTAGTGGTTGTGTAACGCACTACATCCCCTAAGTGGTGAATCTTTTATCCTTTGACTAGCCCTCTCTTGGAGACATTAGGAACGATGTCCACTAAGAGTAAGACCTCACATGAACTAAGCAAAATCCCTTTCAACATCCTCTCTCTCTCACGTTGTGTTGATTTTTCCTTTTGTCCTTATCATATTCATGGAGGTATGGCTTTGATATGGACCTCTTGGGGCTCACCTAGTGAACACCTAGCTTCACTAGCCCATGTGAGCGTGCATTTTCTTTTTGTCCTTATCATTGTCATGGGGGTATGACGTTGATATGGACTTCCTGGGGCTCACCTAGTGGACAACTAGTTCCCACTAGTCCTTGTGAATGTGTGCTTTTGTTTGCATAGTGGATAGCATGTTCCACTTGTAAACCCTCTTCAACCCTAGACCCAGTCCACCAATTGAAGCTTGATCCGTTGCAATTCTTTTCATTTTTCCTTTTTCTTGTCTTTGATGGTGTATGTTTGCGATTTGGTTTTGGCTTCATATATCATTCACAAGTGTGTTCCTTTTTGCCTATGTTGGTTCACCATAGGATCATGATCCTGGGGGCTTGGCCACCCTCTTGATTGTTGGCATCCTATCTTACTAACATTTAGACATTTGAACCCCTCTTGATTGTGTGGTTGACTACTTTAGTGTGAGTTTGAAGCAATTTCATCCTCTCACTAAAGTGGGGGCTAAATGTAGTGTAGTAAAATTCATACCCTTGAATTTTCACACTTTTTTGGGCCCGCCTTGTTCTATTTATCCTTCTTTATGGCTTAACTAGTCCTATTTTATGTCCACAAGCCTTATGAATGAGATATTTTTCTAGTTAATCCCGACATTCTCCAATGCATATTTGATCTCCTAATGACTCTGATTGTTGTGTCCCTAATTTGTGGTCAAGACTAAAATTCCACTAAGGGCATCTTTGTCCCCCCGAGGTCCTAGGACCCTAATTTTGAGGCATCTGTTTTGGGCCCCTTTTTTGTGTTTGTGCCCCAAGTTTCATCACTTGGGACTAAGACGCCACCTAGGGCATATTAGTCCTCATTGAGTCATTTTCAGGATTTAATTTCAAATCTTGGCAGGATTTAACCTCCTTTATTCTTTGAATTCATATTTCAGCTTGGTGTGATATGATTTCGAGATATTAAGCGTATCCAAGTATAAATACAAGGTTCATTCATTCATTTTCATCCTAAGAAATCTAAGTCTTTTGTGAGAGGATTCATCATAGCGTAATTGAGTTCATAAGAGCATTTAAGAGAAATTAATCAAGCAATTAGAGCCATCATTGAGTTTTAAGCATCATGTCAAATATTATTCTTCCATCATGTGTGTTGTTGTGCTAACATTTGTGATGTAGGGTTTTGATCTAAGCAAGTAAGCATTTCAAGATCTATCAAGCATTTGAAGATCCATGTCCATTGCAAACATTACACACAAATTTATAGTCTTTGCAAGGGTTTGGTGAGTTTTAGCATTTCATGTTGTCTATTCACCATTTCCTTCATCATTTCTATTTCATTTCGAGGTTTAATTACCAACAAGGGGTTTGACCAAGGCAAACCCCCATTCACTAATAATCAACAAGTTTTTCCATCTTGTCCATTTGTATTTGCAGATCTAGGTTGAAGACTTGAAGATAATTTGGAGTTAAAAGTTGTCAAAGATGCAAAGTTTTCATCTTCACATAAACTCACCTACAGGTCAGATCCGACTGTTTCGAAACCTGAGATCAGAGGAGAAGCAATTGCAGATATGGGAGCTTAGGACCACATTCACACTTTTTAGAAATTCATATCAGGATTAAGACAAGAGTAAAGGCATCTTAGTTCTCCAAGTGGAATCTTCCAAAAATTCTTCGGGATTCTATTTCATTATCCAAAGATTTTGTGTTTGCCCTGAAAAATAGCAGCGATACTAAGATGGGAGTAAAGGCGTCTTAGTCCTCCAAGGCATATTTTGGCAATCTGTTTGCATTTCCAAAATCCTATTGACATCTCCAAGTTTCCCAAGTACACATACGCTAACTTGGAGTTGTTCATTTTTTGTATTTGTAAGCTTCATTTAGCTCACTTAAAGTGTTTTGCATATCATAGTGTGTTTTCAAACGTTGTCCTTTTCAAGCATTTGCTTGGTGATGAACCCCTTAATCTGAAAGAAAACCTCCTCCTAAGTCCTCCTAATTGTGTATGACTCACCTTGAGAGGTTGATAGTCAATCCTATTAGGGTTCTTAGGAAATATTCAAATGAACTAGATAGAATAGGAGGAAAAGGGCATCCTTTCTCCCTCCCATTTTATCTATGTTTCAAACTCATATGGCTTCGGATCACATATTTGTTCAAGATCATGGAGAGTTGGTGGTTGGAAGGGAATCTAAATTTTGGAATAACTATGTACTCTTTTTTCAAGAGAATACAATTTGTCAAATATAAGCTTAAGAAATGGAATATATATTCTTTTGGAAAAAAAATCAAGCAAAATCTTTCCTTCAAAAAATATTTGGAGGATATTTTATTCCCAATAAAAGAAGTGGGCTTAACTAAGGATCTTGTATAAGAGGAATCTATTTTTTCCAAGAAACTTGTAGAATGGGAACTTTGGTAAGAAAAATTTTGGAAACAAAAATCTAGGATTGAGTGGCTTTAAGAAGTGAACAAAAATACTTCATTTTTTCACAATTTTGTGAAAGAAAGGAGAAGTGCTAATGTTCTTACTTCCCTCATTTTGGCTGATGGCAAACAATTGTCCTATTTCCAAGCTATCTCCATGGATTTTGTTTAACATTTTTCTTCTTTATTTGCTAAACAGTGTTTTGAAGACATGAAATAAAAAAGACTTATCCTTAATTGCATCCCCTCATTGGTAACTGAAGACATGAACACAAATCTTATTGGTTCTATCTCTATGGTTGAACTAGAAGAAATAGTTTTTCATATGAAAAATGGTAAGGCTCTTGGACTAGATGGCTTTCCTATTGAGTTCTATCAAATATTCTGGGAGGTTTTGAAGGATGATTTATTAGAGGTGGTTAGAGAATCATAAGAAAAAAAGAAAATTCTAAAGGAAATGAATTCTACCTTTCTTTCTCTGATCCCCAAAAAATAAGGAGCCTCTTCTTTATATTTATTTTGTCCTATTATTTTGTGCAATGTTAATTATAAGATAATCACCAAGATCATCGCATAAAGGTTAAGAAAATTCCTTGCGTTTACCTAATCTTTTTAGAGCAAGGGGAACTTGTGAACGGGTGAAAATTTCTAGATGGTGTTGTAGTGATTGTCAAATTAGTTCATTCTATATCTTGTTATAAGAAAAATGCCATGCTCATTAATCTTGACATGTCCAAGGTTTATGATAGGGTCAATTGGTCTTTTCTATACAAAATTCTATCTACTTTTGGGTTTTTTTCTAATTGGATGGAATGGGTTATGATTTGTGTTACTTCGACTTATTTTTATGTCCTCTTTAATGGCATACCTTCTTCTCTTTTTACTACTTCTAGAGGCCTTCAACAAGGTGATCTTCTTTATCCTTTTTTCATTTTAATGGTGGAAGGTTTCAGAATGTTGTTGAGGCATCATAATAGGGAAAGGTCTATCCAAGGTTGATCTTGGGCTCAAAATCTTTCTTCACATACTCTTTTGTAACTTGTGGATGGCATGACCCTAATGGGGATAGCTAAAATTGATGAGGCAATTAATGTCAAAAGAGTTTTAGACATATACTTGTCTACTTCAAGGTAAAATATCAATGAAGATAAATCAAGTATTTTTTATTTAACACTCTTGAACCTATTGGATGTAGAATTGTGGATATTATCCACTTCTAGATTGGGTTCCTTCCAGAAAATTACCTAGGAGTTCCCCTCTTGGTTGGTAATGTTAGAAGAGAGAACTAGAAGAGAATTTTGGATAAATTTCATTTGAAAGTAAACCACTAGACCTTGAGGTGGCTATCCTTCACTGGTAGAGTGATTCTTCTAAAGTTAGTTTTGTAGGCTTTGCCCGTACATATAGATTTTTGGTTTTAGCCGCTCCTAAAAGCTTTATTAAGGATTTTGATGCTCTGGCTAGGAAATTTATTTAGGTAGGAAATCTGGACTAGCATAAGTGGAGCCTTGTGATTTGGGACTAGGCTTGTAGATATAAGAGGGTGGGAGGTTTGGTCTTTGTAGCTCTAAAATTAATTATCAAGCCTTGGTGGCCAAACTTTACTAGTGATGGTGTAAGCTTTCGATGCAGTAGTGGGTGAGGATTCTTAATTTCAAATATTTGGTTGGGGTGATGGATGAAGATATTCCCCAAATGGAATTGAGTGGGAAAGTAACTATGATTTGGAACACTATTAAGAGAGGAGCTTCAATTATTAAGTAGGGTTTGTTCTAGATTATTCATAAAGGTAATTAAGCTTTATTTTGGGATGATTCATGGGACAATCATCCTCCCATTCTATCCTCTAAATTCCTCACACTTAATTGCTTCAAGGCATCTTTTTGGAAGTGGAATGGTCTAAAGTGGTTGATTTTATGCTTAATCCTCCTTTGAGGAAGTCTTTTTTCTAGGCCTAGATAGAGCCAAAGAGGTAGCCTAAAGGAGTTTCTTCAGAGGAAAGAGATGTTATGGCTTCACTTGTAGCTAACAAATCCTATGGATCTTAGGAGGAGTCTAATGTTCTTTCTTGGGGTCATAATATCAACGGTGAATGCTTAGTTGCACTCAACTATTGTGATTTAGATATTCAAAATAATGGCTATAGTGTGTCCTAAGTGGAAATGAATTTGGAACAAAAATGGTCGGCTTAAGTGTAACTTTTTTATGTGGTTATTGAGTCAGAATAAGTGTTTGGCCTAAGAGAATGTCTATAAAAGATATTTTCATGGGTCTTCTTTTTTATTTCTTTGTGACTTAAATGAAGAAGCTACTAACCACTTGTTTTTCTAAGGCCCCTTTTCTAGGAAATTTGGACATTCTGGTGGTAGCTCTGAAATATAACTATAATTTATGCTACTTCCTTGGTTGAATCTGGAATAGCTTGGGATAGCCTCCGACTTCAAATTCCTTGTTGGTTTCCTAGGATATTGGTCCCTCTATTATTTAGAAAATTTGGTTAGAAAGCAATCACCACATATTTTAGGATCTTCAAAGTTCAATTATTCAAGTTTGGCAAAAAAAGTTAAGGGAATATTCAAGGAGACCATTGAGACCAAATTTTGTGAGGATGGCCCTCTCACCTTCTTAGATATGTACCTTTTCAAAATTTTGGAGATCTATTTTGCTTGTATTTATCAATTCGAGTTTTCTTCTAGAATTCAAAAATTTAGGAAGGTGGTTCGTATAGGTAATTGGTTTCCCTCCTTGTGGTCGCCTTAAAATTAACACAGGTGGAGCCTCTAGAGGCAACCTAAGTTTTGTAGGGATTGGGGGCATTGGCTAGGATAATGCAATTCCAATTAAGCTTATTTTTATAAGTATATGGGTATGCACTCTAATAATCAGATGGAAGCCTGAGCTATTCTCTTTGCCCTTGAAAAAGGTATTGTTAAAGGATGGAAAATATTATTTGTGAGACTAATTCTATGGTGTTGGTCTCTATTTTGAATAATAGAAAGTTTCATAATACCTCCTAAAAATTGGCCCTTGTGGCTAAGCAACTTCTTTTTTTAGTCACGAAGTTTGAAGTTATATCCTTTGTTCACATGCCTAGGGAATAAAACAAGGTTGCTAACTGTTTAGCTAAAAAGCTAAATGGGCCTTGAAAGGTGTTCTTGGATGGTGGATTAAGGATTAGAGGGATTTGAGTCAAGATCAATCTCAAGCTTCTTCAAATTCTTCGTGAAGACCAAAGAAATTAATCTTTGTTGGTTAGTGTTGTTGGCTAGGTGTGATCAAAATGATGGTTTTCTCCCGTTTTTATTCAATTGGATCTATAGGAGTCCTTGGAGGATCCTCCATTTTTTTTTTTATTATGATGGCTATGAATATTTGGAAATCCTTTTAGTACTCTCATATTTCAAACACTTATTAATATAATTCTTCTTTTTACCCCAAAAAAAATAGTAATAATCAATAATACATATATTTTAGAGACTATCTTAATTTGGCACTTTAGGTAGCATACATTTATTTTTTAGGGATGCAATTATTTAATAACACATATGTCAAAAGAGGTTGAATGCACTTCTTTAAGTTTAGTTTGTCTTATTTATATGATCTATGTCCATCCATAATTTTAAGTTGATGTCGTACTTTAAAATGTTTTATTTAGGTTATGTGTGTTCGTCCATAAATATAATGAGATGAGAAGTCCTCTTACTTTATAATGTCACATTCATAGAGGATGGTGGAATGAGGGGGCTGCATAGGCTACGTAGTTGTGTGCATCTTATCTACTATATTCTAGGTCATGGGAGGTTGTGCATGTTCCTCCACGACCTTATCTTTTCTTTGTGGTTTGGGATCTATCATATGCAAAGTGTGGCATGGGGGTTTTGTGTAGTCTACAATCTTTTTGCCTATATTTTTTGCTCTTGTGTGTGTTTTGGTTTGGTTTCCATCTGCATGGTGCCCTCTGGAGGTCTTAGGGACCCTCCTTCTCTCTCTTTTAAAGAAACTGTTGTGAATGGGGATTCCTCAACATCAGGGCACGTTGATTTGATGAATTTCCTCTTGCATGTTGTAGATGAATCATGACATAATATTCCTTCATAGATGCGATTAAAATTGAATGGTTTCTTGGAAAGGAGCAAGGATCACCCGGTGGTGGTGATCAACCTAGATGTTGTTGTCGAGGATGTTTTTTACTTGGAAGAGGATGTTCTAACCTATAAGTTTATCGGAGTGAACATCTCTTTGCCTTTTCTAGAGACATGGGCCCATAGAAACTAGAACTTGAAAGGGGATATGGAAATTATCCTAGGTGAGAATATTTTTTTCTTTGTTTTGTTTTCCAGATTAGCAGATCAAAATATGGTTTTTGAATGAGCCCCTTATTTTTATAAATAGGTAGGGATTTTTATCAAACCATGGCATCTGGGGTTTGATCCTTCAGAAGAGCTCCCATTAAAAATTCTTGTATATATCTGGTTGCCTTGGCTTCCAATAGAGTTTTGGCTTAAGGACATCTTGGCACTCTATTGTTGCAATTTTGGGGAAACCCTTAGGTCCTTCTCGAAAAACCCTTGATTGGAGGGTAACTACTTTTGCTTGTCTTTATATGGAAATTAATTTAAACAATCCATTGCTAGATTCTATTGAAATTAGATTGGGAACTATGAGTTGGATTCAATGGGTTGATTATGAAGCCTTACCATTTCGGTGCAGATCATATCATGAGTATGGACACTTGCAAATAAATTTCCCTAAGATGGGAGGTAGCACTCTTCAATCTTTGCTTGGGCTACATGCACACAATTATAAAGTAAAGGTTAAAGCTTCGATTTAAGATGAGGGGCCTGACTCTAATGGGTTTATACTTGTAAAAGCCTAATTGAAGGTAAGGGGGTCATCTCAAAAAAGAAAGTCCATGCAAAAGGGAGCTTTTGGTAACATGTTTGATGTCCTTGAAAATTTTGAGGACCTTGATTCAATAGAGCATTATTTTACTCTATGGGATTAGGATATACAAGGCATGGGCATAATTCCTCATATTCCCCAAGTTCCTATCCATAGAGTGAATTCTACCAAGGCTTAAAAGGATGGTGGTTCTCTGTCATTAATCCCTATTGTGACCTTGGTGAATGCTCAAAGGCTTGAAGGGGATCCAGGGATTGTTATGGTAGCTAACCCTTTGTGCGATTTTTCTCGAGAGAATGTAGATATTGAGGTTACTACTAATCTCACTTTAGACTTTAGGGCTAATGAATATGGAAAAAGGAAAAACATGCCCCTATTGGGAGTCAATCAGAAGATCTTAAAGAAGGGGCAGTGGATAAGTTGGCCAAGGTGGGCAAGATAAAGGATCTAGAAAAGATGAATATTATGGGAGAGTCCTTAGTGGAATTGGGTGTTGTTAAGACTCTGGACACTCACTTTGCCTCATCCCATAAATGATTGTGCTATCATGGAATGCAAGGAGTTTGGGTAGCATCCCTAGATAAAAGGCTACTCGTGATTTGATTTGTGATTATAATACTTATATTTTTTTTATCCAAGAGACTAAACTTTTTGTGGATGATATGAGGAATGATTCTTCCAAATTCTGGAAGAGAGGTATATGCTAGTGTGTTGGAGCCCAAGGTTCGGCTTGTGGTGTTACTTCTCTTTGGAACCCATGTAGGTTAACACCTCTTTGGTGGGTGGCCAATAGGAATTCACTTTCCGTGCTTTCTTCCTTCTTTGATTCAAGGACGATTATTCTTCTTTCCAATGTGTATGCACCTAATGATATGCCAGGTGAGACAATGTTTTGGTCTCAAGTTAGATTCATTAGATCTCTGGCATTGTTGTGTCATTGGATTCTTGTAGGAGATTTCAACCCTGTTTGTTGCTTGGAGGAAAAATCTAGGGGAGTTGGTCATTTGGGTTCTACTTTGTCCTTGATGTGTGACATTATTTCATTTCTCAAGATATTGGATGTGAAGCCTGGTAACAATAATTTCACTTGGCATAATAG
Source organism: Sequoiadendron giganteum (assembly GCA_007115665.2). Lineage (NCBI taxonomy): Eukaryota > Viridiplantae > Streptophyta > Pinopsida > Cupressales > Cupressaceae > Sequoiadendron > Sequoiadendron giganteum. The sequence continues at coordinate 677,226,974 of CM021102.1, read as the reverse complement.
AAGGTGTGGGTATGGTTCTATTTTTTAGAGGCTTGATAGATTCATAACTGGGCTTCTTCTTCTGAGATCTTGGGATGGAAAGGATCAAATCACTGACTGATCATGTTCTCTTCCCTTTTGTTCTCTATGTCCAAAAATCCTCCTTTTAAATTCCATCTCATGTGGATTCGTGATCTGAGTTTACACCAGATGGTTGAGAGATGGTGGTATGAAGGGAAGCCCACCTTTGGTACTACTATATTTTCCTTTTTCAAGAGGCTTCAATTTGTTAAATACAAACTTAAAAATGGATCAGATCATCTTTTGGGAATCTCTTCCTTGATAAAAAGCAAGTTCATGCTCAATTGGATAGCATCACTTTCAAAATTAAGGAGGAGGGTATGACTATGGATTTTCTTCAGGAAGAGACTGGATTCTCTAGGGAACTTATAGAATGGGAGCTTCAGGAGGAGATCTCTTGGAAATATAAATCTCGCATTAACTGGCTTTAGGAAGGGGACAAAAACATTAAAAAAAATCATAATTTTGTTAAGAACCGAAGATATGGTAATATTATTATTTTCTCTTATTTTATACCAAGGGGATCATCTTAATACTTCCCAACCCATTTTAGAGGAGGTGGTTAGATTCTACTCTTCCATTTTCATAGAGGATAATCAATTGGCTTTAGCTATGAAGGATATGCTCCTTGACTACATTTCTTCATCGGTGTCTAGGAAGATGAATAAAATCCTTTTAAATCCTGTTTCTTTGGAGGAGTTGGAAAGCATTATTTCCAAATGAAGAAAGGTAAGGCTCTTGGTCTTGATGGCTTCTCAATAGAGTTTTGGAATACCCTTAAATTTGATCTACTGGAGGTGGTTCGAGAGTCTCAAACTAATAAGCAGATGTTGAAAGCAATTAATTCCACCTTTCTTGCTCTTATTCCTAAAAATAAGGGGTCAATTCTTTAGATTTTTTTTTCATATTGCCTTATGTAATGTGACTTAAGATTATTACTAAATTGATTGTGGAAAGGTTGAAAAATTACTTGGCACCCTTGATTTCAATGTAATAGGAGGTTTTATCGAGGTCGATAGATTGTGGATGGGATCATGGTTACAATGGACGTTGTGCACTCCATGTCCTCTTCTAAGGAGAAAGCCATGTTCCTTAAATTGGATATGTTTAAATCCTATGATAGAGCCAGGTGGTCCTTTCTCGAGATATGTTAGTGGCTTTTGGATTTCATCTAGACTAGACCTCCTGGGTTAAGAGTTGTGTGACTTCGTCCTCCTTTGTTTTGGTTAATGGGTCTCCCACCCCTACTCTTTCTACTTCAAGGGGTCTTAGGCAAGGAGATCCTTTGTCTTTGTATCTTTATTTTAATGGTTGCTCGGGTCTTGGTAGACTATTCAAGTGGTACAAGGATATTGGTCGTGTCAAAGGTTGGAGCTAGGACCATGGTTTAGACTCTCATACTCACCTCCAATTTTTTGATGACACTGCTCTAATGGGTCTGGCAATAATTGATGTGATACTTAATTTCAGGAAGGTTCTTGATAATTATATGGCTACTTCTAGCCAAAAGACTAATGAGGGTAAGTCTTGTATCATTTTCTTCAATAAGACTCCTAGATTGATTCATAACAAAATTGCCTGCATTCTTTATTTTTAGATTGGAAGCCTTCCTATGGATTATTTAGGTATTCCCCTTTATGTTGGAATCTTGAATAAGAGGCACCATCAGAGATCTTGAATAAATTTTGATCAAAGGTCAATCATTGGATTTTTTAGTGGTTATATTTTGTAGATAGGTTGGCTCTTTTAACTTCAATCTTATAGGCTCTTCTTTTGTACAGGTTCATGGTTTTATCTACTTCTAAAGGTTTCCTTAAGGAATATGACTCTATTGCTAGGAAGTTCTTATGGGCTGAAAGTCTTGAGCATCAAAAGTGGATCTTGGTGAGTTGGGACCAGGTTTGTCACCCAAGGAGTATGGTGGTTTGGGTCTTAGGTGGTTTGGGCACAACAATCTTGCTCTTGTAGCAAAATTATATTAGAGGTGGTGAACTCTTTCTTACCAGCCCTAGACTCGCATTTTGAATTATAAATATCTAGGTGGTGTTGATAATAAGGACATCCCACATATAGAATTAGCTAGTAAAGGCTTTGTGATCTAGAACACTATAAAAAGGGGTGCCACCCTCATTAAGGATGGTCTTTTTTGGATTATCCATAAAGGTGATCAAGCTCAATTTTGGTTTTATTCTTGGGATGGTCACCCACTGATCCTTTCATATCATCCCCACATTCAAGCCTTAAGTGAAATATTTATGGAGGTTGGATGGTCCAATGTGGATATATTTAAATTCTCTTCCTCGTTAGGGATCTCTTTGATGTATCAATGACATCATTCTGGTAATTGGCCTAGAGGGGAATCACAGGAGGAGAGAATTCCCTTGGCTTCTACTCTTGTTGAGTGCCCTTACTGTTCTTCTAAGGATAGGGATGTTTTGGCTTGGGGTAATGATCCTAAAGGGAAGTATATGGCACAGGGTTATGTTGCTTTACAAGGTCAACATGAGTACTTGAGAGAGAGTCCTTGGTGGAATTTTTTTTGAATAAAAATGAATAGCCCAAGTGTAATTTATTCATGTGGTTGTTAAGCCTAAATAAATGTCTCACTTGGGAGAATATTAGGAAAAGAGGATTTTGTGGCCCTTATCTTTTCTTTCTTTGTGGGAATAGTGAAGAAACCTCCAACCATCTTTTCTTCTAGTGCTCCTTCTTGTTAGGAATTTGGAGGTTGTGAAAGAGACCAATTTTACAAGCTTCATCTTTGCATGATCTTTGGGGAAACTTGGGCCTTCCTCCAACTTTTGCATCCTTCCTAGCGGTAGCCTATGATTTAGGCCCTTCCCTTATTATTTGGTAGATTTGGCTAGAGAGAAATAGGTGGATTTTTTAGGATCGTCGATAGGTTGTTCTCTGGACTTGGTTTGGGGTTGAGAGCATGCTTAAGGAGTCTATAGAGGTGAATTTCAATCTAGTGGGGCATCTATCCTTGATTTATTCTAGAATTACTACCCTCTTGGGGCTTTCTATGGCCTCAGAGTCTCAAGTTCGTTCAGGTTCTAGGCAGAATTTGTCTAGGAAGGTGCATTGAGAGGGCAAGTGGAGTTCATCCCCTAAGGGATTCTATAAAATCAATATGGATGGTTATGATCAAGGTAACCCAAGGGCTTCTGGTATTGGTGGAGTTGTAGTAACCCATCCTAAACTATTACTTAACATTATTGTAAATGACACGTGAATATATCTCAAATTAAAAAGACATAACTAGTGGCTAAAGTCAATCATAGCTACACATGTCCATTTAAAATGAATCAATGATTTGTATATTCAATTCAAAAGTCAAATTACAATATCAAGTTTGAATTGGCTCCTAAGGTCACAAAGTCATTACATTGTACAACTTTACATCAAATACATGAAGTATTACATCAAGTTATATCTGAGACTAAAACAGTCTTGTGAACAACTAAGGTTCCTCTTGAAGCTTGCCTCCATTGGTGGATGAGAACATGGTTGAAGTGCTTTACCACCCAACCACGAAGCTTACGCTTCCCCGAAATTATTATAACTTGAAGAATACTCGACCTTGCATGGAAATTTTAGCAAGAGAACAATCTACAAGGTGGAATCTAGTTTGCTCCCATACATCAACATTCAATTTCTATCTACAAGTTAGAAAAGAAAATGCAAGATTTATGCTAGGAATGACAGAGTGATATCACAAAGTTCATACATACAAAATGAGTTATATTGCTTGGCCAAGCATATTAAATGTGTTGCAACAACAACAAATAATGGGTTCTAGTAAAGAAAACCTATACTCTTTGAACTCCATTTTGACACGCATCCCGGAAGGTAACTTTATATAATACAACATCTCATAACAACTATCTACCCTCTAGCAACATCTACCCTGAGGTGCTCTAATCTATTTAGGTATTGTTGTTTTGTTCAAGTAAAATAATATTCTTCTCACACATGTCTATGAAAAAGAAGAAACAAATTACTAATTTCCTCTCTAAACAAAAATCAAATACATGTTTAAATAGAACAATTCAATAATCAGTCATATCATTCACATAACTCATGTTTACTTTTCAACATAATCATTATCCATTTTTAAATGAATTAAGTAAAAGAAAAAAAGAAGTTATGTCGCAAATATGTGTATGCACATAGACTAATCATTATCCATTTTTAAATGAATTAAGTAAAAGAACAAAAGAAGTTATGTCGCAAGTATGTGTATGTACATAGACAAAGTCTATGTGCATACACATATATGTGCCTACTTAAGTTACTGGTTTGTGCATACATTATGGAATAAACCATTAAATCATATTTGAAATCATTAAATAATATTCCATTTGACTTTCTTTTGTCAAAATAAAGAATCCAAAATAAGTATATATTAACAGTTTCACACATACTGTTGTTTCTTTTACATTCTCACAAAACTGTTATACTCTAACATTTTTGTTTACATATGAACATTCACTATTTTAATAGAAGTAGTACCGTCTCCTACTAAATAGTTATAAAACAAGTTGTTTCATATAGAACGTCCGTAGTTTACAACTAATCAATGTTGTTCCAGCAAAACAATTTAATGAACAAGACTGTTTTCAACTACACATATAACTTTACAACAAATCAATGTAATTTACAACAAAACATTCACTGTTTACATCAATACAATAAATTGTTTCCAGTTAAATAGTTAACTCATCTGTCAATATCAAAGCAATCCAATAAGATTGCACTAACAAATCAAGTTAGCCCAACTTCACACATGAAAGCAGAATGTCCATTATTCAGATCTTTGAACATGTATCATTATTGAAATTCAATGTGCAACTATTTATAAATGAAATGATTCTAAGATTGACATGCTCATCGATAATAAGCTTGAACAAGCATTCAATTATGAAACAAGACTCATAATTTTTGGGGTTCTAAGCATAACTCATGCCTTTTCAAGATTACAAACAAACATTCATTTGTCATTCTGGAATCAACTATTTCTTATAGGTATGATGAATTTATTTCTTAGCAACAGGGGTCATATATGGGTATGTTGGTTTTAAACCACTCATAATCAACATGCATACTCATAATCAACCTACAATAAGGCATGTTGGTTTTACACCACTCATAATCGACCTACATACTCATATCTATAATAATTACAAATAAATGGCTCGTCGATCATACAGATCAAACCCTACTTGGGTTTAATGAATCTTAAACTAAGATTTCTCCACCAATATTCGTATTGAACCATGGTGGAATTATAATACATATGACACATTCTCAAGCATTTTTTTAAGCCCCTTTACCATTATCGGTCCAATCGATAGAAGGGAAATTGATACATTTGAAGGAAAACACACGGTATTATACCCTTCCCATAAGATCGACAATTGATCCTCTACAAGATTAAACATACATAAATACATAGTTGATCAAAATAAAATTATGATAGCCATCATATGGATAGCACAATAGTGCGAGTTTGAGTGACAACCGCATGTCAATGACTCTAAGCCTCAACCTAGCTTTGGAGCTAGCCGATAAGGCTCTAACTTAGGTAATACTCATGCAAGGTAGGCCACTGGTCATGCAACCCAAAAAGGTGAATTGACATTAACACAATACTTGGTTCAAGGCCGTAGCAACTCAAATAGAAAACCACATTTTACCGCGCTAATGAATCATTCGAAAAAATGAAAGAATACCACTAGCATGTTGAGGAAATGATAATAAAAATCAAGCTCATTTCTAAAGAAATTAGTTTACCTGATTAATCAAGATTTTGTGAAGCTTGCCTCTGATTTTTCCACTTCCATGAGCTCTTCCTTGCTTTTTGCCTTCTAGCTAGTTGATTTAATTCTCTGTGCATTCTAATAATCAAATGGAGGCCTAGGCTATTCTAAGGCTCTGAAGAAAGATTGTGAGTTGGGTTGGAAGAAGGTGATTTGTGTGTTGTAGTTTGGTTTTCATTGATCTCAAAAGTGTCAGTATTAGTTGTCATTGATGTCAGAAGTATGTTGAAGTTGGTTGCAGTTTGTTTGCCTATGTTGAAATCTAGTTATTTGGTTGTCAGAGTCTCTAAGAGATGCTTCGCATTTCTCCGCTAGTGATGTTGTACTCCTACAATTTGGAATTTAGCTTCATATATTGTTAGGGCATGTGTGATCCAAGTTTCATGTTGGTTGGATCACAAGAAAGGTGTTTTATAAATGATAGTTTGTAGACAGTGTGGTTTTTGTGAGGATGCTCATGTAGAGGTGTGAAGTTTGGCTATGCATTCCTCCATGTTTACAAATATGGTCATGCAGTTTAGAAGTTAAGTTCAGTGCATTGTGAAGGTGTTAATCCAAAGTTTCATATCATTTATTCCTCCACAGAGAAATTTGTAAGTGACAGAGTGCAAGACTATATTGTTGGGTGGCTAGCTTCAGTGTTTATTGGCTTACACCAACTTGTTGTTGTATGAAGTGGTGAATTGACTAGTGGAGAATGATCCTAAAGATCTTGTGATGTTTCCTATTGCTCCATAAGGTTTCTTTTGGTTTCTCTGGAATAGGTTGTAGTCTAGAATGAAGGTGTTCTTGGGTTATGCTTTTGGTTGGTTGATTGAGATATGTTGAAGGCGTGTGACACGTGTTGAAGTTTGTGTAGAGTCTAATGAGTAGGGGTTGTTATTGTCACAATTTACTAATCATTTAATCTTTTAATTATCAACCTGAGAGTGTCTAAGGCTATATGCGGTAAGAGTTGGATTGTTTTGGGGGGGTTTTGTTTTGGTTTCACTTTGTCAGGAGCGGTTTTTTTTTGTTCCTTGTTTATCGGAAGTGTTTCTACGCTATTCTCCTAAGTCCTTCTTTACTTAAACTTATTCTAAAACTTTAAAATGAAACAAAATATTTCAAAACATAAAATGTGCAGAGGCAAGATGTGTTTCAAGCTAGATCAGATCATTAGGAACGGATTCTAAACTTAATCTATTTGCATGAAAATGAGAATCTATTTTAACTTGAAGTTAGAATCTAATTAAGCAATAGAATTGAAATCTAACTAATTCAGAATCAATCTATTCCATTCCATATACATCCAATCTATAAAGTAACAATTTTTCCTCTGTGCACGATCCATTAAGAACTTTAAGAACATAACTATTTATCAATGATGAATGAACTATTCTTCCTTCAATCTAATTAACTAGAATTTAACTAAATTAAAACATAAAATATTTTATTTTATCAACACAACAATGAATTAAGATCATAACAATGTAATTTCAATTTTAAGATCTATTTTAACATTCACATACGAAAGTAATCTGATTGGAAACAAGAATCAAGATGAACTAAATAATTAACATGATCACCTTCCTTTAGTAGAGCAGGACCTGCTCTACCTCTGGAGGGATCTAACACATAATGGGATCAACTTCTCTTCTTTATTCCATCAAATTGGCCCAAGAAAGGGTGAAGTACAAATTATTTCAATTGAGAATTAAAAAGCAACTGAAAACATAAAACTAATACAATCCACTCCTACTACTAACTAACTTCGAGAGTGTATACATGTATCCTTCTCTTTATTTGAAAAGCAATAAAATGTGAGAAATTAAACTAAATCCATATTATCAAGATATTTTTGGAGCACTTGAATAATAATCATGGGGATCTTTATGGTCATCTTCAATTAACTTCCAACAAAATTGTAGAGTGGATTGTGTGCAAGATAGAATAGTTGTTTGACTGCCAAGAAAGTTGATCGAGGTTGTTGAGTCATAAACAATAGATTGCCAGTTTAATTTTGAATGATAAAACAGTTAGAATTTCTCTTGATCCATAATTACTTCTTCGAATCATAAGTTAAACACATATCCATGAAACATTCACACATTAAATATCATTTAATCATGCATTCAAAGAGAAATAAGCATTTATATAAAAGTGTTCATATTCTAAGTCTCCATGCCTAATTATGCCCATAAATGAAGCATATAAAAGATAATACCATAAGTTTTAAAGTCAAATATAAAGTATCAAGTGTGAAATTCAAAAAATATATGAGGTCTCCATGAGCCCTCGTAAGAGTCTATGAGGTGTTTGAAGATGTTACATGGGTCATGTCGACTCATCTGGGAGAAAAACAAGTAATGTTTAATCTTTCATGAGTACCGCCAAGTTGTAATGGTCAACATACTACAAGTTTCATGTTTTCTTCTTAAGGTCAACCTATTTCAAATGTGCAAAGCATGCAAATGTTGTTCATTGAAGACTGATGTTGTGAAGGCTGTTTAGGACTAGGTTAAGTGTCTGTTGGAATCCATTAAGCGTGTTCCTCTTCTTGGTGTTGGTGTGTAGTTCATTTTAGGGCTTGCCCTCTACACGTTTCATGTTGTTTGATCTTTGGCCAACTTGTAATTGTAATATTCTTGTTGTTCTTAGCCAACATGTAATGTAATAAATGTATATATTATAAACCAAGTTGATCTAGGTTGATATATTGTAAACATTAGAATGAATGTCATGATGTAATATTTTATGAGTTTGTTCTTAGTTTAGGGAGTAGTTGCTTCCTTGGGTTGAAGCCCTAAAACAAAGTTTGCATGGAGTCACAACTTCCTTGGAAGTTACCCTAAAACCTTTTTATATGGAGTAGTAGCTTCCTTGGGTTGTAGCCCTAAAACAAAGTTGTAGTTGTGATTCATTTGTGAGGTTGGATTAGGATAGTATCTCCTAGTAGATTTTCTCACTGTGGTTTTTCCCCTTTAGGGTTTTCCACGTATATCTGGTGTTATGTGGTGTTGTTCATTATGTTGATCTTTCATGTTTCTTTTATTGCTATAAAGATTAAATTTTAGTTTTCTCCTGAGGGTTTAATATTTATTTAAATAATGATTCACTCCCCTCTTAGTATTTCAGTGTATGTTCAATAATTGGTATCAGAGCCTATTTCCTTCGAAGAATTTTAGTAGCTTGAGGAACATCTAAGATGGCAAAAGAAGGATTTCAAAAGGTGCCCAAATTTGATGGAATAAATTTCTCTTTTTGGAGATACCAGATGGAAACCCATCTATCCTCTTTGGGGTTTGGTGTTTGTCAATCTATCAAAGATGGTTATGTTGTTCCTACTACTCCTCCAACTAATCCGACTGAGATAAGATCCTATAAGATACAATCAGAGGTCTTGGTGAAGATCTTGAAGAATCTTTGGTGGTCAAAAAGGTTCTAAGATCTCTTCCTAAGTCTTATAGTTTTAAAGTATCTTCTATTGAGGAAGCTATATATTTGGATAAAATTTCAATGGATAAATTGTATGGTGCCCTTATTGCTTTTGAAATGAGAGAGTTTGATAAAGAAGGTCCTAAGAAAGAAGCAACATTCAAAGCAAGCAATAAATATACATATGAAGAATCTGATCTAGATAGTGACATCAATGAAGAGGAAGAAAATTTTGTAAGGAAGTTGAAGAGAGGTACCGAAAAGTATAAAGGTAAGCTACCTTTCAAATGTTTTAAGTGTGGAGAGGTTGGTAATTTTTCTTCCAAATGTCTCTTGAAATATTTTGATAAGAGAAGTAAAGAGCTTGGAAGAAATAAGGTAAAGAAGAGTCTCTACTCCATGGAAGATTCCTGCTCTACAAAGGATGATGAATCTAGTGGTTCGGATAATGAAGATGAAGTCTTATTTCTGGCTGCTAAGAAGTTTGAAGATAAAGCTAAAGATCCAAACATGGTGTGTACTAATTTTCATACAAATGACGAGGAAAATTCATGGGTGATTGACAATGGTTGTTCCAACCACATGACAGGAGACAAGAGCAAGCTTAACAAACTTGTGAATTGGAATGGTGGCATAGTCAAGCTCAGGGATGATACTTCAACATAGATTTGTGGAAAAGGTTCTAATAGTATTGATGGAAAGAGAAAAAAAAAAGGCATTCTTTATGTCAAAGGTCTCCATCATAATCTTTTTAATGTGAGTCAAATATGCAAAAATGGTTACAATCTCTTATTCAATAAAAATGGATGTGAAATCAGAAAATAAAAGTTTGGAAAATTGGTTGTTGAAGGATATAGGACAAGTGGTGATATATAGTCTGAGATGTCAATGGGAGAACTTGTATTCTAGAACAAGCAAGTGAATGTTGGTGGTGACATAGCAGAATGGGATACATTAACTTTGACAATCTCGTGAAGATCAACTCATTACATATGGTAAGAGATATGCCTGAGATAATCAAGCCTACATATATTGTGTGCAAGGAATGTTAGTTTGGTAAGAATACAAGGATAAGTTTCAAGTCTAAAGAATATTATTCTTGTAGACCTTTGGAGTTGATACATACCAATTTGTGTGGACCTAATAGAACAAAATTCTGAAAGGAGAAAGGTATTTCATGCTTTTATTGATGACTTCTCTAGGATGACATGGGTTACTTTCTTGAAAGAGAAGTCCGATGCTTTTAGTAGATTCATGATTTTCAAATAAATGGCTGAGAATGAAATGAATGAAAATATCAAATGTTTGATGTCTAATAGAGGAGGTGAGTTTGTTTCAAATGAGTTCAATGATTTTTGTGAGAAATATGGTATGCAGACTCAAAAAGGCATTGTATGGTGTCAAACAAACTCTTATAGCTTGGTATGCAAGGTTGGATAAGTACTTGCTTCAAAAAGGATAAGCAAGGTACCATAGATAGCAACCTTTAATTCAAAATTGAGGATGAAATAATTTTGATAGTTGTTGTTGTTGGTGTAATTAAATGTTTTGTACCTTGTCCTAGGTCATAATTACACCTTAGTTAAGTTTACTTAGGGACCACATAGGAGTTGTTGGAGAATTTCCACCTTTGGTGGACTTATCTTCTTATTACTTTATCACCTCCACCTTTCATGGACATATCATGTGATTAGGTTTCCACCTTTTGTGGTAGATCCACTATTTGTGGTGGTTATCACATTATCACCTTTCCACTTTAGGTGGAATGATAGCTTTTCATTGTTGTCTCATGTCATAAGATTACAACACTTGTCATAATCTTATGCACTCCTATGTTCTCACCTTGGCTATATAACCAAGGGGTCTCTACTACATTTGTACACACACATTGAATCATATCATTGACATAGAATACAGTTTATTCTTGTCATATTATTTTCTCTCTTCTTTGTGCTTTCCATTTGGTCCATAGATCTTGGCATCCATAGCCAATTCTAACAGTTGTGTATGTTGATGACATAATCTTTGGTGGAAATGATGAGATGTGTAAGAAGTTTACTAAAGAGATGCAAAAGGAATTTGAAATGTTTATGATTGGTGAGTTATATTTCTTTCTTAGTCTTCAAATTGATCAACTAAATGATGTTATATTCATTTCTCAAGCAAAGTATGTCAAGAAGATGTTGAAGAAGTTTGGGATGGAGGATTGTAAACTAGTTAGTGTTGATGTTATTGCAGCTGTGGTCTTCACTTCATCCACACAAAGAACACATGAATTAAGTGAATAGCCTTCGGCTATTTATTTCATGTTCCCAATATCTAAATAAAGCAAGAGCCGACTTCAAGATATTTTATTTGTTTATTGTATTTTCCTAAAGAGGCCGACCTAAGTCAAGAGGCGCCTTATGATGTATATATATACAAGGTCACTTTATCATTGTAAAGCAATCCTATCTCAAGCAAGTTCGCATTTATGATTAAGAGCAGAATTCGCATTTGCAGCAGCAGTCCGATTTCAAGGAAGAAGATATTCATTTGTATCTTGTGTATCTAGGAGAGGTGCGACCTCATTACATTCTTTATTGGCCATTGCTGGGCCTGAGTTGTAAGCAAATTTATGCTAGTTGTTCTACATTATAGAAGAGATCATTTGCTGGGTTTTTCTCCCTCAAGAGGAGGGTTTTCCCAGGGTATCTTGTTGTGTTCATTGTCTTATGTGTTGCAATTCTATTAAGTGCTTTCATTGTTTAATCTGATCTAAGAAACACTAACAGTTAGTACTCCCATGGTTATTGGTTGTCATTTAAATAAAGATGATGAGTCTCTCTTAGATGATCATAAGCTATATAGATCTATGATTGGAAGCTTATTGTATTTAACTACTTCAAGACCTGATATCATGCATACAATATGTTTAGTTGCAAGATTTCAAGCTAATCCTAAAGAAACTCAAGTGAAGGTAGTCAAAAGAATCTTCAAATATTTGAAGAGTACTTCAGATTATGGTTTATGGTATGCAAAAGGTAATGAATTTGATATTAGTGCTTACACTAATGTCGATTGGGTTGGATGTGTGGATGATAGAAGAAGTACAAATGGTGGTGCTTTATTTTAGGAAGCAGATTGGTTTCATGGCATAGTAAGAAACAAGATTCAATATCTTTATCAACTATAGAGGTAGAGTATATTGCTACAAAATCTTGTTGTACACAGGTTTTGTGGATGAAGCAAATATTGAAGGATATCAAGATATAATATGAAGAGCCTATCCCTATTTTGTGTGATAATACAAGTGCTATCAATATTTCCAAAAATCTAGTGATGCATTCTAGAACCGAGCATATATCAATTAGGTATCACTTTTTGAGAGAGAAGGTTGTAGATAAAGAAGTGAAGTTGGAATATGTTTCAAAAAAGGATCACATTGTAGATGTATTCATAAAGGCTCTTGCAAAGGATACTTTTGAGTATCTCTAATAAAAGTTAGGGGTAACTGCCCCAAGCCTTCTTCTTGCTAAATGCATAGTCAGTGCATCTGTCCAAGGGGAGTAATTCATGACATGTCCTTATTCCTAGACTGGTGGTGGCTACCTTTTAGGGGGGAGATAGTGGTGGTTGTTGCTGACAGGGGGAGCTTGCTAGTTACTTAAAGAAGGATTGTATGTACATCAAAGGGGAAGAATATTGAAGAGGAGAAAATGTGCACCTTAGGGGGAGAGTTTGTGCCCTAAAAGGGAGAAAAAGATGTTATTTGTCCTTGATGCCAAATGGGGGAGAAGAGTGCATGTCAGATTGGTTTTTCCATCAATTCCAAAGGGGGATATTGTTGCAGTCTAGTTGTCATTGATGTCAAAAGTGTGAGTATTAGTTATCATTAATGTCAGACATATGTTGAAGTTGGTTGTAGTTTGGTTGCTTGTGTTGTAATCTGGCTATTTGGTTGCCAAAGTCTCTGGGAGATGCTCCACATTTCTTTGTTGGTGATGTTGTACTCTTGTGATTTGGAAGTTAGCTTCATATTTTGTGAGGGCATGTCTAATCCAAGTTTCATGTTGGCTAGATCACAAGAAAGGTGTTTTGCAAATGATAGTTTGTAGATAATATGGTTTATGTGAGGATGCTCATAAAGGTGTAAAGTTTGGCTTTGCATTCCTTCGTGTTTGTAGATATGGTCATGCGGTTCAAAATTTAAGTTCAGTGTGTTGTATCCAAAGTTTTATATCATTTGTCCCTTTGTAGAGAAAGTTGTAAGTGATAAAGTGCATGACTATATTGTCTAGTGGCTAGTTTCAGTGTTTGTTGGCTTGTTCCAACTTGTTGTTGTATGAAGTGGTGAATTGGCTAGTGGAGAATGATCCTAAAGATCTTGTGATCTTTCTTATTGCTTTGTAAGGTGTCTTATGGTTTCTTTAGAATAGGTTGTGTTCTAGAATGAAGGTGTTGCTGGGCTATGCTTTTTGTTGATCGACTAAGATATGTTAAAGGCGTGCAACATGTGTTGAATTATGTATAGAGTCTATGAAGTGTTTGAAAGTGCATTAGTCATGTTGACTCATCTGGGAGAAACAAAAGTAATGTTTAATCTTTCATGAGTACCGCCAAGTTGTAATGGTTGAAATACTGCAAGTTCCATGTTTTCTTGCTTAAGGCCAACCTATTTCAAATGTGTGAAGTGTGTAGATGTTGTCCATTAAAGGATGATGTTGTGAAGGGTGTTTAGGACCAATTTAAGCATGTGTTGGAATCTTCTAGGCATGTTCCTCTTCCCAATGTTATATGTAGTTCATTTTAGGGCCTTCCCTCTACACGTTTCATGTTGTTCTTTGATCTTTGGCTGACTTGTAATTGTAATATTCTTGTTGTTCTTGGATGGCATGTAATATAATCAATGTAATATCATGTATATATTGTAAATCTAGTTGATCTAGGTTGATTTTGTGTGTAACAAGTTGAATGAGGATGTGTAATCAATATGATGTCTATGTAAGCGACTATAAAGAGAAAGAGCAAAAGTTGTAGATCTTGTCCGAATTCAATTTGATCATATCTCTAAGATAGAAGGGAAGCAAAATGTGTGCCTAACTTATTGTTCGAGGTAGTGAGCTAAAGGAAAAACTTATTGAAGGCTGAAAGCAATGAGTCAGTAAGTTGAAGAGAAGGCATTTGAAGAAGTTGCAGAAGAGTTATCAAAGAAAAAATATAATCATCAAAAGAGAAGAGAAAAAGAAGAATTGTAATTATCTGAAGGATTGAGCTTCATTGTCAAATTCAGATAGTAGAAGGACTGTCATTTTGTAATCTTTTATGAGTTTGTTCTCAATTTAGGGAGTACTTGCTTCCTTGGGTTAAAGCCCTAAAGTGAAGTCTACAGGGAGTTGCAACTTCCTTGGGAGTGACCCTAAAACCTTTCTTCAAGGAGTAGTAGCTTCCTTGGGTTGTAGCTCTAAAACAAAGTTGTAGCTGTGATTCATTTGTGAGGCCAGATTAGGATAGTAACTCCTAGAAACTTTTCTCATTGTGGTTTTTCCCCTTCAGGGTTTTCCACGTATATCTAGTGTTATGTGGTGTTGATCTTTCATGTTTTTGTTATTGCTATAAAGATTAAGGTTTTGTTTTCTCTGAAGGGTTTAAAATTTATTTGAATGTTGATTCACCCCCCTCTCAGTATTCTGGTGTATGCTCAACATTATGAAATGAACTCTATGATTTTAGTTTCTCTACAAAATAAACATGAATTCAGAATTCTTCATGGAGATTGGGTATGATTGCCAAAAAAAATCTCCATCTGGCATTGAATTTTGACTGTATTTTCTTTGTGCATATTCCTAGGGAATGAAACAAAGTGGCTGATGGTTTGGCTAAATGGGCATCTGATGAATCAGAGGAGTGGACTGTTTAGAACCGGAGTCAGTTAAACCAACAAAAAAATTAGTGGCTGACTCAATTACTTCATGAGGATAAAAAAATTAGATGTGCGGTGTTGGTTTGGCTATATGCTCTTTGGTGTTGGGAGGATGGTTGGTGTGGTTGTCTTTTGGATCCCTGTGATTTCTCATTAGGGCTTGAATTTGATTTTAGTTTGAAGGTTTGGGGCTTCCAACTCCCCAGTTGTAGTTGTATGCCTTTCTTTGAATATTTTTTCACCCCCCTTAGAGGCCCACACAAATATCTTATATTGGTTATAAACCACATGCTAACAAAGCTAAAACTAGGAGGAACTTGAGAAAAATAACAATAGGTTGGGGCACCAAAATATCCCAAGCAACTACCATAAAGGAGGTCAATGTAGAATGATGACCCATGGTAGCCCAAAATTTGGATAAAGAGGTGGCATGAATGATAGGCATGTTCCACCTCTTCCACCATTGCCTTCAAACGTCTAAAGAGAAAGGACATTGAACGAAAAGGTGAGCAATATTTTCTTCACTAGTGCCATGAAACACACATGTGGAAGGGCCATGAAATCCACATTTTTTGATATCATCCTAGATTAAGCACCTGTTTTAACACAATATCCAAATACAAATATTATATTTGGGCCAACTAAATTTATTCCAAAATTTTTCCACGAGGGAAACTATCTACTCACACCTTTCTTATATTCCAAAAATTGACAACCAAGAATAATTGAATATGATCCTTTTGGATTGTGGCTCCATGCAAGAACATTCCTTCCCTATGAGTACAACAAAGGCGATCACCCAAAATGGAAGCAAGCATGATACTCGAGCATCAGATGATCCTCCTATTGATCAATTATTGGGTTCCTTCCAATGGAATATTTGGGAATTTCCTAGACATATAGAGTACTTTAAATCTCTAATTTTAGACCACCCCAAACTTTAAAAAATTCATTGAATGTTAGTTAAAATAATATTTTATTTTGTTAATTTATGAACTAAAAATTTATATATATATAATTTTTGTTAACACACTCATACCATTAACTCTTCTCTGGAAAATCCTCACCCTCATTTTAAAGCCAACCAAGACAAATTTAGTCCCTAAACACCTCCGAATGCCCACTAAATTCCCGTCATTTCACAATTGATTTTTTCGTCACTTGACGCTCTTTATGTATTTTTCGCGTATTTAAAAACAGCGGCATCGGTCCCATTGTCTTTCGTGTCCATTTCTTTACTTTTCCTTAGTCTGTAGTCACATTTCTTACATCGATTCCAAATATCTGTTGAATTGAATAATAATAATTTTTAAATCCGTCTATTGACGGTAAAATATGCCAGGGTTTCTGATTTAGGGCACAGTCTCAGAGGAAAAAAATGTCTTTGTAATGGAAGGATTAATGGCAGCACAAGTCGGGCGGAAAGAGTGGAGAATGGTCACAGAAATTTCAGGTGGGCGGGGGGAAAGCAATAACAACAGTACTAATAGGGCTTTTGTGGAGGGAACTAATGACAGCAGTAGCAGGAGGGGAACAATTAGGTCCTCCAGGAGTAATAGTAATAGTGGAAGTGTTAACAGCAATATGAATCATAATAATAGTAGCTGTAACGGGGTTTTTCATTCTGGGGGAAGTAGCGAGCATTCTAGTGATTCCGGTGAATCTGGGACGGCAAATTTGATGGTTGGTATCGGCAGCTTGGCTTCTCCCAGGCAGAATATCAGCCCGCCTGAGGATGCTACAATTTATGAGGTATTGTCATAATTTATGCCCTTTTTGTTTCCACTTTGTTCCATTCAGGTCACAATTTCAATTTCAATTTCAATGGACACCCATTTTGTAATAGGTTATCACTGGTTGAATTACTTTAGATGCCCACTTTGTATTTTTATACTACTTTATGGTTGCATGTTCAACCCCTTGGATACCCATTGTTTTTGCCCTGTCATTGGCTTGAGGTCACAGGTTCAACTCCCATGCACACACATTCTGTAATAGAATGTTACATGCTAAACCCCTTGGGCGCCCTTTTTTTATGTTACTTTGAGGTGGCGGATTCATTCTTTAAGGACAACCATTTTTTGTTTCGTGTAATAGGAGGCTATAGCTTGGATTTCCATGGACACCCCCTTTTTGGGGATTACTTTGACGGCACATATACATTTGCAATCTCTAAGGACACAATTTAATAGTTATCGTTTGAATTTATGCCCACTTTTGTAGCTTCTCTTTTTGTTGCTCATAGGTCACAGTGTACATTCCGAATGATAATGGTTTTATATATATTTACTTTGAGGTGGCAACTATTAGGTAGTTTCTTTAGGGTGCTTTTAGGTCACAGATTCAAGTTTACATAGATACGTTTTTTCTATTGGTTTGTTGCTTTAATCTCTCCTGTTTAATTAGTGGGAAAACCATTTTGGAATTTTCTATTATAGTACGTCAAAGGTATAATTATAATATCCATCTATTTGTGTATTTTGGGTTGGTTTGAGGTCACAGATTTTATCACTATGGACAGCCATTATGCATAACAGGAGGTCAAAGGTTCAGCTATCTTTGACACACATTTTGTTACTTTGAGGTCATAGATTTGATTCCTATCCACACCCGTTTCATGTTTTTGTAATTGGCCATAGGTTCAATTCCAGCGACTTACATCCTGTCTTTGTTTTGATGGTTTAAGGCAACCGCCTAAATTCATATGGAGATGCATTTTGTGTTGTTTGAAAAATGGGTTACAGTTTAAACCCTATGGATGCCTATCTTCTGTATTTTTATTACCTTAAAGTCACATTTTACATTCCTCCAAACACATTGCAGGTTGCAGGTTTGATTCCCTCTTCTACTGCATGTTTTTTCCTCCTTTAGTTGGATATGCCAGATTTTGCCCCATTCTACTATTCATAAGGCTTTTTTCTAGTTCATACCCTTTTGTTGTTGGTTTTTCATTTTAAGTCAGAGGTTCAATTCCCAGACATACATTTGCAATAGCAGGTCACAAGTCCAGTAACTATGAATGCCCACTGTGTATTGTTTTGTTTCTTTGAGTTCACATGTTGAATCTATGTGAACAATGATTTTGTGCCTTATGTTCAATTAGCTGAGGCTAGAGGCTCAATCACCATGGATGCTTATTTTGTAATAGGGGTCACATGTTTAATCCCCCATAGACGCATACTTTGTATTTTATGAGATCACAGGTTCAATTCCTGTGGACAACTATTTTGTGTTCTATCATTTTATTAGGAGGTCATGGCTTTAATCTCTATGGACAGATATTGTGTGTTTTTTCTTGTGCTATTTTGGTTATTTGAGATCACAGGCTCAATTTCCCTGGATGCTGATGTTGTAATAGGATGTCCCAGGTTTCATTCTTGCGACTTCCAGTGCCTTTTAATGTTTTGCTGCCTTAAGTTGGATATAACAGATTTTGCCTATTTCAATCACACCTGGTTTGGTAAATTCCCATGTGCACCTTTTTTTAATTGTTACCTTGAGGTCACAGGTTCAAATTTCAAACCCATATTGTTAGTTCAAGGTCACATGTTCAATCCATATCGTCAAGCCATTTGTTGTTCTTTCGTGTTTGAGGGGACATGTTACCCTTTTTCAACCATTTTTGTTATTGTTTTGTTGCTTTGACGTCACTGTTGCCTGCCCTAATGTTGGGTTATTATTTTACTTTGATGTCACAGGTTCAATCCCCATGGCAATGTTCTGTTTTTTATGGTTGCAGGTTTAATACCCGTGAACAACAATTGGTATTTTCATATAATAGGTCTCAGTTCAATCACTGTGGATACACATTTTTTTATTTTTTTGTTTTATTAACACACAGTTTGAACTCCTTTATGCCCCCTTTTTGTGATGTTGTATAATAGGATGTCATGTTATTACTGTTCATGGGTGCTAAATTTTTTGGTTTTCTTTGAAGTTAACTTTTAGTTCACATTTTCAACCTCCATTAAACACCTATTTTGAACATTTCTAATAGGAGGTTGAAGGTTTGATTAACATGACTTGCCCTGATTTTTTAATGTTCTTACACCTTTTATTGGATGTAGCAGTTCTTACCCTCCGCTCTTTTTTTTGATAGTTGAAAACTTGCATAGCTTGATATTTGATAATGGCAGCATTACTGTATTATTGCTCCATGTGCTTGAAAATTATAAAAGCATAGTCACTGTATTATTATTCCATGTTATGTAGGTAGCCAGCTCTTTAGTTTGTCCCTGAGGCTATCATCATGGTGAGTGTAGATTTTGGCCTCTTATAATTTTATAGTTGTCAGGGTTAAATTGCATAAGTTGCAATACACACAACACGCTATTTTTTTTGCTACCTCTTTGCTTGCACAGAAGTCATAGATTTAATCTCCACAGACACCTATTATGTTGTTTTTATGACGAAGGTTGCAGGTTCAATAAGTTTATTCAGTGATTTTGAGTCTTTTTTGTAATAGTAAGTTGCAGTTTTACTCCCCATGGAGACCCATTTCTGTGTTTTTTATAACATGGACTGCAGTTTCAATCAGGCATCCACTGACTCCTATATAATATAGAAACTCTCATGTTCAATCGTCACAGACACCTTTTTTTATTATTAGTAGTGGATCAATCCCTGTGGACACCCATTTTGTGATTTCAGTAATAGGTCACAGGTTCAATCCCTGTGGGTGCTCTTTTGTCTTTATTTTTCCACGTTTGAGGTGACAAGTTCAATCCCATTTTTTTTGGTAATAGGAGGTCACTTGTTCAATCCTCATGGCACCCATTTGGCATTTTCTTTTTTCAAAGTAGGAGGTCACATTACCAATTGCCATGGATACCCACTCTCTACTCTTTTTTGTCAGTTTGATGTCTTGTCAATTTTGTTGCTTTGAGATTTCATGTTCAATGTTCCAAGTAGGATATCACAAGTTCAACTCCTGCAACATCCATTGAACTTTGAATGTTTTCCTGGCTTAAGTGACAAATTGTTTTCTTATCAACATAATACTGCATAGATACTCTTTTGTTTCATTTGTCTTTATTATCTTTCTTGGTTTTTCACCCTGTTGCTTATGATTGACAAGTCTGAGAAATCAAAGTGTCTTTGTAGCACTTACTCAGCATTTTGATATGCTGCAACCAGCCTGAAAGCTCCATGTATCTCTTTGCAACTTGAGAGTACATGTTAAGAATAAGTGAAGTCTTTTAAATAGTTTGCTATCATTAATTTTTTTTAGTAATTAGGCATAGTCTTGAATGGGATTGAAGAAGTCGATTGTATTGTATTACCTGCATGGTACAAGGTTCTTCTTAGTCTTGTGTTTAATTACTTATAAAATTTGCATATAAATCTTTAAATATTCAATGTTACTAATTAGTTTTTTTAACATTGTAAATTTTCCTGATCCTTTGCTTGACTCCCGATTTGGTGTTTTTACAGATAAAGCATGTGCAGCAGGCTAACATACAGATGGATAATGATTTAAGTTCTATATCCATTGAATCTGGTCTGAGCAATAATGAGGACTCCATGCAGCAGCGCTTGCATGAAATTGTAAGGCAAAGAGAGCAGTTGCAACGCATGGAGATAGATCTTAGAGCACAGTTTATTGCTCGGGCAGATGTGATTCGGATCCAAACTGAATTTGATGAGCAGACAAAACAACATGCTAGCATTGTTGCTAATCTCCAGGTACACATAATTTATTCTTTTACTATTTTATGTGGCTTGAGGTTTAACCACTTAAGGTTTACTCCCTCTTCTTTTGTTTACCTCTATTTTGTATTCTATGTTTAGTTTGTATTTCATAACCCTGGGTCATGTTTATGTTGAAGGAAATCTTTGGTCCATTACTATTATGATAAGGGATTCTGCAAATGCTCTATATTCAATTCACTTTTAGGTGCTAGTTTCATGGTTTATCTTTCATGTGAATGTTCCTGTAATAACAATGGATTTGTTTTAGAAAGATACTGGTTTTATTATTTCTCCTCCCCTAATTATGATGTAATAATTAAGGGCAATCTTTATTTTGAGATATACTGCCACTCTTGATTTGGTTCCCTTCTAATAATGGAAAGATTGCTTACAGAATGGTTTGTGATATTCATTTGTTGATTTTGGTTTGGTTGCTGTCTAGAATAATATTTACTGTAATTTGGTTTTATATTACATTAAAAAGGGGACGACTTTTCAAATTGTATTGTTGTTTAATAGCAGCGTTTATTTCATTTAGTGCATTTAACATTGTAGCATTAACTCATCCATGAAGTGTAAAGACCAAATATTTTCAGAAAAATGAGTGAACATCATGTCATTTCATCTAAAGGCGAGTCCTGCAACTTTTGAATTATCAGTTTCCCCGTCAGCTTGGATTATGTTCTAATTTGACCTCATAAGGGTAGGTTATATAAACTTAACATATGCATGATACATCTCAACTGTGTTACTGACCTCCACTAGCTGATTAGTGTTAAACTTACCTTGTCCTCATTGTGTAATTTAAAAGTTGGCATTTTTAGTAGCAAAGAAATTATCACAAGTTTCCAACTTTAGAACTTCTATCCCCCAACTAATCTAAAAACAAATTAAGAAAATCTCGAGGCTTAATTATGAAGTGTAGGATCAGACAGACTTACTAAAATCCTGTAGGCATAATTTCTTAATGGTGAAGAAATTGTTTAACATAAATTTGAACATTCAGACAAACTTATTAGTTATTACACATATACTGTTGCATAAACAAGTAAAATGAATGCTTTATTTTTCTTGTTAGAACAAAATAGTATTGTTCGCTGTTCAAGATAATTAACACTAATCATGGACATGACACTAATTGAAAATTGTGTATGGTATCTGGACATGATTTTCGTCCTCTTTAAGTGCTCTTTTGCCTTTCAACTGAAGAGTTTTTTTCATCTGTTTTGAAAAGTTATAATTATTGCACATGTACCATCTTTTACAGTAAAGTCATTGCCATGTATTTTGTATCTCTAATGTGTTACAGGAGCAAATGTAATTTGTATAAATTTTGCTACTGTTAAGATAAATCCCTATTTATGATTTTATTATATTGGTTATAACAAAGGGTTTCTTAAATTTTCTTATTTAATTTATGTTTTTATTTAAATTCTAGTGTGCATGTTGATCTTGTATGTCTTTCTGATGTAAAAACGAGTAACAAAAATATGGATCATTAACAGGAGCAACTAGAACAAAGGGACCATCATATGTGTGATTTGGAGCAACAGCTAGAAGAAAGGCAGAGACAACTTCATGTGAATCAGATAGAGATCAATGAAGCAGTGAGTCAGGTTTTTCACATTTCGTTTTTTAAGCTCATATTTGTTACCGTTTTCTGATTTCCTAAACAATAACATGCACTCAATATTCTTCTTTGTTTTGTGTTTTTCAGGTATGGGCTAAAGATGGCCTTCTTAGGGAGCAGAATAATGAACTAGCTACTTTACGGTATGGTATATAAATGAATCTGCCTATGTTAGAGATATTCTGAAATGTTTCAAGACGTAGTTCATGGACTTAACATCTATGTGGTGCAAAGTGATGCAAACATTTATGAAACATTGATGCTAAGTGATCAGTAACATTTTTAACCATCATAAGATTTTCAAGTGATCATAAGTTATCAACTATAAATCATCATGACTAGACTCATCATTTTTTGAACTTCAGAAGGGAATGTGAGACTGCACTTTCTGAGCAGAAAGTAACAGCTACACAGTTGGAATCTGAGAGAACACAACATCTTACAGAGTTACAGGATTTGAAGGAACAGCTTCATGAAAAGGAAAGAGAAATCCATGAAATAGAGGAGCAGGTAATGCACATAAGTGTTTTTGAAGGTGTTATTTCTGTACCAATCTGTTTTTAGTACTGCTTTAATTCATTAGCATGGCCATGTAGTAGTAGATAGATTGCGATTTTACATGTGCATTACAATTATCCCGAACTAAGAGCGGAAGAATGAAGGAAATATGAGAATATGGGTAGTTCTATAAACAATACAGAATAAAAAGATGAAATTACAGACACCACCTTTATGGGGGTTAAAATGTCTAAACAGACGTTGCTAAATGATGGGACTTTCAATTAACTTAGAGAACTCAACATCTTGCTTCTTTATTTAACTGTTTTTATTGCTGCTCTTGGCATACCAATATAGTAGTAGAAAGGCTTTGACTGTTTGACATGAACCTTACAATAATTCATAATTAAGAGTGGTTGAATCAAGGAAGTATATGAACATGGTAAGTTGTATAAACAATACCAGAATAAATACAATGAAAATAAAATATTACATGTAGGGAGGTCACAATGTCTGAACCATAGTTACGAGACTTGGGCTCAGCATGGGCTTGGCAAGGGGGACTCGACTCAGGACTTGGCGCCTAGACTCTGGCAAAGTGAAAAACCCAAGAAACTTAGAGATTTTTAAGGATTTGAAACTTGTTTCATGCACCCTTTATTAAATAAACCTTAAAGACACAATAACATCATCAAATAGAAGCTAATTTGATCACATACACAAGTATACGTCGATCACATAAGTATAAATGCAAATTGTAGCTGAGCTACTGAAGGAAATAGCACACTTAGATATATAGTCAAAGACTCAAATGTATACAAAACTCATGGAATATGAAATCCATGAAATGAAATGTTCTAAACAAAAATGAAATATCAAAACAATAACTAGAAGTCTATGGCTCAGAGGAGCCTGCATCCTTCCTATGAATGCGTCTAAGATAGGTCCTGGATGATGCAGCAGCCATAATCTCAAGTTTGACAGCAATTGCCCCAATGGGGTTGAGGGGCAGCGCCCTTTGCAGGGGTCTGGGTGCAATGCCCCCAATGGGGTCAAGGGGCAGCGCCCCTCGTGGGGGTCTGGGGGCAGTGCCCCCGGCACACTCCTTGTCGTGATACATGGTGGGGTCAAGGGGCAGAGCCCCTGCCACCAAGCCCAAATTAAGACCTCCGAAACCATACAAACCTTCATGGCGTACATCATTTTGCATTCACAATAAGCAAAAAAACAAGTTTTAAC
The DNA here is from genome assembly GCA_007115665.2 of Sequoiadendron giganteum. Taxonomy (NCBI): domain Eukaryota; kingdom Viridiplantae; phylum Streptophyta; class Pinopsida; order Cupressales; family Cupressaceae; genus Sequoiadendron; species Sequoiadendron giganteum. The sequence goes on along the minus strand of CM021102.1, from coordinate 677,202,715 downwards.
TTTAAATTTTATGTTGTTTTTTGCACTTTTCAAACCTGCCTGCACGAGTCTGCCTGACGGGACTCACTCAGACTCAGCGAGTCCGGCGAGTTTGAGAGACTCAACAAGTCTTGCCAAGACTTGGCTGAGTCCGAGTCCCCCAGATTCGGCAAGGGTGACTCGACTTGGGACTGGCCAAGTCTAGGCAAGTCCCGTTTCTCTGGTCTGAACAGACCTTGTGGAATGTTTGAACTTCCTATTACATGTCATCTCCCAAAATCTGGAACTGAAATTTGGTATCTTTGTGCTTCTTAGAACATTCAACAGCCCTAGGAAACCACATTCTTCCCTACATGAAGCCATAACAATGATGAGTGGGCAGTGGCTAATGCTCCTCCACCTACTCATGCAGATACATCTCTCACGTGACAATCATGCAACCCCCATTCAGAGTTAAGAGTGCCTGGATTGAGGAAGTATGATAATGGGTTTAGTTATATGTACTGCAGAAAATAAATAGAATGTAATAATTAACACCTACTTTAAAGAGACCAAAATGTCAGAACAGACCTTGCTAAATGTTTCATATTCATATTTACAATTGAAGCCAAGAACAATGATAGGAGTGTTTTTATAAAGAAAACAATACTAGCAACCCATAATTCCTGAAGGAATAAGCCCAAAGAAGACATAACCTACTAAATGTTTCATCAAATGTCAAAATTTTGAATAAATAATAATAAAATGATGCTGCCAGGCTTCTTTATGGGAAGAAATGAATTTTGCTGATAATTTCTACTAGAATTTCTCATGTTGGAGCATCGATATCTCCATCAGAAATTCCAATTCCTGATATCCTTCAAAATTGTCAGGTTTTGATTTTGTGAACCTTACATAATCATTAAAAAATAAAAGGCGAAAGTCTTCATGTTTTTAAATGTCCTGTTCACTTTATTGTGCTCAAATCATTACATTCCATTATTGGAAATCCCAGAAATTGACTCAAAGGCTGAACCTACAACCCATAACTGGAATTAACATTTCACACCATTGGTTGTAAATTTTTAGTAATTTACAGTGCAAACTTATTTGTTTAATCTTGATTTTTTAATCACAGTCCATCTGTATTGCTCTCTTGTATATGGGCATGGTAACTAGAATGATTGTTTGTTGAAATTTGTTTTACTTTGTTTTCCAACTTTGATTCTTATACAAAATTTGCTCTCTATATCTTTTGTATTTTGCAGAGGAGGACTGCACAAGAAATGCTTTTATACAAGGATGATCAGTTACGAGAAACTCAGACATGGCTAGCGCGCTTACAGGAGATGGATGCTATTCATGTAAACAACAGTCATAATTTGCAAGTAGAGCTGAGAGATCGTACTGATCATATAAACCAATTATGGTTAAATTGCCAAAGACAGGTTGGTTCAGAAATGATTTAGTGGATATTTTCTGATGCAATGCTTGATGAGCAAGGAACTCTTAACAGTAATAATGGCAGGAGGCAGTCTTTAAAATTTTCATGTTGTACTTGAGGCTTTTTTAGTTTATAGATATAGGATAGAACTTACAAAAGGGTTGATTTTGCTAAATAGTTTCCACTGTTGGTTTTTATTATGTGCATAGCTGGCAGATCAAGAGAGATATTATTTACAGTCCATACAGCATCTACAAATTGAGTTAGCTGAAGCAAGAGAACAAAGTCAAATTTCCAAGGATAATGCCAGTCTGAATCAGACTGAATCAAAAGAAAAGAAGCAATCATATTCAGAAAACAAAGGGGGTAGTCAATATAATGTAAATGGGGATGCAGTTTCAAAGACAAGCAAAAATGGAAGTACATTGGTGCTGAATAACCAAGCTAAGGCTGGGATGATACCAAATGGCAACATAGATGGAGCTACTCCTCTTATTCTGGTCCGTGATGTGCCTCCTAAGGTAAGCTTTAGGAAGGTTTTGATTGTACAATAAAATGGTTGTTTGTTTTTAATATCTTATGTCCAATCAGATGGTAGAATCTGACAGTGTTTCTGCCAATGTTTTCTTTATGGTTTTAGATAACATGCTATCCTGACAAATATCGCTTGGTTTTCATTCCATAAAATTTTAAAATTATGTTTTAGCATCTAAAACTAAAAGTATGAATCATGTTTTTCACACAATTAGCTAGTATTTAAATGTGAAAGGATCATGGATGTATTGCAAATGCCTTTATTAATTAGGCAACCCAAACAATATAGTGCAAAAAAACTTTAGAGTTATGAGATGTTCTGCACTTTAGAATATTTCACGTGGCTTTTTAGTTTCCTATGCAAACCTCTACAGCACCTCTTAGAACATCTTTGACAATACCTTCAAATTAGGAAATGAATAGCAAATATAGATCCATCTGGTTTAATTCATGCTTATTAAGAGAGTACTGCTGATGATATTATCTTGTTCAAAGCAAGGTGCTTAGAAACACCATCTTGCTTCATCAGAATCCCCTTAGGAGAGTGATATATATTATTTGTCGAATAGTTCTGCAGTTGCACCATTTGTTTTCCAAGAAACTCGTTCATGAGTGTTATGATTTAGCTTAGTCTAGTTGACTGAATACAGATTTGAACAGTGACATTGGTACGCCATTTGATCCAGATATGGAAAATTATCAGAAAGTCTTGGATAATATATGGTTTTCATGCAGCATTTATTGCTATTTTATTAGGTCCCTTTGGAACCCCCTCGTACCTTTATGGGTTTGTTTCGGGTTTGGGTCCTATTGCTTCCTCTTTGGGTTTGTCGAGGGTCCTACCTGGGCACCCTGGGTTCCTCTCTGTGTTGCCCCCAAACCGCACGAGGGGCGTTGCTCCTCAACCCCATTGGGTGCGTTGCTCCCAAACCCTTGTGAGGGGTGCTGATCCTCTACTCCATTGGGATCTCCACTCCTCGATCTCCACCAATCATTAGGATCTCTTGTCATGCAAGACACTTGATTACAATGAGGGGGTGACAAGGAATTAGGATCTAACTCTTGAGTGTGTTGACTTAGATGTCATTGTTGCACAACTTTCTAGTGATCTCTTTAGACGAGGCAGCTTGTATAGTATATGGCTAGTGGAAGTTTCATTGTAATTCATTGTGGTTCAAGTGAAATTGAACCAAATGTTGACTTTGATGGTTTTGATGAAGAGCAATATGAAGATTATTAAATATTGATTGTAATTTTCATTGTGCATTGACATTTGAAAAATCACTAAATTAGTAAATTATGAATTTATGAGTATTTTCATTTTCGCAAATTATGAGGTATTTAAATATTTTGTTTATTGACAATTATGAGAATCACTGTTTTATATTATATATATATTTTTAATAGATATATGTACATATATACATATGAATCTACGTATATATACATATAAATATAAATGTATATATATACATATAATATACATATATATACATATAAATGTACATACATATGTATATTTGTACATACATATGTATAAAAGATCCAAATGAAGCTTTTAACATGGCTACCAATTTCTCTGCCTGAACAGGAAAGATCTGGCCTCTGCAAATCTGTGATTCTACACCCATAATTGACTGATCTTTGTTAGATTAACAATTTCAGCTCCAGTCAAACATGTTCAACAGATTTGACTATGGTTGAATGCCACCCAGTGAATGATTCGTTGATCACTGACCCGGAGATTCTCCTGTAGCTTTCTTCTGACTTTGTGGGACTTTCTACATCTAAATTTTTTGTAGCTATCCTTCAAGGGAATAATTTCTTACCATGTTCATTTTCTTGGACATGTCATGGAACCAGCTTCATGGATTGCTCCTTGTTTATGGCTGCCTTCTTATTGGTTGTCTACTCTTTTGGAGTCTTTTCAATTCTTTTAATTGTAATCATGGCTTAAAGCACACACCGACACAATGTGTACTATTGTAGAATCCATTTCAAGCATACAAGTTTGTAACCTACCCAAGGGCCACAAATATTCTTTCTCCTATACTTAGCGAATTCATCAATACTCATGATTTTAAAATTGTAAATAAAAGTGAGCATGGCAAATGCCCAAAAAACATCTATTCTAGGTGTTAGTCCACAGCAACTTTCAATATGCATTTCAAAATGGGAACAGCCAAATACCAACTCTCAGCAGCGTACTGTTAGACCACCACCATGCAACCAGATCACAGCATTATTAAACCCAGGCGATTGAAATAAAGGAAGATTATCAATAGCAATTACATGATTATCAAATAGGCCGACCCAGATTAAAATAATTGCAGGCCGACTCAGATTAAAATAATTAAATTGGCAGTGACTATTAAAAAAGGGAGGGGGGTCGACTGAAGTAAGAAGAAAGGCAGCGCTTAGAAATAAAAATAACAATTTTAAGTTTTAATCAAAAAGTCGTGACCTTTGAGGGGAGATCTCTATTCCAAGGGGCAAGTCATTTCATTTAGATATGAAGATATAAAAGGAAGATCAATTCCCTTGGGAGAGAGCATAAAGGAAGTGGATGGTAAAGTGAATGAAATTGGAAAAAGGAAAATAAGAAATTGAAACATAAGATCTGTTGGAGATAAGTATTGTTTCAGCAAGAATACTATTGGGAAGTAATTTGAGAATGTAAATTAAGAATAACTATATATATATCATAATTACATAATGATATTTTATTACCAATTAATATAGTAGATTCCTTTAGCAATCTATTTTGAATTTATTGAAGTGTTTTGCAAATAGGGAGGCCGATCAAAATATCAAGTTCACAAGAGATGAAGTATCGACCTTTCCTTTATCAAGTATGCCACCCCTGAGAAGGAGCACTCATGGGCTAGGAGGCGTATGTGTGCTCCTGGGCTTGTCATGCATCTTATCAAGCACATCACCTCGAGATGGAGCACTCGTGGGCCGGGATGCAAATGTGTGCTCTTGGGCTTGATCAAGGAGGATGGAGTGCCTCCAAGGTGGACTAAGAGATGGAGTGGACTTGAGAACCTGCCATGTTCGTGGGATTGAGAGGCGGATGAGTGGTCCTAGGCTTGAGGGACTTCTCAAGTACGACACCCTTGAGATGGAGCGCTTGTGGGCTGGGAGGTGTATGAGTGTTCCCAAGCTTGATGGTCTTCTCAAGTACACCACCCCAAGATGGATGGACAAGGATCCACCCAAGCTATTGCAATACAAGGACAACCATCCTCAAGATTGCAGTTTGCAAGTACTTCAAGTGAATTCCTAATATGATTGGTTATAGGGATATGCTTTGGAATAACCATTAATGATGTTAGGATATTTTGAATCCAAATGTTAATGATGCTATGAACTATAGATCTGACTATTATGATGTTTTAGCTATGCTGTATTGCTCTCAATGTTATAATATTTTGTGTTACTTTGAATATAACCATAAAGTTAATACTTGTTATTACTTATATCAGTTTTTAGTGATTATTGTTTTGCGGGCCTAAATTTAGGAATATCCCAAAATGGGACATTACAAAGGAATAAAATGCAACAACCAAAAATTTAAAATGTGTTATATGCACAAGGAAAATCAGGCTATGGTGTTAATCTTATTTGTAATTAGGGTGGATAGTTCACACCTTGTTTTCATTAATATGAATATTGCATTCACTATGTTGTTGCTCATTAGTTTTAAGTTAAAATATAGCAACATGGAGGGAAGAAACCAATAAAGATAAGGGGCATTCTTGTTATCCAAAACTACTGCATTTTAGTTGTTAGAACTTGTAGGATCTTAGCATAAACAAGTAATTTGTATAACAACAAACACAAGCACAAGATAACATAAACATAATTTGAGAACACCAATGTGGGAAAAACTCCAGCATTAAGAACTCATCATAAAAAGTCAGTTTTGACAAGATAGTTCCCTTTCAAGGGTCTTTGAAGGACACATCTCTGCCAACATTCCCAATAGTACATAATTTAGTGAAATTCAATGACTACATGCAATCTATTCTGGAAAGTTCCGAGTTCAATATTAACATGAAAAAGGAAGATACAATATATAGAAAAGGGAATGTACTATAGATATTAAATATATATCTACTATCAACCTATCGACTACTGTAGAAACAGTAGAAGCCTAAACTAATACAATACAATATAAAATTGACCATTAACAATAGGAATATAATAATAGTCTAACACCCTCCCTTAATGGTCAATCTGTCAAAAACACCAAGTTGCCACCGAAATTTGACAAATTTATCTGGACTCAGAGACTTGGTGAGAATATTTGCAGTCTGATCCGTTGTTGGAACATACTGCAGCTGAACTGATCCGTCTTCTACCAGCTGGCGGATGTAGTGACAATGAAGCTCGACATGCTTGGTACGTTCATGGAAGACTGGATTTTTGGCCGGTTTGAGCACCCCTTGATTGTCAGTGTACAAGGGAGAAGGACCTGCTTGTGACATGTGCATGTCAGAAAGCATTCGACGAAGCCAAACTGCCTCACATGCTGCTTTAACTGTTCCTCGATATTTTGCTTCGGTCGAGGAAAGAGCCACTGCTTGTTGCTTCTTGCTGGTCCATGTTACAACACCTGTACCCAAACTGAATACATATCCAGAAGTAGATTTTCGGTCATCCACTGAACATGCCCAATCTGAATTTTTATAACCAATCAGCTTTGGATCCTAGCATCTGCCATACAGAATGCCAAAATCTGAAGTGCCCTTAACATATCTCAGCACTCGCTTCGCTACAAGCCAATGATCAACTTTTGGAGCTGTCATGAAGCGAGAAATGTAGCTCACTGCAAAACTGATGTCAGGTCTAGTGGCAGTGAGGTAGATGAGACTGCCCACTAGTTGCCTGAATGTCGTTTCATCAACCGAAGGTGAATCAGAGTTGGCTGATAACTTCAACCCCTTCTCCATAGGTGTGGAGGCAGGTTTGCAATCCTGCATCTGGAATTTGGCAAGCAGACTTCGAGCATATTTAGACTAAGAGATAAAGATACCATCAACGGTCTGCCAAACCTCAATACCCAAACAATAATGGAGAAGCCCCAAATCTGTCATGTCAAAAGCCTGACACAAATCGTGTTTGATTGCTGCAATCAAATGTGCTGAACTGCCAGTAATGATCAAGTCATCAACATAGACAACAAGAAAGAGAATATCATCACCAAAGTGTTTGACATACAAATTAGTGTCAGAAGGGCTGCGCTGAAAACCATGATCAACCAAATACTGATCAATCTTGGTGTACCATGCACGGGGAGCCTGTTTCAATCCATAGAGTGCTTTCACGAGCCTACATACCTGATGTTCCTTTCCGGCAACCTTGAAACCAGGAGGCTGCGTCATGTAGACTTCTTCCTGCAAATCACCATTGAGGAAGGCACTCTTAACATCCATCTGATGAATTGTCCATGCGAATTGGGCTGCAATAGCAAGAAGAAGACGAATTGTGCTCATCTTGGCAGTAGGAGCAAAAGTCTCTTTGTAATCAATGCCCTCTCGCTGTGTGAAACCCCGAGTGACTAATTTGGCCCTGTATTTATCCAAAGTGCCATCTGCATGATACTTGACCTTATAAACCCATTTGCAGCTAATAGGTTTCTTCCCAAGAGGAAGATCAGAAAGAACCCAAGTGTGATTCTTCAGAAGACTATGGTATTCAGACTCCATAGCCTTTTCCCACTCTGGAATTCCTTTAGCCTCGGAATATGTCTGAGGCTCATAGATGCTGTGTAGGTTGGCCATAAGAGCAAAATTGACTGTGTGGGGCTGCGTGCTCTTGCTGCGAGCTGATCTACCCTCAATGAGTTCATCATTGTGAAGATCTCCGATAGTCTTGAGCCACCATTTAGGCCGATGAGTAGAAGTACCAACATCTAAAGTAGGAGAAACAACATCTGCTGGGATGTCTGGAACAACGTCATCTGGATGTGAATCCTGAGGAAGATCAGGTGGTGCTATATCATGACCGGTAGACTCCTCATCTTCAGAGTCAGAATACTCTGAAGCCCTCCCATCAGGGGAACCAAGAGGAAGACGAACACCATCATCAGGAACCTGCATAGGCTGATCCTCAGTGCTGGTAGTAGGAACAAATGGACCAGTAGTCTCATCAATCACAACATCACGACTGAATATGAGACGATCTGTCTCCACATCAATCCACCTGTATGCCTTGTGATTGTCGCTGTAACCAGTAAACATAAGCTTCTGGCTCTTGGAGTCCAACTTGGCACGCTTGGCGTCTGGAATCCATACATGAGCTGTAGAACCAAAGACTTTCAGATTGCCCACTTTAGGCTTACGTCCTGACCAGGCTTCTTCTGGAGTCATCTTCTTAACGGCCTGTGTAGGTGACCGATTCAGGAGGTACATGGCAGTATAAACTGCTTTAGCCCAGTATTTCTTAGGTACATTCTTGTACTCTAGCATAGAACGAGCCATTTCAGTAATGGTGCGATTCCTACGTTCAACGACACCATTCTGCTGAGGGGTGTATGGTGTAATGAGTTGGCGTTTGATGTCGTGTTGAGCACAAAAAGTAGAGAAGTCAGTTGAACAAAACTGCCCCCCATTATCTGACCTTAGAGTAACAATGTGAGAACCTGATTCTTTCTCAACCAAGGTCTTATATTGCTGAAATGTATTGAACACATCTAATTTATGTTTCAAAAAATACACCCACATTTTTCGACTGAAATCATCAACAAATAATAAAAAGTACCTGGACCCAATAACAGATGGAGTGTTCATTGGTCCACATACATCAACGTGAACCAATTGAAGTACCTTGGAGGCTCGCCAAGAATCACCATCCGAGAATGGTGTCCGATGCTGCTTCCCAGCTTGACAGGCTCCACAAACTCCATTATTTTGAGTTTGGATCTCAGGTAGACCAGCAACCAAACCCTCCCGAGACAGTTGAGAGAGATAGTGCATGTTCAAGTGCCCATAATGTTGATGCCAAAGTTTGCTGATGGAAGTACTTTTTGTTGCCAGGGCGTGCTCTTGAGAATCACCGGAATCAGCAAGTCTATACAGACCATGATCCTCAAGTCCCATGGCAATCGTAGTACGTGTCGCCTTATCAACAATGCTGCAAGTGGATGAACTGAAGATAACATCCAACTGAGGAGAATGCTTCATGATCTGGCTAACAGAGAGAAGATTATGTTCCATGCTTGGAACATAGTAGACATCAAGAAAGAGTAGATTTCTTCCTCCAGAATGAATCTGAACATTTCCCTTACCAACAACTATGTACTCTTCGCCACGTCCAAAGATCACTGAATCAGTGAATGGTTCATATTTGGTGAACCAATCTCGACGATGAGTAAAATGCCGAGAAGCCCTTGAATCAATATACCAGGCAGAAGATTGGACTGGATCTGCAGTTCTCTTGGCCATAAAAGCATAGAATGCAGACTCTTTCTGCTCAGTGTGCTCCGCGACATTTGCCTTTTGTTGAGACCCTCCCTGCTTTTGTTCAGAAGCCATCCGAATGCGACAATCAGCCTTCATGTGACCATATTTGTGGCAATAATTGCACTAAACGTTCTTTTTCTTCTTGCTGTCCTGAGAAGAACCAGAGCTTTTCGGCTGAGAAGATTGAGCCTTCCCTTTGTTCTTAGCAGAAGATTTGACAAAGAACGCTTGCTTTGTGGAGGTGGAACTGGTATTGCTTCCAAACTGTTGTCGCCATCGATCCTGCTGCAAGAGCTTGGTGCAAAGATCTTCAAATTTGAGATCAACATTGGTGGAGGTGATATTCAGCGTCTCGATGAAATGCTCATACGAATCCGAAAGACTCTTCAGAGTAATGACGACCATGTCTTCTTCCTCCATTGTTTGACCAATCGCCTCCAACTGATCACGAATGTCCTTAATCTTCGTCATATGTTTTTGTAAGGACATTTTCTCATCCATCATGATGGAAAAGAGCATGTTCTTGAGAAAGAACGCTTTGCTCTTGTCGGAGGTTTCATGAAGGGCCTTCAAATGATCCCAAATTTTTGGAGCAGTTTTGCCAAACGGTACCTAAGGTAGCTACTCATCTGTGACTGAAAGTTTGATGAGCATGACGGCTTCTCGGTTGCGTTCATCCCATTTGTCTTGGTCCTTGCCGACTACAGTGGGACGAGCTGAGTTCCCCAAAACGATCTGATCGAGGCAACGATATTCGAAGATCGTAATCATGCGCTGCTTCCAGGTGTTGTAATTCTTCCCGTTGAACTTTTGGCTGCTTTCAAGCATTATGTTCGTCAAAGATGCCATCATGTACCCTAAGGTCGAACTGGTGAAGGCAAAACAAAAACAAAAAACGCACAAATTCAAAGATGAAACCCTAGCACGGATTTCGAGGCACGTTGATGACGAAATCCAAAAAATTTGAAGAGTACCCAAAAAAGAATGTTGAAAACCCAAAAAAATTTGTCAACACTCAGTGGCACAAATTTCAAGGCACGAAAATCGAGGTACCTAGAAAAAACGAAGGACAACCTAGTTGAGATCGCAGAAAACCCACCAGGAATATGTAATTAAATTTTTTTTTTGACCTTAGATGATTGAAATAATCTCAAAACCCTAGTCGGCTCTTTAAAAAAACCACGATTTTATGAGAAATGTGAAAAAACACGGGCACAATAAGCACAAAAAATCGCGTCCAATAGGAAGATCTTCGGCGAAGGTAGGGCATTAAAAATTCGACTCTAAGAAACCTTCAAAAACGCGTCCAAAGAGCATAAACAGGGAAAAAACGTGAGTTGGAAGAATAGAAAAACGCAGGTTTAAAAACGCAGAAACGTGGCCAGAAAGAGACGTTAAAAAAACGCGGCCAAAGACAGGTAATAGAACGTGAGAGCAGAAGGAAATCGCGCTTGCAAGTCGCACTTAAAAACGCGGCCAAAAATGCGTCACACAGAAGTCGCGAAAATGCAAGTAGTAAGAAATGCGGGGCAAGAATGAAGAACGCAGGCAAAAACCAAAAAAATCGCGTCTAGCCACGATTTTACAAAGCCCACGATTTCTTCAGCAAGGGGATCACGATTTCCAGACTAGGAAAGCACAAACGTTTTCAACAGCACAATTTTTTATTTTTTTTTCCAAAACTCAGAAAATTCCTTATGAATTTAATTGGAAAAATTTGAAAACGAATTCTAGCTCTGATACCATGTTTTGGAAAGTTCTGAGTTCATTATTAACATGAAAAAGGAAGATACAATATATAGAAAAGGGAATGTAATGTAGATATTAAATATATATCTACTATCAACCTACCGACTACTGTAGAAACAGCAGTAGCCTAAACTAATACAATACAATATAAAATTTACCATTAACAATAGGAATATAATAATAGTCTAACACAATCACCTTCTCTCAAAAAACATGCCATTGCACTTATACCTTTAATTAATTGCCTTAGTGAAATTCAATGATTACATGCAATCACACTCTCTTAAGAAACATGCCATTGTACTTGTACCTTTAATTAATTGCCAATAACCCTAAGGTTTAGCATGACTGGAATACAACTCTCAAGAGAATCCTATCTCTCGCATTCCTTCTTGCCCCCCAAAGGATGTATTTCTTCATAGCTTACATAATACATCCAAAGGAACCTTCTCAAGAAACAATAAATGGAATTCTACTGCTAAATGCAAATAATCATAGGACTTAGAATGACTAAAATACAATTCTCATTGTGAACTCTCCCTCAATCATTTCCTTGAGCTTTCTTCCTCCTCAATGGAAGGAAGAAGCTTCAAAGGGTATGAATTACTAAGAGAAAGAACCTATTGGCATCTACCCCAATGATTGTATTTATGCTAGAAGGTTACATGAGTTGGCAATGAATGAAAGTGATGCTTTCCACGTGTTGGAGGAGAACTATGTCAAGCTTTCGGATGAAGTTTCACTTTTGTCATTTTGTCCTATATGGGACATGTTTGATAATGGTCAAACCTGCCAACTTTGCATGGTTCAATCATGACGAGTTCAACTGTGATTGAACTTGTTGAGTGAAGACATTCTTCCACTATTTCCTTTGTTTCCTCCTAACTTCATGTTTTTCTGTTTATCTGTCTATATGAGCATTTGTCCAAAAAAGTTAAGATCATCTCTACCATTTCAAAGTAGCCATGTATATCTATGTTGAACTCTTATATCTACCAAGTAAATTAAATTTGATCAGCTGTGTTTTATCTTTTGATGTTTATCTAGACTGCATATTTTCTTGAAGGCCTTCATGAGGAGACCTCCATCTTGTCATCGCTGATTGGGACAACTCTACCCTGCCTTTTCACATACCATTTTGGACTCACTACATATGCATCCATGAGAAAAGGGGTGTGCAATTTCTCCCACTTTTGTTGACCAATTGGCTGAACATGCATGTGGTAGAACTCTAGGTTGGGGGCTCTCTCACCATTGACGTCCTTCATTTGGCCAGTTATGTCAATAGTGCAGTTGTAGATCTCCCCAAGACTAAGATTTTCAGGATTCCCATATTTGACAATAAGGAAAATTGAGAATACAAAACAAGTGATATGATGTGTCTGATGATAGTGAAAATGATCATAATAATGCCAAGGAGGTGTGGTGTTTGCAAAATCAAAATGTGCATCTCCCTTGCATCTGCCACAACCTTCTTGATCCTCAGTTGTGTTGATGTCCTTTTGTGCATTGTTCATTGCATTCACAGTACAAGGGATCCAAAAGATATTACTCTGCTGGGATGCACACATATATTGCATGGGACTTGAGGATTGACCTCCTTAATGTCATTTCTTACAATATGGAACTGAAACTTTACATGCTTTTTTTTTTCCAAGTGGTCAATTGCCTAAAGGAAGTAAGACCCATCATTACATGAATAATATTGAAGGGTGGGCAATGTCTAATAAATGCCAGCTATTTATATTGCTGCTGCAGCCATGTGAGACTAATATGGTCTTCATCTCCTTAATTTGGTCTTCATCTCCTTAATTAATACATTCACCTTGGAATTATGTTTGTCCAAGTTCGTGGCACAAAATTTTGTCTCCCAGAAGCCACACAACTACAATTTGCTTTGAATACCTTAGTCATAGCCTTCTTGAAGTAAGGAGAGTGAACAATGTGGAACACAATTGACAAAAAGAGTTTGTGAAGGTCACATTTTCTGCCTTGTGTAGAGCCAATAAGTTATATATATCCATAATTGGATTGAAAGTTGAACTTGTGGCCCTTATTTTACCCTTAGGCTCCACTCAACTTGCCTCAAAATATGGAAGTGGACCTATAGGAAGTGTGGGACTAGAAACCTGCTTGGAAGTCCTAAATGAAGGGGTTGATGCAGATGAAGTGGATAAATCTTCTTGAAACAACCCAAATTCTTCCTTTTGATCAAGTGTGAGCTCCTCACAAGCTCCAATCTCTTTGACAGTGACTTGAAGATAATGTGCATTGACCTTGGTAATGCTGCCATGGTAACCAAGAGAGCAAATATTGCATTTCCAATGCTGACTGGCCCCTTGCACTAGTAACTTTGTTTGTATCACGATCGTGAGTAATTGTTGCAAAGGATTCTTTTGGCTAAATGGCCCCTTGGCCTATTGGGCCAACAAATTAGAACATCAATCAAACTTCTCTGCCATCTCTTCCATTTCCTCGTAATTCTCATAATGGCAAATTCTCTTTGGCATTGCAAAATGAAAATAACAAGAAACAAAAAACAGCAAGATGTACTAAAATACATGTTCAGCCCATTTAAGGTGCATTTTTTAATGTTCAACTGCAAAAAGATAAAAACCAGCATTTAGGGCAGGTGCCAAAAAGAAGCACTAAACAGAAAAATGTAAACTCATTCATCTACACAAAAAGGAAAAGACAAAAATGTTTTTCATTCTATTTTTAAAATGCAGACAGCATTTTTTTTTTCTACAGATTACCAATGGACAATGAGATTGTTTTGATCAATGGTGCAATGTATTGAAAAATCAGATTTGAACGAATAACCAACTTTGAAGAAAAGAAAAAGACTCTAGCTTTTAGTTAGGCATTTGCAAAGAAAAAAATCAATTGACGAGTAATGTTCATACCAGGCTTTGCAAGAAGACTCCTTTTCCTCTTCGTCTCCTTTCCTTTTCCTTCAATTATTTTTTTCTTTTATTCTCTTTTGGTGATTTTAAAGGAGTAACAGACATGAGTTTTAAATGTTTTTTGGTCGGGTGGCCTTTGTGGGCCTCTCTTTTTAGGATTTTAGTTTATGTATATAGATATATGGTTTTGCATTGTTTTGAGAGTCCAGATTTTTATTACATTTTATGAAGTCTAGACATGTATGCTCTACATGTGTTAGTTGGTGTGATATGTATTCTTTAAACTTTTAGTTAGTATTTTGTTTGGCCTTTTAAAGCATGGTGATTTTAATAAAGCCTCATAAAACTGCTCTTCAAGGTGGAGCATGCTGCTGGACTACCTGTTTCACCATCTCCAGTTTTTGGCATGGGTGCTGTTCTTCCATCTGATCCAATGGGAATGATGCACCCATTTGGAGTGCATCAACAAAGCATTCCACAAACTTTACAACCACCTGCTGCGCAGGTCCCTCCACCTCCGTTTGGACAGTTTCAATCAATATCTGCCATTGTTCCTCGCCAAGAAGTTCTGACTCCACAACATCAACAGGTATGCTTGTTGCTAGTTTTGAAAATTTCGGCTCCTATGATTAATAATTATGCTGAGAGGTGTACTGTGTAACTACAGTAGCAGCAAATGGGTTGTAATAGTGTGAGTGTGTTAACAAAAACTCCTTCACTGCTGACATATTGAGTGGGTGGCCCAAAAACTGAAAACTATTTAAAAAATTTAATTACAAAAACTAAATACCTTTTACAATTAAATTAATATTATTATTTATAATTAATATATAAATATTCTTATAATATTTAAATATATTTTCGGTATTGAAATATTTAAATTATATCATTTACATTATATGCTGTATTTAATATAATAAAATAATTAATAACCATGTAAATAAAAATAATCTGTACATGAATTAATAAATAACTTAAATAATGGAATTGTTATATAATATTAATCAATATAATAATTACTATATATTAGTTTTTTTTGTTAGTAAACCTGAGTTAGGCACCGAGGAGCCACAAAAATTGAGCATTGAAGCCTGGATCCTGGTTTGAGTTTACCAAATCCATCCAAAGATACAATTTGTCTATCTTGATATTATCAAACCACACATTTGATCTCAAACTCTCAAATCCATCTCGATTTTATCAACTAAAATAATTAATTGAGCACCTTTTGAAACTCTGCTATACCATTTTAATATGGGATCTTCAGATCATCTTGCTTCCACCAGTGCCATTTCTATTTGGAGAATCTTTCCTCATCTTTCTTTGTACTGTTATCCACCCATAAGGATGAGTGGCATGGGCTTCATGAGTTGAGGTTGCCAGAGTTGGATTGATTCCGGAAGAAGGAACTACCATCTTTGTTGGAGTATCAGACAGCTTACCTGTAACAATTGGAGGGACAATAGGTTCAAGAGTAGGAACCCTAGGAGAATTGGCAGACTCAAATGAGGGCCCTACTAGCATGATCTGTAAGGGAATCAACAGATCCAGAAGAGGAAATGTTTGTGGAGGCTGATGTCCAGCCCTAGCTCATCAAGTAGCTAACTTGTCTTTGCCTAATATTTAAATTATATCTTTCACATCATGTCATGTGTAATATTATAAAATAATTAATAGTTATAGAAATAAATAATTTATATATAAATAATATATAATTATATAATAAATGTATCATTTGATTAATTAATATTTATAATAAATTAATATTAATTATATATGAATTAATAATATTAATATAATTATTATAATATCATAATAATAAATTATTTAATTAACTATAACTAGTATAGATATCTTAAATACATCTATCTAAAAGATGCTGAGAGATATCAATCTAGAGGTGTGCCTATCTAATCTATGTAAAAGATTCAATAACGGTGCCTAATATATAAATTATATCTTTCACATCAAGCCATTTGTAATATTATATAATAATTAATAGTTATATAAATAAAATTATGTTGTTAATAAATTAATATTTAATTTTTAATTATAATCAATGTTTATAATAAATTAATAATGATTATATATTAACCAATAATATTAATATAATTATTATAATATCATTTGATATATATAAATTAATAAATTATTATTTAATTAATTATAAACTAGCATAGATATCTTAACTACATCTAACTAAAAGATGTTGAGAGACATCAATCTGAGGTGCCTATCTAACCTAAAGATTCAATAAAGGTACCTTGATAGTGATATCTCTTGGCATCTTTAAATGCATGTTTAAATCATCTGAGGCTGGTACGATTCTTTGAATTGGAAACATTGTTTTTGACATTTTACCCTGTGTCTTTCAGCCAACTCATCAAACCCATAATTACATACATCAAATTCAGCCTTCACAAGTTCAGAGATTTTCACCAAGACAGCAATCACATTCTAATTTTCAAGTGAATATGAAATCTCAAGTGCTGCATTCTAAGCATCAAGATCTGCAGACACCCTCTCAGCATGAGCAGGCAGGGGGTGATATGGTGGATATGCAGAAAGAGCAGCAGGTTAGTATGTGAGTCGTTAGTCATTTGGGATTGCTTTAATTTACTCTACAGTAAAAGTTGGCTTTCGGCACATCATGGTTTTTACTAAGTTTTCTGTGATTATAGACAAACAATATGTGTGATCATTGCAGGCACAGAAACCGAAAGAAGAAAATCAAGAACAAAACATGTCTTCTATTATTCAGCAGGAATATAATGAACATCACCATCAACCACAGGAAACTTCAGGACTACAGAAACTGGATCAAGCTTGTCAGCAGGACCCACAGGTAAAAAAGGCTATTGGATATTTTAGGTACAGATACTTTTATGTAGCTGTATAAATTTGGAATATAAGTTAACTCTGAAGGATGTTTTGGATTAGGCAATACCAATTCATTCATCCTTCCAACCTTTGGAGCAGAGTAGAAGATTGGAACAGCAGCAGTTGCCATCATTTTCACAACATCAGATCAAGCAATCAAAAGCAGAGTTGGGAACTCAAGACATCGAATATGAATCTCAGCATGTTACACATTCACACGATAAATCCGTGAATGCGGAGCAATTGGGTCCAATTTCTCGAGCACCTGTTTCTGCATCTCCAAGTTCTTCGTTTGGAGGTTCAAGTCATTTTCACCAGAGTGTATCTGATTGTAAACCTCACTCAGAATCTGGTGATATTCAAAGTTCTCCAGTACAATCGCCACAGAAATCTTTGGCATTGGATGGATATGGCAAGGTGTCTGACCCAGCTCTTTTAGATGAGAGGTCATTGTTGGGATGCTTTGTTCGGGCCATTCCTGCAGAAGCCAGTGCTCGTATCAAGATCAGTACAACTGTAAGTATTCATTTTAATATTAGTAAGAATATTGGTTAAATTTTTTTTAACACATCTCAAATAAATACTCAATCTTTACAACTTGTTTATTGAAAGGAATGCCCCACCCCAGGGTTGTGTGCATGATCTGAGATGGGGAGACATCTCTAAGACAGACGTATCTCTGAGATGCCCAGTGATATGAGTGAGTTATTAAAGTCACTGCGTGCACCCATGCTGAGTTGGCCCCCCTTACCTGTGTCTTTTTCACCACAAATTATAGCGCAAAAACATCTCAATGCCTCTCTGAATTGATCTTCTAACCAACCCTAAGCATCTTGCCCACTTGTGTGTGAGAAATCTTCATGGGACCACTTCATCCTCAAATTGGTCTCACAATTGTGTGGGCAAGGTAGCGGGGGAAGATTCATCATCCAGGATCATTCCATGTTGCATAATTTTAACTTACCTACTGAAGCTTGGTGCCGTGTACCTTCTGGAACAATTAGCAACCCTAAGAAAATAAAGGCATTCTTTACATGTGACTATAAAATTGATGAATAGGCAGTATTGTTCACCCATATGACATCAATGCAACCCTTTTCTCCATTAAGAAATCAACTAGTAAATAGCTCCCTTTTGGAAGGTAGTGCTCAAGTTGGTTGCACTTAGAGGAACACAACGTGGATTTGCTTTGCATGCCTCAAAGAAGGTGTCCTTGTAATATAAAGGTCAAACAATATCAAATAGGTTACTGTCCTTGGAATATTGCATATTTGATACTGACTCCTCTCTGAATTGCTTGGCTTATTTGCATCAAGATTCCTTGAAAACTGCCACAGTGGATTTGTTTTTGTAGAGTGGCCGCTTGCATATTTGGTCAACATCTTACATTGCAGAGTGCCTCCTTGCATAATTGGTCAACATTTTACATGGCAAATGAAAGGCCAAAGCACTCCCCCAATTTAAATTTCAGTTTGAGTGTCTTCAATTATATATCTCAATCATGCAAAACAAAATGCAACCCTTAATTTACAAAATGTATATTCATCTATAATTATAATAATATTATTAATCATTATTACAAATGAAAAAAAGTGATTTTCAGTATATTCAAATTGCAAAAGAATCAAAGCAAAAAAATGATGTTTAGCACATTGGATAAAGCATTGTTCTCTGGTCGGGTGTGCTGAAAAATTTGATTTACCACATCATTTATTAATCTATATTTGTAAAACAAAAGAATATGTGTAATGCATTTCTGCAAGTTTCTGTTGCATTAGCAAATATCAAGAAAATCAAAAAATATACTTGCAAAATGTGTTGACCTCCCTCTGTGTGTGAATTCTTTTTTTTTTTTTTTTTTTCTGTTGACCTCCCTCTGTGTGTGAATTCCTCTTTTTTTTTCTCTTTAACTCCTCATCTTTCTTCATATCTTTTTCTCTTTCTCTTTTTTCTTTCTTTCCAGTTTTGCAAAATGATGTGGATTTAGGATTTGGTCAGGTTGCATTAGGGAGGAGGGCTTTGGTTCCCCTACCTCCCACCTCCCCCATGCATATATAGTTACATAACAAGATAGATTAGGGACCTAGAAAATAGTGAGTCCCCAGGTCATTGCAGATATCTGAGGTGCCATGCTAGGTTTGGGGTGATGATCCTTTTGTATGCTGCATAGTAGAACTGGATGTAGAACACTTACAATGTGCCAATCTCATGCTTCTTTCTGTTCTAGCAATTGTGCTATAAGTAGGCCATCTTTTATTTTTCATAGATCTAAAACCTATTACACTTCTTGCGATGAAGGCCCTAGATGTAGTCTTCTTGAAGGTTCTGACTTATTATCCTCGACTGCTTTAACAGTTAAACTATTCACAAAGTGCATGCTCTTGATGGCTTTTTACTGCTATGTTAGGGGTCAAGGGGATGGCAAACGAACCTTCATATGAATAAACCGTCACCAGTTCTGTTTAATAAATCTTTGACAGTCAAGCCAAAAACTTATGTTCAAACAAGGATGGCAAACGAACCTTCATATGAATAAACCGTCACCAGTTCTGTTTAATAAATCTTTGACAGTCAAGCCAAAAACTTATGTTCAAACAAGTACTGCAAAATGAACCACAGACAAACATGGTACAACAAGTTACGTTTCATCTAGAAGCAAAAGTCAAGATCCATAAGATTAATGGCAACTCTGATGATGTGAAGTATACTTCAAGGTTTACCCTAAGATCACTGATGCAAACAAGATTGTGGCAAAAGATGCACATATGGAAGGAACTGCACTATATTGATGGTAGAATCATTAGAAATGCCTGATATCATAGACAACAAAGATGATTTGACCATTTACTTGGACACTTTCAAATTCACAAGTTGAATTGTTAGCATGATGGCTTTAGCTCAAACAACTTCAAGGTCAATCAGTTCCTTGAATTGTTAAACAAGGTAGAGGTCAAGTAAGAAATATTAGATTTGATAGAGGTACTTAAGATCAATTCAAAGGTTAATGTCATCCTCATGGGAAATGGAGTAGTTGTTTCTCTATTTCTCACCAAGGATTCGAAACGTTGATGCAAATTTTTTTGACACAAACTAATCCAGAAACTCTTGCAATAATCCATATGGATTGTGGAAATCTATTGTTACTAAAAGAAGGAAATTCTCACAAGGGTATATTTATTTCTTCTACTTTCGGTGTTAACAAAGAAATAGCTATTTTTAATGTGGATTCTTGAAACAGGTCTATAAAATAAAAATTAACTGCTGAAAACAGGATCGAATTTTGTTTTCCTTTCTAATTTTGGTTCCAACACTAGTGTGCTTCCTCCATGAAACTTTCTGACTCCAAGACTGTTCCCAATCCTAGTGGCAGGTTGAAGGGTTCATCCTAACCATCTTCATCTATTGGTAAGTGAAAGTACAAGTAGATCAACTATCATGACCGTGCCCATTCCACTAAAGAACACATAGTGGTACAGGCCGAAATTACAATCTTTTAGATTCTACGTTTTGATTCTCAACTATCATGAGTATGCCCATTCCACTGAAGGATGCATAGCAGTACAGGCTACATTCATTTCAATTCTACATTTTAATTCTCAAAGCATGCCAAAATGAAATTCCTCTACAATCATCGATTCTACATTTAGATGACTATATTAAACCATATTACATTTTGATTCTCAAAGCATGCTAAAATTCACACCACATTTAAATATCCTCTGCCATCCAAGTTTTAAGGAGTGCTTTTAGTTTACCATGATTTATTTACTGTAAACATCAGATTTTATGAATTTGGATAATTTCAGTTGATCACATTTATTCTTTAAAGAACAGGTGTGAAGGAGTAAAATTAGAATCTCAAGTGTTTAAAATTATCTCACAAGATTTAAAAGAATAAACATGTTGCCCCAAAGTTATTTTGAGAAAGGTGGGGTTTAGCAATAGGATAATCTATATAAGTTTACATAGCAATGGAGAGGCATTATTTGATAACAATTGCTGTAGCCATATCTGTGCCACTGCTGAAGATGGGTGAGCACTAATTAAAGATACGGAGGTACTAATGAAATTTGAAATTGTGGCTAAGCACAGCTGTAGAGGGGCCTACTACGGCCATGATATGTTGGAGAAATGACTGGAGGTATCTAGCTTTTAGGTTTCCTGTTGTGGTTTATTGCATCATCTTGCATTTGGCAAATGGTTCAACTAGAAGTTGCCATAAGACCCTTTATTTCAGACAATTAACATGATGGTGCATAGATCAGTTCCATATATTCCATATCTTAATCTTCATCCCATGGAAAAAGATGAATGGGGAATCTTACCCTTTCAGAAATAGTTTAACTGCTAACATGATTATGCACAGGCCATTTCAATAATTCCATTTTCTTTTGTCTACTCAAACAATTAAATGAGCCCCATTCCCCCTTAACATGAAGAGAGCTTAATATAACGATATTTGAAAACTTCAAAACAAAAAAGGTTTGGAGTGTTCAACTGGATTTTTCCATTCAGAAAATTTGCTTTGGATTGGATTTGGACTCTGGACCAGATCCTGCCATCTTGTAACTATGCATTGCTCTATAATTCATATATGTGTTATTTATGCCTTTAAAGGTGGATTATGTTAATGCTTGTTATGTGCATTAGTTACTATCAGATGAATGCTAATTCTTTTTGTGGTACATTCATCTTCCACATTTATGAGAATAAATTTTTGTCTAATATACATTCTCTCTTAGGTAAGTGGACATGAAATTTTTTGTGATTTTTAAAAATTTATCTGTTTGCAGTTACCAAACAGACTGGGAAAAATGCTTGCACCTCTTCACTGGCATGATTACAAGAAACAGTATGGACGACTGGATGAATTTGTAGCTTCTCACACTGATGTGAGTTGCATCTATTTAGTTGTTCTTTGCAGTTACCTTTTGCAGTCAAAATCTTGTGTTCTGACTGTAAGATTGTAATGTTTGCATGTGGTTTCAGTTGTTTATCATTGAGGGGGACTTTATTCATCTACGGGAGGGAGCCCATGCTACAATTTCTGCAACTACTGCTGTAGCAAAAGTTGCAGCTGCAGCTGCAGCTGCAGCATCTCCTTTTGGAACAGCAAGAATGCCAACTATAGCAGTAACTCCCGTAGCACAGTCTCAGGTGCATCGTTTAAGAAAGGGCATATTTATTAATTCAAAGGATGTCAAAGTCTCTTCCTTAGATCCATCATCTATGGTGCAAATGGTTTCCAATACTTCCAATCAGTATACACATCTGCATGGTGGGATGTTGAAACAAAGTCAAAGTTCGGCATCAAGGACGTCAGTAGTTAATGGAAACATTGGCCAGAATCCTGAGGTAAATCATGGAGCTACAGAAAATTTGCCTGTCAATTCCAAAGAAGATGTTCTTAAGGCAGATGGTTTATCCATAAACACTAGACTCGATGGGTTGGCTATAAACTCAAATGCTGCATCTGTGGGAAACTTTGACAAGGCAGTTACAAATGGTTATAAAAATACAGGGGCAAGTAATGGGAGAATTGGAATGCCCTTTGGAAGGCAAGGAAGGTGCGTGATATTTACTCTAGATTAATGTGGAAAAATTCAATAATTGCTTTCTTGTTGTAATTCTTTAAATTTGCATTGTACCTTCATAAAAGTGAAACTTTTATTTTAATTTATCAGATTTCCAGGATCTGCATCCTACATTAAGCAAGAATTTGTTAACAGACCTCAGACACAAGAGAGTCGTATTACTAGAATTGATCCTTCAACTGCCCCAATCAGGTAACATCCTTTCAATTGTCAGTGCAACAATTTTAACATCTGTTTTAGCATATTAAGATTTGCGGGTTAGAACTTAGATTTCATACAGTTCATAACTTATCTTCAAATACGTGTTTTCTTTCAGGTGATGTGTGTGTTACATAAGTTGAGATTTATGGTTCAACGCCTTAAAAATTTATTCTGCAGCAAGTGGAGTTCGTGGGCATTTGATTGGACCTATGGGCTTTTTACTTTTGTTGGCTCTGTAAACATCTTGAGGCCAATAAATATTGCTCAGAAAGAGTTGCTGAAATGATTTTGTTATGTTGGGGAATCCCCCTACAGATTGTTTGCTGGACAGGATATGTTTGAGAAAGCTGTCCATGCTGCAATAAGAACTATTTGGCTTTTGGAATCTTATGATCAATTGCATTGGTGCTTTTGCAGTGTTAATTTGCTTTCTTGTTTTGCCATTCAAGATTGGGTTTCATTTTGCAATCTATATGAAGAATTATCTCTTCATCCATTTTCTTTTTTGAACTAAAATTAATCTGAATTCCAATGTATTCTAATAGCATGCCACCATCCGTTTTCTTTCAAAGGTGAAAATAATCTATAACTATGGTTGTGATTGCACTTACAGAAGGCTCAAAGAATTTGAGCCATATGTAGGAATAGCTTTGCATTTTGATTTTGTATGCAGCTTTTGTTCAGTGGCTGTTTCAGGTTCTTTTCTAAAACATGTAGAATATATATTAAATAACTTGTCCATGAATTTATGGGTAACATTGTAACATTCTAATCTGAAAATATAGTTTCCTTGTGTGTGAAGACTAAAATAATTAATGACAAATTTTCATTTTATTTAGAAAGTAGAAACCGTAAACACTGAACACTGAACTTCTTTTATGGCAAAAGCTCTACTCTACCCTCCAAAGCCAATATTTGCCATTGGCATTAATGCTAAAATTCATCACCAGATCAGGTCAGGAATTTAGCTAGACATTGACACTGGCTTTGGCAAATGTTAAACAAATGCAGAGAAAAAATTCGGAGTGTGTAGTGCTTGGAACAAAGAGCTATTTTCATGATATATCACCTCCAAACTCAGATTACTTTTGGCTACTGCTAGGTATTTCATTACGTTTTTTACCTTTTTTTATGAAAAATAGTAGTTTATAGCCAGTTTTTATGATAGATATATTGCCTGAACTTTGAATTGGGGGTTGGGGGGTGGAGATATCCTACAGTGTTAGATGGTTTACTCGCTCCAATGGAACTAAGTGAAGCTATGTGCATATGTTTAGATAGCCATTTTCTATGGTGTAATTTATACATTGCATGCTGCAAATGTTTTGACTGGACTTTCCAATCCGAATACACCAGTGATACAATTATGTGCTTGACTTGGAGATTCAAAGCCTACATAATATTGTAGATATAGTGGGACTTCAGAGAAATTTGACAAGTGGTTCAAACAGCTATCCTCCTAATATCTTGAGTAAACTTGTTATTTTAATCTGAAAATTATTCTTCTTATTGGTTTTAGAAAGGTAGCATGTTTCAGTGGGTCCATGTATGCCATTGCATGATCTAAAAATGTACGCAAAATGTGATAGATTTCGATAGAGATGCAATTACAATTTTGTAATTCTGTATTGGGCTACATATGTAGCTATCTCATTGTGTTGCTGATGAATTTCTATTGTTCACGTTTTGTTGTGTAGTGAAGCTCAATAAAGGCAGCTACTTTACAGACGGATTTGAATTGTCTCAATTTTTGTTTATTGATCCACATAGTTACTTTTTCATTCTAACAATACTAAGAAACGGAAGAATATTATTGCATCTTGTTAGAATTTCAATCCTCTGCAGCCTTAATAAACATTATCGCAAGGCATCTGGCTTCAAGTGATCCTATGTGAAACAATTATATGACTAATTGACTTCGAAGTTAGTTAGGACTGGTCATATTTTACTTGAATTGAACTAATATTTGACTGGGGAAAACTTATCATTAAACTGAAATGTTTCTATTATGCATAGAAGTGGACAATTATTTACCTTTTTGTTTCGAAGTTGACAAGGTCGATAATTCAACATATAGTGACACTGTTCGTGTATTGTGTGCTACTGAATGAACATCCAAGAACATATGATCGTTAAATTAAAGGCACTGAATTCATTGTTTCAATTGTTTAGTTTTGAGGTTCAGTTTATTTACGTCAAACTAGTGCTCCTTTCACATGATTGTGAGGGTTGCCCCCCATTATCAATGGCTGTAATCACATGGTAGTGGTTGTTGGACAGCTTGCTTATGAGCAGTAGTGGTTATCAAATTACCTAGTATTGGTGTCTTTTTTCAGTTTTTAGAACTTACAATAAATTTGCTGTAGTCGCAAACCAGCTACTGTCATCACATATTTAGAGAGTGAATTAGAGTCCAAGTCAATTTGATTACAATGTTTGTACAAGTTTTTCAAGTTTAAATAAATTGGCAAGGTTCAAACTTTGGGGTTTGACCATATGGGAGCTTGTCTCATCAAAGCCGCAATTTCCTGTAATTTCTTGTGCCTTTTAATGAAGGAGAGGTTTGGGGATGACCCTTGTTCATAGAGTAATTACTTAAATCAAAATTTTGAAGCAAATTCAAGATTACTAGGGTTCTTTTCAGTGTTATGTTCATATAAGTCCAATTACAATGATCGTCTTGGGTCATAGCATGGCTTTATTGAGTTCCGAGGCCACACGTTTGGGACCAATCAGCAGGAAAGAGCAAAGTGAACATTTGAGATATAAAAGGAACTAGTAACCACATATATGGCAGAGTCTGGAAAATAGTAGAGAAGTATGCAAATATTGAAGACAAGATGGAGGGAGGGTACTGAAGTTTCTTCACATTGGGTGGTTAGTAAGGTGATCATGTTGTGCCAATGCTGTTTGCTTCATTACATGATCAATTTTTGTGGCATGTTCTTTTATGCTAATTTGAAAAGGTCTGAGCAGCACCTATTTTAATTCTTTCCTGGAGATTATTTTTCGCTCGTCCTAGGCTATATCTAAAAGCTCAACGAAGTTTTTGTCATGAAACCATTTGTTTTAAAAATTCTTGCATGCCTCTTTAGTGGTTACATCTACTTAGGATTGCCTGTTTATCGTTTTATGTTTAAATTTTTTGATTCAAGCTTGGCACTATAATGCTTGACTAAGTCAAAGGATAGGGTTTTTAGTAGCATATAATGTTCCTTGGAGCACTATGACTTCAAGTAGGTGGGCTTGTTATTGGGTGTTTTGCCTTGCCTTGATGGTTTTCTTCTTGTATTTCAATTTTTGTGTTGTTTGCTCCGTCATTTTAGTGGGTGTTTTGTTTTGAGTTTGTTTTTCTTGCCCTACTTGATGGTTTTCTTGTTGTATTTCGACTTTTGTGTTGTTTCTTCCTCGTCCTTTTATTGGTTTCTTTGACATATCTTTTGTGATTTTTGTAAAAGAGATGGGGTCCTTTCAAAATCCCTCGTTTTACTTGTAATAAAAAAATAATTGTTATAAGTGGGGAAAGAGACAAGCCCATGGACGCTCCTTTTGATTGCATGTAAATTTTCATAGAAATTGAAATATGTGGATCTTAGGCCAAAGTTATACAAAATTTGTAGTTTCATTATATGTTATTTCCATGCCAACTTGTATATCCTCATCCAACATGATTGTTGTCGAGAGAGACACCACATGAAATGTAACTGCAATTTCTTTTTCTGAAGTTTAAAACTCAAACTTGCTTGTTGGCTTACTAATGAATACCATCTTGTAACTTATAAAATATATTTTAATAAAAGAAATTGTGCAACTTTAGTCTTTTTTAAAACTATTTGGTGTCCTTTCATTTGTTTTGAGTCCTCTAAAATATAGATATTAAAAATCATGCTCTATTTATTGGTGTAAACTACACAAGAATGAATTTAATATGTTTGTTTTTGAAAAATTAAGCAACATTTTCAGGGTGTCGTACCCTTCACAAAGGGCCCAAAGGGCGAAAGGGCAACATAGTTCAGAACAGAAATAGAACTATAGAATTTAATATGTTTGTTACAAGGCTTGTGGTTGAGAGTAAAAAGAGTCGTTTTCTCCTCTTGCATCCTTGTATGTAATAAAATCAACCTTTAAAGAAACATCATCTACAATTTCTTTTGTTAGATTATCCTTAAATTCTATGATGCTTTCATGGTGAAGGAATGATTATAATGTAGCTCATTATAAGAGTTAGTATAAGATTTTGTAATGCTTGAAAGACAAGATTGTCCAATGAGGGAGGTATGATCTTTATGGGAGCAAACAGTAGAAGATACATGCTAATGAATTTAATTTAAAGGTTATTCCATATTATGCATCTCAACTAATGTTGTGGGATGAAAAATACATCAAATACAATTATTATTTATATAATTTAGATAAAAA
This sequence comes from Sequoiadendron giganteum, assembly GCA_007115665.2. Taxonomy (NCBI): domain Eukaryota; kingdom Viridiplantae; phylum Streptophyta; class Pinopsida; order Cupressales; family Cupressaceae; genus Sequoiadendron; species Sequoiadendron giganteum. Next base: position 677,175,561 of record CM021102.1, on the reverse strand, counting down.
TTCAAGAATGATTTTTATTTTTTAAAATGAATTATATCATGATGGTAAATATAATGTTTTGATTACGTGAAACGAGAGAAGGGCCGAAACCTGATACAAAATAGCTATTGAGGCAAGCAAGAAAAGTGTCACTAGAAGTGAAGTGAGACTTAAAAGAACCAAACAAAGACTAGCAATGCTTTTGACTGGAGCAAAGAACCAAAAAGAAACGAGAAACAAGGGTCTTGACCCTATACAACAAACATATCCAATAAGTCTCCAGCATGAGAAGAGGTAGAAGAGGGACCTTTACGCCTTCTATGAGTGACACTCCAAGCGATACTATTATTTGGATTCCCATTGCAAGGGGGGACAAGAGACACCCCCATGGGAAAACCATTAAACACATGAAAGGGGAACATGAGGACAACAAGGTGAACAACAGTTGCCATCTACAATAGAATCTCAGAAGACGATAATTGCCATCCACAATAGAATCTTGGAGCTAAGCAAAAGCAGTTAGAGGAGCAAGAAATGTGCTCAAAGTAGGAGAAAAACTATTTAAGGCCCTCAAGACAAGCCAAATTCACACTAGGAGCAAGATGCTCATCAAATGCCCAGGAGGAGACATCCTCTGAAGAGACAAGCTAAAACAATTAGGAGATCATCATTAGCATTCTTCCAATAAGCAACTAAACCTTTTCGATGTAGGAGAGAGCAAGTCGAAGCCAGGTGACCAACAACTAAACAATAATGACAACTGAAAGGAAGGCCCTCATAATCGAGTGAACTAGGGCTCATCCCTAACCAACAAAACCACATCCTCATGAAGTGGCAAAGAGATATCTATATCCACCAAAAAATGAGCAAAGGTCGAATGCCCCATAAAAGAAGTGGAATCATCAACCTTAAAAAAGCGATCGATAGAGTTGCCAATGGCCTCATAAGAAGACTCCTCCCAAAACTGGAGGGGGAGACTTGGGAGTCTAATCCACATCGTGCACACATTGAATGGTTCGGTAAGGGGGTTGAAGGAATATGTCTAGAGTTTGAGTGAGAGAGAGTGCTCACCCCAAGCTCAAAAGTGACCCACCACCAAACAACAATCCTTAGAATAAGCAAAGGAAGCAATGAAAAAACCTTTAGCATAAGGGAAGAACTCAATTTTACCAGCCATTAGGGCTCTCCAAGGATCCAAAACCCATTAATGTAGGTCAAGAAGAGAGGGCTAGAGGTTGGAAAAAACACACACCAAACCCCAACGTTGGTAGAAACCCTTGTTCTCAACAACATTCATCCCTAGTGCTCTATGTCTATCTACCACTAGTCTAATAACTACAATATGCTCACATACCAATACCTATAACAACGTCACTCCACAATTAATGCTCCATGAACCTCTCTACACGACCATATAATTGTCTAATTATAATTATGCTAATACACATGATCCCCATGCATATACCCACTCCTCCAACATTTCCACGTACTCTTTCCCAACCAATAGGAAATCTCTACACCCTCTTTTCATCCAACACTACATCATTGACAAGATGCAAGAAATAGGAGCAAATCATCCACCAAACCCACTACAATTGGTATGCCTGTCTTGATCCATCATCAATATATCTTCCCCAAAAAAATCATGCTAGATCCTTCCTCACACCACATATCCTATAATTTATTGATGCTCCCTAAATCAAGATCCACAAGATCCTCCACACATCCTCCAAAGCATCATTCCCCTAATGACGTAGAAACATATTGGTCTCATTGTGTCATATCTATACTAGGGCTATCAACAACACCATGTGTGCCCAAATAATTGGCATCCATACTAGGTACTATAACCTCACTATCTCTAGTAGCCCCCAATTCACATATATCAAAGCCTTGAGACACACCATCATTGCTAGCCTCTACTCTCGTGACTAAATAAGTGGTAGCTTATCTTGTATATATCCATAAAACTATGCCAATATTATTTTCCACAAAAAAAAATATTTTTGCTTAACTTTGTCTCTTCACATAGTTGCCAATATGCATAAGTTCCAATCCACACAAATAGTAATATATGTATGTGTCAATCCATGCAAGAATTTATTCATGAATGTGCCAATCCACTAATCCATGCAAGTGTTGATTCACAAAAGTACTAATAAGTGAAAGTGCCATTCCATGGATGTAATTCTTTGTACCAATCAACACGTTGGAGATTATATTCCAATGCACGTAGCATTTCTTATGCAGGTGATGTGTTTCCCATTGTAGGTGACATTCTATGTTGTGTAAGCGACATTTACTCATGCAGGCAATGCTTTGTATCTAAATCCACTTTGTCACCTCTAATCATCCTCATTTCACCTATTATTGCACGTAGTCTCCTAAAGGTTCAATTTTAGTAATATACTGGTGTGCATGTGTCCTTTGGTCTCATATACTATTACACTCACTCTACTCAATGGGTGTGGTACAAAATCTAGGCCATCTTCTCTTCACTCCTTCATCTCTTTTATGCTCTAATTATCTATGGGCTAGGAGTACAAAATGAACTATATTGCACCCCAATGGGATATTTATAGGCCCAAAACCTCCACCATTTCCTTCTTCTTTCCCTCATTTCTCCATTTTTAATTTTATTTTCTCTAGTTTTCTTCCATTGCTCCCTTTTCCTTTCTATCCATTTTTGTTCTTTGTTTCATCATTTTGAGAGCTCCCCTGAACACCTTTTTTTCATGAGACCTTGTTTTAGCTCACAACACTGTCTCAAAGAGGGGACAAATATAGACACCTAAAATTTACCTTCAATTCCACATCATTCTTTACCCATTTAATAAAATATTTAAAAATAATAATTACCCTTGATTATTCTCGATCATTCCTACAATATTACTTAAATATTTTTTATTACTTAATCAATTAGTAATTCTTCCAGCAATAGCTGGGCCTATTATCCAATTATTTAATCATTGCCTAAAGTCCAAAATAAATAAATCAAACATTTATTTATTTAGTGCACCTCACACATTATCCTATAATTAAATAAATTATCGCATTTGTTTACTTTCCTAATTTGTGCATCTTCTTGATCCCAATTAATTAAGCTGACTAATCATTTACACAATATAAATTATGATTAATTAACTTAATCACATTTCACATCCTAATCCATCTATCCATAAAATCCTACAACCAAATCTTGACCCTCCATTTTATGCCAAGGAATCCTAGCCATTCCCAGTACCTCGTGTAAATTCTCACAATGTCAAATCCCATTATCTGATGTGATCTTTCACACATGTATGAGAAAATCACTTATCCCATCTCTCATCCCCATGTGGCTTCTTACACATGTGTGACAAGACACATTTCATCATTGTTCTTCACCATGCATCCACTCTCTTCCCCAAAAATATTCACACTTGTGAGAAAAGTGCATTTTTTCCATTAGATTAAAATAAGAAAATCTTGGCCTTTCATTCCCTAGCAATCAATGTCCCACTCAAATCCTCCCTTCACAATATGTCACTTCTAATCTTTCTATTAACCCATTTCTCCCAATCAATATGGACCCTTGCTATTTCAAGTTAATCCAAGCCATCCAATTCATCGTTAAAAATCTATAAAGTGGGCCTCTTGGAAGCTATTTTCATCTATCTACTTCATGCTAATGTTATGTCGATGCATTGAAGAGTATCTATATTCATCCTATTCAAGCAATATTATCATTCAAAAGAAATCAAGGAGAGTATTGGGTGCACTCTTCTTCAACTAGCTCAATCATGAGGTGGTGAGGAGAGGTTAGGTATTAAAAGATTCTTGAAATATGTTTATTATTTATTTATGTTGCATGCATTGTTTTCTCTATTCCACAAGGATATATCACAAAATTTATATCATGGGTACATGTGAAGGAAAAATGATCTATGGTAAATAATCCCTATGCTTAGTCACATTAGTAACACCATCGGTAGAAGACATGGAAGTAACATATGACATGTGATTAAGTGAAGTGAGAGTATCTAAAAGGGAATGAAAGGTGATATAAATGTCATTGAAGGAGGAAAAAGTGTATACATGATGAAACAACACCTCCTTGGAAAATATAAATCATTTTGAATGATAAAAGGACACGAGGATATCAAGTATATAGGGTCAAATATCACAAATTATGTACAAACACATCAAAATAAATAATGGAGGAATGAATAGAGGCCAAAGGCGAAGGGCAATGAGAGTCTATGATAAAGTATATCAATGACGCAAAAACAAGAGTTGGTGGGTAGGGATCAAACAAAGATCATACAATAAGGATTCAAACCCTAAGAGATAGATAAAGTAATAATAATCGCATAAAGGTGTATACAAACCCTATTAGTTATGAGATGAATGTATAGCACTCCAAAACATCACATTTGATCCATAATTGAGAAGGATGAAACCCTAAAAGAGTTATTTTGACAAAAAGTGTAAAGGTATAAAAGCCCCCTTTACATAAATATCCTAGGACATTAAATCATAATGCTCAAATATTAAATATAGGTTTATGAATTGAGATTATAAATATTAAATACTAGAATTAAATGCTTAAATAAATGTGAAAATTAAATTGATTAAATGCATGGGTCCTTAGCTCTAATATTGAAGTATTTTTTTGTCTAGATGTTAGAAAGACATTTGCTAATGCATCAAAATTTTGTAATCTATTGTGGACTTATAAATCCAATTGTGCACAATTTAGACTCACTTTGATGAGTACAAAAATGATCTCCATGAGCATGGAATTGAACCTAATGTGTGAATATGAACCTATAATAGGACAACTCTATTGTTTGAAACTTATTTACCTTAATTCCTAGTAGTTGAATTTATGTAAAGACAAGTGGTGCATATAAACACCTTTGGGGAATCTATTGAACAATGAGGGTTAATTTCTTCTCGCTTAGACCCCTTGATGGATACATTCAACACTGATGAATCAAGGTTGAGAATAATGAGAAATTGTGGCATATGTGCCCCTAGGATGATGATGCAATGTTGATGTAATATATTTTCTCTTTACAATAGAATTCTAAATTTCCTTGTTTGAGAACTCTGAGATGACCTCCAAATGGGTGAACAAAAAACTTTAGATATAACAATTGACACACAAATCAACATAAATGTGAACTAGGTTAGTTGGCAATGGCTAGTAGAAGGGGGTTGAAAAGATTAATTTTAATTTTAATTGTAAAAATGCAAGGTTCAAAATTACAAGTAGGAAGTGATAGGGTCATGTCCACACTAGCAAATCTAATCTAGGGTCATGAAAATAGATCTAAGGATCAAGATCAATCTCCAGAGATGAGAAACGATGGAATCAAAATATAGGAATGTTATGAACTAAACTCACATAAAAATATCACTTATAAACTTGTCATCACATTTAAAACATCTAATCAAAACATACCTAAAACATTTTAAAAAGAACCTAAATATAGAGTTTCACCATTAAGAGTGATACAACCCCTAAAATTGTGATACAAAATATCAAGTTCTCAATGATCAAATGGTAAATTTTTTCAAAACCTTTCAATAAAATACTACTCTTAACAATTATTTAATTCCCTCTTAAAACATCAATCAAAAAAATATAAAAATGAATTGATTGTACTTGAATAAAAATAAATAGTTTTATTTTAAAGACACCCAATTCTTAAACAAAATATTCAAAATGCAAACATTGATTGAGCATTAATAATAATAAATAAATAAATAGTCTTACTTTTAACTAACCATTAAAAATATTTGGCTCAGATACTAAAATTATACTAAAATGTTATTAATAAAAAATAAAAAATATTATAAAATTACATCTCTAAACTATTAGATTATTATCAAATACAAGAGTCATTTATTAAATAACTCTCATTCAGATATTCCACTAATATATCAAATATCAAAATTTTAATAGCTCCAATTATTTGGAAATCAAGCAAAACTTAAGCTTTATGGCTTCCCTTTGAAATTGTGTACTCTGTTTCTGTTGCCTTTCTTTACAAGATGGACAAAACCATTCAACTTTTGGAAGTGCTGCAAGAGGTGGATCCACACAATAAATGTGATAACAATCATTACAGCCATTACAAAGAAAAGAAAGCTCATGATTCTCAAAAACAAAGCATTCTCTGCACAGACAAGATGGGCAAATCCATTTTGCTTCAGGAGGAGGAGCACTATGCAATCTTGGCCACACACATCTTGTATGGTAGAATCTATTGGGGCAATTCTCATAACTGCACTCTACAACAACATCTTCCTTGTTCTCTTTCTTGCAAATGCTACAGAACCCATCTGCAGATTTAGATTTAGATTCAGACATTTCTGTATTATCTTCTGCTTTTGCTTCCTGTGAATTGTCCATCTGCAGGCAAGAGGTTTCACAGTTATTTCTAAGGTTATTCTTTGATAAAACCTCTCCTGTTTTTGGCAAAGCAGCCTCCTGAAACCTCTTGAATTAAGAATTATTATATCTCATGGATTAGAAAAGCATTCAAAAGGGAAGCGGAAGAGTCAAGAAATCTCCATTTAAAAATAGAAATTATTTTTATTTAGATTTTATAAAAGTTCAAGTCTATTTTGATAAGAAAATTCACATTAATTTTTATTTAATAATCTAAGTTTAATTATAAAATTAGTAGAGATATTTTAAATACATTTCATTATGTTCAGTAATACCAATTCACCGCCAGCAATTCGTCCTGGTGACATATTCATGACGTATAAATTCATCGTTATATTCATCACATAAAAATTCACCACCAGTAATTCATGGCCATGGTATATTCAACAGGTATAAAATTTTTAATATTCAAGTGGTCAAGAGCATCCAAAAAAGGAAAAGTACACATAAAAGAGGATGAATTGTTGGTAGTGAATTGTATACGCATGAATTGTTGGTGGTGAATTTACAACTTATTTTATTTGATGCCAAATTTTATGTGTGGCTTATTTGGAAATATTATATTTATTATTAAATATTAATATTTTGACATGTAAATGGCTATTAGATTTAAGGTAAAAGATAAAAAAATATTATTAACACATTCACACCATTGCATTCCATCCTTTGCTGCCATTGTAGAATGTCTATTAGCATTAACTACACTACCATAAAATCTACATTTCTAGTTGGTTTTATTTTATTTTTATATTTTTTATATTTTTTAAAGGTGTTATCCACAAATTCTATTTTTTTTTATCTCAATTTTTTTATCTTTAATGAAATAATTGGATTATAGTTAGATATACACATCTTTGTATTTAAGTGAATTACAACATGTTGAATAAGTATATATTAATTGTCAAAATTTCCTTTGGCTAAACCATCACAATTAGGAGAACTAGTTTGTTGAAGCCACATAAGGGTTGATTGTAGCCTAATTGCACCTTTAGAAATTTGAAGTTTGACAGTTAGTGTAATCAAACAAATATATCATTATCCTCACCAATTAAGCTTAGTCCCCTTCAATTATTATTTATAACTATTGATTGTAAGAGCTTTCAAAATTGATATGCTAGGACATCAACATTTTATTGCGATTTTTTAAATTTGTTTTCCTACAATATTTAGATTTTAATATTCTAATTTTTTTATTAGATTCATCATAAGAGTAAAAACTAACAAATGAACAAATAATAGTAAATATTGTTGACGTATTTAACTTGTTTGGAATATAAATTAATCTAACCTATATATAAGAAGAATCATTTTTAAATCTATTATACCTAAAAGTCATTTCGATCTAGTATCCTATTGTACATGACTTCAAAATGATTAGATTCTAATAGATTTGATAATAATAGTATTTAATTTATGGATGTTTGAAAATATATTACTAGTAACCAAGCATTCCAATGCATCTAGCTAAAATTTATAGCAATTAGATCATAATTGTTGTCTTTTCTCAACATGCCATATTTAGCTTTTAGCAAAATGGGGACCCCCTCTTTTGCTTAGGTTTAGATTTTCACTGTAGTGTTAGCAATTTCCCTATGGCTAACCAAGGTTCCAAAATTGATTGGCCAATTGCCAAAGTCTCATCATGATTAGAAAGAGTGTCAAAATTAAGCTCATGTTCTTTTGGAAGTTTGTTAAAATTGGTTAAAATAAGGAAGATATTCGTTTGTGGGTTTCATCCTTCCAACCAGTCCAAAGTTGGTATTGTAAGTTTTTCCCACATGACCGGTTAACTTGAAATCTCTTGCAAAAGTCTATCTTCATAGAAAGTTGACAATGAAGTGAACTACATTAATTAGTGACTAGAAATAAGTTGATTCACTTATGATCCCCACACTTGACGATTTATAAAGTAAAATAAATTGGTTGTGAAAGTGTGATTCCCATTTGAACCTACTCAATAAACATTTGATACATGATCGATTCACTTGAAATTCCCCACAACTTACACCCTATTGACATCATTATTGTGTTGTCTTCCTTTTGCAGATATCCCTTCTTGAACTAAACTAAACTTATACAAATTACAAATAAAACTAGTTCACTTAATTTTCTCTACTAGACATACTTCCCTAACATCAGCATGACACAAAATTTGCATCACACTCGCTTGCTCTATAATCCTCTTTGATCTAAACTAGACCTTTTGTGAATTTCTTATTTAGAGTGGTACTATTAGAGCTTCCCACAGTCTGTACAATAATGACAACAACATTACATCATGCTGACATCATACATTTGGCCCATGACCTTGATTTGTGATCGCATCATACTGACATCATCATTTCCTTTTGATGATGTTAGCCTCATAATGGTTCATCTGAACCAGCACTCTAAATGAAATTAAATCATTTCACTTAGTGATTCTCACACAACCGACTATAGGCAAAATTATCACAAAAAAGTTCATTTCGAAAGGCCCGCAAAAGAACATTTAAAAGTATCAATAGATTTAATGTGAAAAGCTATCATTCAACCAAACCCAACATTTCAAAAGGTTTTAAAATAAAAGGTGTGGTTCTAATTCAAATTCCTACAAGTGACATTCCCACCTATGGCATTAGTTACCGACCTACTCTCTATGCATTGAATGAAAGCCCAATTCCCTAGATTTTCACTAATTTGAAGTACATTTTTTTCACATTTTATCACCCAAAATAAATTTTGCACATAGGAGAATTCCAAGAGCACCCTTCAAGCACAAAATTTTAAAGACGTGAATTCAAATGAGAAGATTGTCATGGAAGTTGCAAGGAATGAAATCACCAACATAAGAGAATGAAAAAGATAGTAGGGCTTCCAATGACTCTATCATAGAGGTTTGATTTTTTAGAAATTTAGATATGTACCCCAAAAAACCTTAATTAAATGATGTAATTTTCTACGACTTCCTTATTTCCATTTAGAATATAAATAAAGGAGTTAAGTAGGAGGTAAACAAAATCATGTTACCATACAAGTGAAATTCAAAAATCTAGTTTAATCCTATTTGAAGAATACTAAAACCCTAACTAATAGATAATCGTATCATTGAATGCATAGATAAAACAATATTGATTGACAACCAAAACCCTTGATGAAAAAATAGATAATTTGAGTATTTCGTGTATCATGTAGGGTAGATGATTAAGAGGGCAAAAGACATGAAGTACGAATTCAAGGGAGTGACCTTGCCTTCTCAAATCACTCCCACATTGGGGGTTATCTTAGATATAGACTTGGGAAATGTAAGCATGGATGAATTCCATAGGAATATGACTAGTGAGAAAGCTACACAATGGGAGAAGAAAATTGTTTTGAATGAGTTGGATAAAGTCATAGCTTTCCTAGTTACCATGGAATGCCTAGAATTAGTGATGGAATGCATAAAGAATTATGATGCAAATACGAGACAAGGAATTAGTAAGAGGAAGAGTCTTCACATACTTAAGCACTAATGGTATTAGGGGTACTTTCAACATTCCTTTTTATGCCAAAGTAATAGTAGTTGAAAAGGAAAAATCTAAAAAGGAATTTAACAACTCAATCGAAAAATGTAGGAGGATAATTAAGTGGATGGAAACACCAAATAAGTCAGTATAAAAAATTTCTAGGGTGTTAAATAGAAGTGAGTTCTATAAAAAGATTGGGGATATTGTAATCCTATTGAGTTGAGTTGTTGGACTCCCCAGTGCTTCCACTTTTGAGCCTTGGATGTATGTTTTTTCTGGAGATTGTTCTAGCTCAACATTACATGATGTGCTAGTCCAAAATCATTAATTATAACCCACATGAGAATATTACCACATTTGGGGTAACCCACAAATTCTTCATGACTTCCTATCTAATATATTATCTAGTTGTAAGGTCTACTTTGGTTGGGTTAGATAGAATAGGTACCTTTGGTACAAGACAATGAAAAATCTAGTATATCACTATTATCCTCCATTAGAACATGAATAATTAATCAAACATTACCAAAGGGTAAATGAGTATTTTTTATGTGGCTAGTTAGAACTGTGGAAGGGGGTAAAGAAAAATAGTATTTGTGGAGGCCCAAGGTGCAATAGATAGTAGGGGATTTTGGTACATCCAATTCTCAAAGTTCACATATATAAGAATGAAAGCATTTTCTAGAAAATCATTCAAATTACCAATATACCCAACTAATAAAATGGTTATGTTATAAATTTCTAGACAATTGATAGAACCTGATAGAATCATGGAGTCCAAACACATGACAAGATTAAATTTACCTATTGCTATCGGATGATATGTTTTCCATAGCTTAAGATGTGCTAAAGCATTAGAAATAGAATTGCAGTTAAATAATCTACAACTTTATGATGATGCAAGAAAGAATTATGATCCTTTTGGGAGGTTAGAGAAGTATATTTCTTCCTTGATGAAACACATGCCTCATATAGAATAATTTTGAGTAGATTGCCTAAATGACCATGATGCAAGGAAGAGGTCACACCAAAGACTCATGGCATGAAACAAATAAAAACTATGGGTACACACATAGTACCACAATAGGTAAATGATGATGAAATTTCCTATATTCAAGCTATGAAATGAACAATATTAATAATGAACCTATAATAGACCCCAACTGGTCACTAAAGGAGGTCTCTTCCATTAATGAGATAACACACCATATCCTAGACAACATTGTTGCCTAGCTATACCATCATATCTAGGTCTTGAAATTAAAGAGGAGTGGCCATAACATATAACACAAATAATGTCAAGATAAGAAAGGAGAAGCCTAGTAAAAAAGACAATTTTTGATGATTTCCTAATCAAAAAGAGAAAAGTGCAAGAAGCCAAGACAACCCAACTTGAGGAAGGACCTAATGAGGAAATTTATTTGGCTAAAGGACTAGCTATAGCAACTATTCCTAAACATTCAACTTCCTCTACCACTCAACCAATATATGTTATACTGATTGATATGTCATCAAGCGCATTAGGAGTGGTGTCTACCTTTCATCCAAAAGCATAAATCATAGCTCCATTAATAAATCATGCAATGCAAGGATCGCCATCCACTCATAATATAACAAAGAAAAAATCTAAGGGTAAACAACCAATGATGGTAACCCATCAATGTCTAATATACTCATGATTGTAGAAGAACTAGAGATGGAAGATCTAGAATGGGGAAATTTAATAGCAGTAGGAGAATGGAGTCATCGATCTCGCATGAGGAAAAACAAGAGACTCCAACACCAAAAGGAAGAAATGAAAATATTAAGCAAAGTAAAGAATTGAAAATTAATTCAAATTAAGCCTAGTATGCACTTGAACAAATGCAAAAAATATCTCTTTCTCCTCAATACATATTTGGAGAATTCAACAAAGATATTATTCCTATTGAGAAGGAATTGAATAAATATATTTATTCTAGTGTATCATAGCATTCAAGAAATCCTCAAAGCAATAAATAAACTAAATAAAGAGACCATATTCTAGAAGTTAATTGGACTAATAAAGAAGTTGATTCTATAATTCAAGTTGAATAGTTATAAGCTAGCTATAGATGATCATCTCATCCCCTCAAAAAGAATTATTAGAGGAATGTCACTTTGAACAACCAACAAACAATAAAAATAAATATCTCCACATAGTGATAAGAAGCTCATATAGTAGAAGGGGTAAGAATAGAGAATATAACAGAGTAATTAAGGTCACCTGAAAGGAAGCAATAGTAGGAAGGTGGACCAAATCTCGACACCCTTGTCTTGTTGACCAATAAAATCCAAAATACATATCAAATTAACTTGTTACTCTGAATTTGAAGAGCCTAATGCAATAAAATGATACACCAAAGAGTATGATAAATGCTAAAGTAATATCTTCTATCACTAGGGATACATCAAGGTCAATAATTGCTTAAATTTCCACACCAATTGCACCCAAGGACCAATATGATACAACCCCAGTAGGTTATCAAATATATACAATCAACTTGGGATATTCCACTATAAATTTGCACACCAATTGCACCCAAGGACCAATATGATACAACCCCAGTAGGTTATCAAATATCTACAATCAACTTGGGGTATTCCACTAGGGATCGAGAGATTTCTAAGTTAAAAGAAAATATGGATGTAACTATCTAGATGATGCATAAAGATAAACAAAAGAAAAATAATTAAAGAATAAAGTAGCAAAGCTTCAAGGATACCTCAAATAGCTAATAGGACCTCTTCAATCTGAAGATCAAATCCATATTTCTCTAGTCCTCCTCTCTCAAGATGAGGTCTCTTACCTTGATAAAATAAAAAATTATATCACAACAAAGGAATGAATGAAGGAGGTGATCTCTAGAGGAGAAGAAACAATCAAAATTTATACTTTAAAATGGGAGGATTCATTGGAATGGGAAGATAAAATTCATAAATTAATAGATTATTGTGAAGCTAGATTGGAGAAAAACCAAATTGGATTGCCTAGGCTCAGGGAAATTGAAAGTTTAAGTGATAAGTTGCTCTTGAAAGAAAACATCGTTGCTAAGGAAACACATCCACAAATTAGAACATGGATCAAACAGTTTAAGTGGGAAGACCAAAGACCTTAAATTCAAAGAATTAACAGTCATTGAGAATATATTAGAAATGAGCTTCAATGTCCATGAGGTTTAGGATGAAGAAGTTTCCTTATTAAATTTCAAATAAATGTTTAATGATGTTTTGAATAATAAGGCAACAAAATGGTGTTGAATTTATGATTTGTGCAACAAACGTTATGGCCATGTTGAACAAATACACAGGAAAAAATAGAGCTAGAGTTGTAGGTTATGTTGAAATCTCCATGACATATGGATCTTAAAAGCATAGATGGAAATTCATGTGAGATCAAGACAGAAGTGAAATGAACAAAGTCATCATTGCTTATGGAGATTTTATAAGAAGCGAAAACCTAAAAGAGGGTGAATGCATTATAGAAATATATATCAAAACAAAGGTTTAAATTCCAATTTTGTCGATTTTAGGCTTCTAACCAAATTTCTAGAATTTTGGTCACCAACCTACCTTGTGGGATTCTTGCCTCTAACTTGTTGGTGTAGGTTTTTATTTTCCTATTGGATTGATTTATTTTTCCTTAGTTATAGGTTTTTCCTACACTTTTATTAAGCTTTCTTAAGATAATACTGTGAGTTTATTACTTAATGACTAGGAGATAAAATGATGAGGTGTCTCCACCCTTAAAGGGTGGAGTATTTACTTTTTCATCACTTTATTTAATATTTGTTTTTATTGGTGGTCAATTCCTATTGGTTGATTTGTCACCCACATCCTCTCCTTTGTTCTATATAAACTCACTACCTAGCTTGTATTTCTCATCTTGGAAATTCTTAATGCAATTATGTCATCCTGACGTTTCATATCTCTCGAAGTCGCTGGTTTGCATTGTTTATATTTTTCTAGTTTATGTAGCCTTGAATTTCTCTTATAAAGTTACTTGGGTTATTCAATCTATTTCAGATTTTTAACGCACCTTTCTTTATGACAATTGACAAATGCAATTTTTTCTTCATTCAAAATATGTTGCCTTTCAAAGATGTTGATCCTAAAGGAATATTATACCTTTTAAAATTTAAAGATGTTTATCCTTTTGGCATATTCATTTTCCTTTCAAATTCTAACTACTTATAGCCTTGATGTAATCCAAACCATTGGATTGTAACTTTTATAAAAGGGTCGTTGGTATTCTATTTTGAGGACTAAAAATTGTTGATAATTATGGAGATATTAATGAATAATTATCATTAATTAGTTTCCTTCATGGTTTCCTTTCACATTTAAACCAATGATAATATTCATATATACATTTAAGATTGTAATTGTGATACCAATTGAGTCACATTTATAACAAATCTCATTTGACGTAAGAAAAATTGTCAATATTTTGAAATATCATAGCATTGCGTCATTCTTTAAGTATGTTGTGGTCTCTTTCTTAAATTGAGAATTTTCCTTTGAAGATTAACACCATTTATGTGTATTTGTGAATAATTATGGTAAAACATAAATTGGTTATAGTATCCATTTGGAAAATCGAGATGTATTTGTGTAACATTGCTAAAACTATAGATCCTTAACCTTTCCTCTTTTCTTCCTCATATTTTTTGTTACACCCCAATTATGTAATCACTATTTACTATTACTATGTAGGGTAAATGTGAATTCTGGAGATGAATAAATTGTGCTTGTACTTTGTTATCAATATATTGTGAATATATGTTATAATATCTGATGTTGTGTGAAAAGTAATGCATAAATGTGTATGAATGGTTATTGAATTAATATTCTAACTTTGAAGATGTGTTACGTATACAACATATTTTATGAACATTTGACTATCGTGGACATGTGTTAGTGGTTGCAGGTATATGTTCAATTCTTCCAAGTGGAGGGGAAGTATCACTCGGGAGAAGATTTTGGTCGGGTAACCGATAAACATAACCTATATGAGCTTTCACACACTCACAATAGAAAGGTTGAGTCTAGACATAGAATTGGGAAGTTGGTAAGTCATCTTTAGTTTTATGTGCCTGCATTAGTAAAGGTCTTGTTTACTATTGAATGCATGCTTGGGTGATGTTTATCTGTTTGGAACCTAGAAGTTCTTCCTTATCTTTTTGTACTTGATGGTATGGTTGAATGAGTATTTGGGATATACGCATGTATGCATATGTCAGCATACATGAACAATGGATATAATGGGATGTTCATATGACTGTGATGACATATGTATAGACATGCATATATGTATATTAATGTTATTATGGTGTTATGTGTCTTTGAGCTTTAGATTTCTTTCTTATACTATTACGATTATATTAATAAGAGGGACATATGTGGAGTATGTGTATATATGCACATACATGTCAATGGGATTTAATGACATGTACATGCACATGTATAGATGTACCACATGTAAATAATTATCAATATGATGGTAATTATGAATGGTTGTATGTGAATTGAATGTGGACATATATATATATATATATATATATATATACATATATACACATATCCATATGTATATATGTATCGATACACGCGTACGTTGGCGAATGGACACGCCCATACGAATGTATCGATATAGGTATACATACATATATGTGTACATAGAGGCATATACTTATATACATATATATATATATATATATATATATGCATACAACCGACATATTGTGTTTATTATGTGTAAATACTATCTTGCCTATACTTATTTATATATTGAATGCATACTTACATTAATGACTTATGATATATATATATATGTAAATATACATTAGCATATATATATATATATACATATACATATATATAAATATATGATGATATTTTTAATATATATATATATATATATATGTATATGTGATATTATATATATATATATATGTATATGCATTTAACATATTAGTTATTACTAGAGATCGACTATCATTTATCATGATAGAGGCCGATTATAAGTTGCTTATGACTGTGTTTAGAAGCCGAGTTTTACTCTTGTTGTTACGCTTTATGGAACACATATATTTCATTTAAAGCTTGTTGCATTATGTCGATGCATGGGAGAGACTCAGTTGATGCCTATTATAAGATAATCTTTGACTTGGTAAAACTTAAAGTGCCATGCCTATGAGCTTAAACCAAAATCTGTTAAGAAGTAAGTGACTGGTCGATGACTTTGTCAAAGTGAATAAATGTCTGAGTCGACTCACACCCAGACTTAGTCAATGAAGGAATGGTGTTGCAAATCGATTATTGATTTTTTCTCATTGAAAGGAAACTGCACCAACTTTGAGAATAGTGTGGAAGATTTGGCGCCACCTTTGTTTCCTTATACCTATAGATGTCCTTTGTTGGAGATAATTCAAATTATCCATGTGCAGATTTGAATAAGTCTATATTTGTTGTTGATCTAGCAAGATCGATCTATAGATGTTTTGTTGAGTATGAGCTTACATAGTTGCAATATTTTTGTTGTGATATATGTGTAGCTGTACATGGTGTTTGTTGTCCATATCCATGCCTAAACTATAGGATATGAAGCCTCATGTTATAGTATAAATAGCCGAGCATTTTCATTTGAGAGGACGCATTCTTCTTGCAAGCCTTTTCTCTGCATTATTTTCAGCTTATTCTCAGTTTTACTTGTGTGAGAGAGAATTATATCATATTGAGAGAAGGAGTTGCTATTTGAGCAAAGTAATCTACCAACTTGAGAGTTAGAAGTTATTTGCAATGTTTCTTGAGAAGCTATTATCAAGATTGTTTTTGTTTGGGAGAGACCACATTTCTTTCAATTGATTGGACAAGTGATAACAAGCATGAGGATATTCTTCTTTTTATTTTATATTATGAATGAATTGTTCTTCATGTATGCTTGAATTGTCTTTTCCAAGTACTTGAATTTAGAGAATTTAGAATGTCATTGAAAAGGGACTAGAAGCTTTTATGTTGTTTTTATGATGTGCTTGTATGTACTCCATAATAGGAGATTGATGTTTATCATAGGTATTATATACTAGATATGATTGAACATGAGTGGCATATATTTTACACTTAACTAAATTATTGGTTTAACTAGAATAGCTTGTGTTTACTCCTAGGATTGTTTATCTATTATGGAAGGGAGCTTGGGTATTTACTTGTTAAGTAGGTTTATTCCAAGTATGTTTAAATGGTGATAGGGTATCTTTGGGATGATAGATTATCCATTGAAGGAAATACCTATGCATATTTTAAGATTGCCTTAAGTCAAATCGGCCCTGAGTAGTGTATGTGATAGATGACCTTCATTCAAAGTACTGAATGAGAAAAATTTGGCCAAAGTAGTGTGACTGCCTCTGGCTCCACTATTAGTTCATTGTGATCCAGTATTGCATACTAGTTCTAGATTGCGGGATTAAAAGTTCTAGTTATGTAGGACATGACACTGCTCAATTGGTTTTTGTTATTTGGTTACTCTACCAATCTCTTCGTCGAAGGGAAGGGCCATCTATTGAATGATAGATGTGTAGGGGACCACATTAAGAGTCCGTGGTTGGCGGAAAAGCCCTTGAGTGATGCTTCTCCTCCACAATAGGCGACAAAAGAACCAATATTTGAAAGGAAGGATCTTGGACCATCTTACAACTATTTGTTCCAAAGCTCATTGAGCTATGTATGCAAATGCATGCATTATTGTATTGTTTTAACTTATGAAATTATTGTAATGAAATAGAATCCTTATTGTATTATGTTACACATCTTTGTTCGTATATTCTCAATAAAGAAAAGATTTTTTTTTATTGCAATGGATTGCTACATAGTTTATTTACTCACAAGGTGAAAACTTAGGATTTTTTACTTCATTGAAGCGTTAGTATGTTACATTTTTTTTATTTTTGTTAAATCTACAATAATTCTTTCAAAAGAATTGATCAAAGCTATCAATCATTCTTGTAAATCCTTTGAAATAGCTTGTAACCTATGTGATTGAGATAAAATTATGTTAAATTTTCACTTATCTTTCATGAAATCATCTTAGTCCTAAGACTCCTAAACCATAAATTTCCCTCGTAAAACAATATCCACATTGAACTATTGAGTTACCTCATAAGTCAAGACCTGACATTAAAGCCTTGGGATAGTCAAATTATGTTTTGAATTTTGATTTTCTTTCAAGAGAGGTAAAGTTCATTGTGAATTTTATCTTAAGCTTTATGTGCATACAAAAAAAAATCAACAGTAATCTAATTCATTTTGGGCACATTAAGTTTCTTTAAAGTAAGAAAAATAACTTGAAATCTTCTAAAAGAATTCACTTATGAGGAATTAATTATGCTTTATGATAATACTAAATTGAAAAATTCTTCATTTTTAAGTGTTGGGTTGACATTGAAAATACTTTCTTACTTATTCATGTACAATGGAAATTTTGAATTCTATAATATATAACTATAGATATTAATTTATAGCTAAGTTTTTAGAAGACATGGTACTAACGACCACAAATTTTAACTAAGTTATAATGCAAGAATCTTATGTGAATTGAACAAGTTATTTATGTGAGGAATTCTAGTATTTAAAAACTACATATGGAACATTTAGATGGTTGATCAATAACATAGGATTTGATATTCTTATCCCTGAAGATGGATGCAGAGGAAAGATTCAAAATTCTAGTTTCTTGTATTTTTATTTTATACATATGCATCTAGAAAAAAATATAAAATTGCTTTTGAGATCATCAAAATCTCATAAAGCTATGAGATTTACCTACAAAGGTAAATTAGGTTGGTTGTAATTAGAAACAAAAATTGTGAATAGCCATAATAGCATGCTCTTTTTATTTGTTGACCCAATTTTTTTTGTGAGGAGGTGGGATTCAAGTGACATATATGTATTTTGTGTTAGATATTTGGAGGGAACATTATTTATCACAATAAGACTTAGTAAAAAATACTAATTTACTATTATTATTCTAATTTGATGCAATTTATAGATCTTACAGTGATAGAATTCTAAAAATAGTGGTAAGCTCTCATCCCTAGAATCAATAAGTGGGTCAAAGGAAAAGCAATATAATAGGAAGGAGGTGGATATGCATAGAACTTGTATTCTCTTGTAAACTTTCCAATATATAGTTATAGAAATACATTTCTATATTTTTATGAATCAATTTACACAATAACCCAAAATATGTTGGGCTAAGCAAAATATGCAATATCTTTTGAAGTGATAACTTTTCCAAATGTTGTAAAGAGTTGGGATCCATTATCATTGTAAGAATAATCACCATTTCCCATTTCATCATCCACTCTTCTAACTCTTTGGTTGACAACAAAGGAAAAAAATGAATGTTGATTTAAAACTTCAATTTCTATACCTACTCAATGATGTATGAATTTATAGTGTTGAACATGCTATCTACACATTTAAAATTTACTATTCAAGAAAGTAACTTTAAGAGGTTAAATAGAACCCACTTTATTGCTAACTAGAGTTGTGGGTCCCAAATCCCTAAGACCAAATCTTTTCCCAAGTGTCAATGGTGTCAAACTTGTGAATAAAATTATAAACCTATGATCAGATTGGGAAACAATGAATGATTATTGAGGTGGGAAAAACCTCCTTCAATTTCTAGCTCTGCTAGACAAAGGGTGGCTTCCATAAGGTACTAGGATAGATGTAACTATAAGGAAAAAAAACATTTACCTTGACACAAACCATATCTAATACACATTGTACCCCTATTATGGTTTTCACTCCATATCTATATGCCAATTTAAATACTCAAGGTCTGGGACCTTATAAAATAGATAAAATACCACCTAATGTGTTTAGGAATGTGATTTACTACAATAATTTATATTGTTATACACATTTAGAATTGATAATTAGAACACACTAAATTAGTACAAGTTGACAAGATGTATAATATAAGTTTTTATGAGTGTTTGGATGATGGGAGATGGAGCTTTTGGTATATGGTGCCTATATCTAGCTAGGAAATAGAGTTAGAAATTCATAAGAAAAATTTAATGATTGAAGCCACTTTGTGACACTTTAATGAAGGTATCACTAAAGACTATCTTTTAAAATGCATAAGAAAACTAGGTTCTACACATACATTATAAAAGATAACATAATTTTATACAATATTAAATGATTTTGCGTAGTAATCCATGCATAGACCTAAAAAACTCCTTTATCATCTTACAAAATCTTTGCATGGATTTTATAGTCATCTAGTTGGCCAACTAATTAAATATATATCCAAAATTGAACACAATGAGCATGAAGATACTTGGTCAAGTCTAATTCCATAGTTTAATCGCATTCTTTAGAGATTACAATGAATTCATTCAAATTTTAGAATGAATCCAAATCATTTCAATGCTAAAATACCTTTATTCAATGTTGGAAATAATATACAAATGCATTCCTATACTATGCTCCTACATTTTCCCTTTTTTATCAACCCCTTGAACATGAAATTTTGGGATTTTAAACCCTCCTTGCAAGTTGTGGTCAAAGAGATGGAAGTGCAAAAACCTACCATAAATCCCAAAATACATGTCTACAAGAAATCCTAGGAGTCATTTTTTTTTGGGAACAACAATGGGTGCCCATACCTCTCATGCGACACTCCTTTATTGTTTACTACATGTTATCACTTGTAAACACCTCTAAACATACCACTAGGGCATAGGAAAACATTCTTTTTGATATGTATTTTCCCAGGTCATATCGATGGATTTTTTGGTTTGGTGTGTTAGGGCATGGAAAAAATCCCTAAGAAGCAATAGAGAATCCCTCAGGGGTTAAGCATCATCTATTTTGGTAATTGATGATTCTTTTAATGGTAGGAGGGTTTGTGGGAGGAGCACACCCATTTGTTGGGATTTTTGGTTGTATTGGAATAATGGTATGAGTTCAGGTATTCTTGAGGTACTAGGTGTGCTCCTCTCTCATACTATTAAAGGGGAAATTTAAAGTCCTAAGGAAGAGGAATGCAAAGTGGAAAGATGAGAGGTAGAAAAATGGGGACCATATGGAAATGGGAAATAGTGGAAGGGTTACAAGTTACCTCAAAAATTTAGAGGCTAAAGGAGAGATGGGTATCGAGGCTCAGGACCCAAAACGGAATACAAACCAAGGGATGATAGGGTTGAGGTTGAGGTTTTAGGAGGAGCCAAAACCATTGCATAAGGTGCAAAGGTCCCCAAACCCCCAAAATTTATGGTCTAGGGAGAATAGAAATGTCAAGGTTTAAGATGAGGTGGAATTAGAGCTTAGGGTTTTGGAAGAACTAAAAAAATTCAGATATAGGGGAAGAAGCAAAGGAATCTCAAGTTCAACATTCTAAGGAAACTAAAAACTTTGGAACTTGGCACAAAAGAGCCAAGTACCATTGAAATTATAAAGGCCCGGGAAAGAAGTCCTTGAACTCCCCACATGTAAAATACACATACACAACTCAAATTTTCTCACACACTCGAAACTCTAAAATGAGTCATTTCAACCATATAAATTTATTATGACCCATAGAAATCTCAAACACAAGACCCCAAAAAGATATTGTAGGACTTTGGGAAATAGGGGGACTAAAGAAACTGAGGAACCAAGGACCAAGAGTAAATATCCTCGAGATCCCCCAAAATTTAAAAACTTTCCCAAGATATAATTTTACAAGGGTAAAGGTTGCACTATTATGCATTGACCACAAAAATATCCCTTAACCAATTTTACTAAGGAATTTTGGATAAATTATTTTGAATGAACACCCTTAGGTAAAAATTTATACAAGGGACCAAATTGGAGATTTCTCAAATCATCATCAATGATGGAAATGCACAAGATGGGAGTGTAACACAAAGAAATGATATAAACCTTAAAATGAAGTCCCAACACACTTAATAAGTTCAAGTTACTGGATATGTAAAGTTGAGATTCATTCCAAACTCTTGGTTGAGTTTCATTCCAAGGTGATAGGAGTGTATTTACACCATCCCTAACAAAATGTACATCAAGTAAGTTGGACCTCTTTTAGCAATATTAAAGCAAGAATGGATAATAATTTTGAGGGAAACATGATGGTAGAGCTAGCTAAAATCATAGTTAGTTAATATAATTTATCAATCATTATTTATTGTGATGGAGGTTTTTCCATAAGACTAGCTAGCCTCCCATCACATAGAGTTATATAATAAACCAACATCAATCAATGATAAGGATGAAATAAATCTAATGTTAGAGAAAATAAGAGCCTACAATCTAATAGAGCATCAAACCACAAGAAAAATCAAGCTCTTATATAGTCCTTTAGGTAAGCATAAGAACTTAAGGAATAAAGGCTAGCAAATAGTGAATGGTGTCTATGTATGCCTTATCACATAATTTTTCATCATATGTATAAAAGAAACAAAAAATTATACATCATATATATAGCAAAACTTTAAATATGTAAATAAATTTAATAAATAAAAAACATTTTTATAAATATATCAATTTTGAGAAAATTATGCAATTATCAAATATGAATCAAAAATTGTACTACATAACAAAAATATATATATTAATGTTATTTTTTTTTAAATATGATTAAAATAAATATATTTTGAACTTTTCAAGTAATTAAATAATTCAAAAATTGACTTGAATATGTAAAAGATAATAGAAAACCTAGGATAAAAATGTATTATATACCAATAACCAATGTATAGGAAAAAAAACATGGATCTTTCTCTCACGTTAGTAACTATTCATCTCCTCTTTTATAGCCTATGAAAAGATTTTTGAATTTTTTTCCTTTCTATCTTATCTACTCTAATTTTGTTTTCTTTTCTTTTGTTTGAAAATAAATATACATATATAAATCATTTTAAGACAAAAATCAATAATGATAAATAAAAACTATAAAAATTATTGTTTAATTTTTTTATAATATATAATTACAATTTAATTCATTATAATATCTTCATATTAAAACAATAATCATTTTAATTCATTTTAAAATAAAATTATTATATGTTTATAATTTACTTATTTATATTTTTAAATAAAATGTAAAGTTTAAATTAACTATATATATATTTCCCACGTCTATTTGAAAATTAATTATAAATTTCTAATTTTTCTGAGAATAGGGATTGCGACATCCTCTTCTCCTTAAATTATGCATTATCTTGATGCATAAAATAAAATAATACTTCTAAAAACAAGTTAGAATATATAATTTTAAAATAAATGGGGATATAAATATTGCACCTTATTTGTATCTTCTCATGTTGTATTTTCTATTATGTATTAATCCCACTAAAATTTACATTGGTCTATCACTCTATTGCACGATTGGTATCGACACTTCTCCAAGATTCTTCAAGGCTTTAATGTTATCTTCTTAGTTCTTACACTATAAGGCACACCAATTTAGGATATGTTTAATATTACGTGCATAGTTCTTAAGGAGGGACACTTAGAAAACATCATAGATTCAACTCAATATTGGAGGTAAAACTAATCAATAAGCTACTAGGTTGATCTTTCAAAGACATTAAATGGTCCTACATAATGGGGTGTCAACTTGGTTTTCTTTCCAAAAAGTATGAAGATTTATGGGGTCTAACCATTAGGAAGATTTTATTTCCAACAAAAAAAAATTAGAAACTTATTTTTATCCAATGTAACTCCTTTGCTTATTAGATTCTTCTTTTAACCCTTTTCTTATGCTCTTAATTTGGTTTTCCTTACCTTTTAACATTTTTGGACCAATTATAGTTATTTCCTCCATAATTTCCTTGCTTAAAGGAGTTTGACCCTTTTTCCATATAATTCTTCAAATGGAGTCATTCCCAAGGTAAACTAAAAATAAATATTGTAAGAAAATAATACTAGTGGGAGATATTCTTCCCACTTTTATATTTGATCCATATAATATATACTTAAAATATCTTCCAATACTTGACTTAGTAATCTCTTTGTCTTTTTGTTTCAACATGATTATATATTGTACTAAAACTTAATTGATTTCCCAAAACTAACTACAAATCCATCCAAAATCTTGAGGTAACCTAGCATCTTTGTTCGATATGATATTTTTATGAATTTCATAATATTTTCCTTTACAAATATTTTAGCCAAAGTTGGGGCATCATTAATTAAACTACTTTGTATGAAATGGGCTACCTTGGTAATTTTATCCACTACTAATAATGTTGTAATATTTCTAGATAGTGTCATCAATCCTTGTACAAAATTCATTACTTGTCACTTATGATGTGGTATGTCATGAGGATATGACAACCTAGATGGATGATTATGTTCAACCTAACCCCTTCACAATTCAAACATTTTTCTCCAAAGGTAACTATGTCTTTCTTCATCCCTTGCCAAAAGTATAACCTCTTAAGGTATGAGTACATCTTATTTACTTGTGGATACCCTAAGTAAGGAGCATTGTGAGATTTGGCCACAATTAAGGTTCTAATTGCTTTGGTACTAAGAACTGTTGGAATCAGGGAACACTGAGAGGGGGGGTGAATCAGTGTTCTACAAAACTTAACTTTATTAATTTGATATTTAAATCACTTACATAATTGAACTGAAAGAAAGATGCAAACACATAAAGCAATCATCCACAACACCATAACATAAGTATTTTTACGTGGAAACCTTGTTAGGGGAAAAACCATGGTTGAGGTCAATCCACAATTTGAGTACTCAAATATAAGTTTTACAAAATGGGAATGCACTTGCATCCAGGCTCACTACCTAGAGCTCATTGCTCAAAATAGAAAGGCTCACTGCCTTATAATCAATGTCAAAAGACAACAAAGGTTGTGAACTATGAATTAGTATAATTCCTAAGAATAGTTCTGGTTAAGCCAATTAGTCGATTTCTTGACCTTATGTCTGATTTTTCTCTTCTGCTCTACTCTACTTCAATTCACATCACAAATCATTTATGCGTAGGTGAAATCGCTCTACTATCCTTCTAGAATTCACATCACACACCAACACACTTTGCATCTTTTTCAAAATGATATAATCGATCACTTATATATATCTGCAACAAGAGATTTAATCAACCATATGTCGGCTTTAATAAAACATAAAATATTTTCCAACTGCCAGCTAAATCCACAAATGATTTACAATGTACATCATCCCAAGTTGGACATAGCATAGTGAGGACCCAAATCAACATGTTAGAACACAAAAACACTTAAACAATTTCTCCTCAAATATCCGCAACATATTATATTCACCAAGTCGACTCTCTGCACTAATAAACAAGAAATCAGTCAACCGGATCTCCTAACTCGTACACCACTTGCTGCAACGAAACAAAACTTGAGAGTAAGATATTCCAGATGTTCAACGACCTTCCCTGAGATCCACAACTTGAATTGATAGATTGGTAATGTAAGTAGATTGACAGATTCAACTTCAGTCGGATACCTTGTTCTTCATTTTTTCTCTCGGTATGAACAAATACTGAAGTGCGCACCAGATCAATGACTTAGGTTGCCATCAATGACAACACCAGAAGCCATATGCCAACAGTCTCCCCCTTTGGCATTGATGGCAACACTTAGTGAAAAATGACTAAGTGTCGGGACCAACATACTGCAATCCTTCAATACTTCAAAAGGTTATAACTGACACAACTACCCCTAAGTTTGATAAGGCATTTTTCACCACTCTCCTACCCTTTGACATCAATGACAAACCAAAAAAAAAATTCCTATATTAATCCCTTATGGAGTATAACCAATGACTTATTCAAAAACTGGTTCAAAATTTGAAGACATACATCTACTACTTGAGTTCAAAGATTATTTTGTATTTTTCCTTCATCTCCGGAAGAAACTTCTTCCATGCTTCTATTGCAATCCCTGTGATTATGATCATATTTTTGTTTTCAAATGTCCGGTTGATAATCTTGATGAGGGATTCCGAAGTAGTGATGACTTCTTACAATATCTCTCATTTTCTCAGTATTCCAATCAACTATTCCAATTTGCATTCTGTTATATCCTTCATTTTCCAAAAGGTGTCAACAATCCCATTTCTAGTATTTTGAACATTTGTATGCTCTGTCTATAATTCTCGAATCCTTTTATTGATTGCACCATCTTGATCCTAGAACATGATAAAGCTTTGTCCAATACTATTCAATTCAGTTTCAATTTGTTCCAACTTTTCTTTGTACTTGTCGATTGCATGAGGCCAACGAAGACAGTAGTTGTAAATGTTGTTTGTTGTGTTTATGCACTGCCTTAGCTGATTCATGTTCCTTTTTAGCTTGGTGAATGATAATTTGTACTGCTTCTTGAGATGTAAAATTATTTCTTCTTCTTCCTTGTTCTAAGACTCAGAGTCCATGATTTCCTTGATGCATTCAATCATCTCTTCTGGAAATGTCTTCTGCAAACTCTCTAGCTTAATATAGTTGTGCACAAGATGATCACTTAGTAGGTTTAATATCATTTCATTCTCATATGAAGGTCTCATAGACCATAAGTTTGCAATTTTTTGCATTCCATCTTCCTCATGAATAAGCTGCAATAGTTTTTTCTTTGGTTAAGTCATCTTCTTCTTCACTTTCTTTTGCCATAACCTTTTCTTGTTTTGGTTTGGCTGTTTCAAGTTCTTTTCCTTGGGTGTTCTCAATTTCCTTATTAGATTCCTCATATGGTATATCTACAATCACCTATTCTTTTCTTTTCCCTTCAACTCTTAGGGTCTTGCATATTGGAGGAGTACATACAACAATTTATTTAGCTCTTTTCTTCTTCTCACCGGAGGAGGAACCAGCTTCAAGTGCCCTTACTAGAAGGGAAATACCAATTGAGCCAAACTTTCCTAGCAAAACTTTAAAGAAACTTTCATATGCTTGATCACATTTTGCCAAATCGTTAGAGTGTATGTAAATTTGTTTGCAAACCGGTTCACTCTCTTTCCATATTATGTTGTTGTTCATCGGTAAGCAATTTAGAAAGTACATCACAAGACATATAACCAAATTACCAAAACTAAAAGGGTAATTTGTCATCTTTGTCAATTGTGTGTTCTCCATCAGTTGATCTTTTAGTAATCTGCAAAGGTCAAAATCTTGATCTTCCATTATCATCTTGTGTGAAATGTAAACAACGCTTGTCGAAGTTGCACCTTCTCTGTTTCTGAAAAATATTTTGTAGGATACTCCATGTGCAATGTACCTTGTCACTGAGTCTTTAATTGTCGAGATTATTAATGCCCTTTGATCTCCAATAACTCCAATTAGGGTTTCGACTTCTTTATTCTGAATTGACTTCTTCCTTGGTACATCCCCAACTTTGCATAATCTAGTTAAAGTTCCAATTACTTCTTTCAAGATAAGGTAGGGTTTATCCAGAGTTAGAATATCGTCATTCAATCTTGTCTAGAATAAGCTTAACGATTTATGCATTCTCAAAATAGGGGAATTCACTCCAAATGTCCAAGCTTTTGTGTTTAGCTTCTTTCAACCATTTCAATTCATCGGGCAACAACAAGTTTCTTATGACTCTAATCTTCTCATTGTTATACTCATCTAGGTTGATCATTCCTTTGATTTGTTCCATTTTACCTTTTGTACTTATGTTTTGTTTCTATCGAAGAAGTTCTTCAATTGCACACCAAATTAAATGAAAATTTCTCAATATAACTAAAGTATCTGATGGATTAGGGTTTCACCACCAAATCATCTTCACACTTTCGAAATAAAGTGGAAAATGAGGGTTTCAACTTGCTTTTTATAACTCGCATACCTAACCTTTTGTTGTAATAAATGCTTTTTCCCTAGGTGTTTCAGATACCCTACTTTCTCAATCGACGAGAGAAAAATTCTTCTGTGCACCTTCAATTGCTTGAATTTCCTTGTGAGTGTTTTCCAATGCATATGTAGATCATTAATACAACTGTTGGAAATCTTCCGCATTCTAGTACCAACTAAAGATAGGGGGAAAAGGATTTTCTTGAAAAACTCCCCCTAGGCCAATGACCTGAAATCAATTCTTGGAGGAATTACAGGAAGCAAGTTCTGGTATAGAACCATCTCCTGCATCAGAATCATTCTTCCTTACCCATGTATTCTTCATCTGATCTCTTATTTCATCTGTAGTCACTTTCCCTTTTTCTTTATTATCTTTCTGTTTATTTCTGCCTTTGTATGTCGGACCTCTTCTATCCATATTTTTATTTCTGCAAAATCTTGCAATGTGACCGTATTTGTTGCAATTGTAACACACAACATTTCCTTGTCCGGACCAATCATTTCTTCTTGATCTGCATTGGTTAGCAATATGCCCAAATCTTCCATAGGTATAACATTTAACATTCCTTTTACTGACAGAGTTGTTTGACACATTTCTGCATTCAATTGACTTATGACCAAAATTATTGCAATTGAAACACTAACCAAAGAATGTGGATCACTCGATTTCATTTTACTTGTGTATTGAGCAGCCATTTAACCAAATTTATTACAAGAAAAACAATATGCATTAAGATTTTGAGAATTAGGTTGTCTTACCAAATGCCTTTTTGCTTTGTTCATCTAATTTCCTTGCTTGAAATTCCTTTATCTAGATTTGGAAATTTCTCCTTTTTCATATCCAATACCTCGCTTGTCATTTCCATTTTTCTAACCTTGAGTCAGCTCATCAAGCTTAACTAAGCTAATCTTGAACTTCTCCTTGTATTCATTAGCAGTAGCAAGTTCATCTCTGAGAATAAAAATATATTCTTCAAGTTCTTCTTCATTGTTTCTGGATTGTTGCAGTTCAATCTCCAGCTGAATGAATTCTCCATTAATTCTCCTACATTCATCAGATCTTTCTTTTAAGGACTGAGAAAGATTCTCCTCATTCTTCTTTCTTTCTTCAATCTTCTTAGTTAGCTTCATCACCATAGATTCCATCTCATGCTTAAGAGTAGCATTGTCTCTAGCAAGCTTTTCACATTCTTCAGTTATTTCCTTCAAGGTTTGATTCAGGTGAGCATCATCCATGCTTTTATTCTCTTTTTTCTTAATCCTGTCACAAAGAGCCTTTCCCTTTTCCCTGGATTTAACAATCTGATCCTTTAATGTCTAAATGAATTTCTTAGCATCCTTAAGATTCGCTTTCAATTCCTAGACTTATGCTTTGGATTGATCAAGATCATCAAGTGCCACCACAAGCTATTGTTGAAGACTACCAAAATCCATTACATTCCAAGATCCACCTCAAGCTGCTAAACTCCTTCCGAGGTACTAGGCTCTGATACCAATTGTTGGAATCAGGGAACATTGAGAGGGGGGGTGACTTAGTGTTCTGCAAAACTTAACTTTATTAATCTGATATTTAAACCACTTACAACATTGAACTGAAAGAAAGATGTAAACACATAAAGAAATCATCCACAACACCATAACACAAGGATTTTTACGTGAAAACCCTGTTAGGGGAAAAACCACGGTGGAGATCAATCCAAAATTTGAGTACTCAAATATAAGTTTTACAAAATGGAAACGCACTTGCATTCAAGCTCATTGCCTAGAGCTCACTGCTCAAAATAGAAAGGCTCACTGCCTTACAATTAGTGTCAAAAGACAACAAAGGTTGTGAACTATGAATTAGCATCTGCAAATTCCTGAGAATAGTTCCGATTAAGCACATTAGTTGATTTCTTGACCTTTTGTCTGATTCTGCTCTTTTGCTCTGCTCTGCTTCAATTCACATCATAAATCATTTATGCGCAGGTGAAATCACTCTACTATCCTTTTGAACTTCGCATCACACACCAACACACTTCATATCTTTTTCAAAATGATATAATCGATCACTTATATATCCACAACAAGAGATTTAATCAACCATATGTCGGCTTTAATAAAACATAAAATATTTTCCAACCGTCAGCTAAATCCAAAAATGATTTATAGTGTGCATCATCCAAAGTTGGCCATAGCATAGTGAGGACCCAAATCAACATGTTAGAACACAAAAACACTTAAACAATTTCTCCTCAAATATCCGCAACATATTATATTCACCAAGTCAACTCTTTGCACTGATAAACAAGAAATCAGTCAACCGGATCTCCTAACTCGTACACCACTTGATGCGACGACACAAAACTTGAAAGTAAGATATTCCAGATGCTCAATGACCTTCCCTGAGATCCACAACTCGAATTGATAAATTGGTAATGTAAGTAGATTGACATATTCAACTTCAGTCAGATACCCTATTCTTCATTTTGTCTCTCGGTATGAACAAATACTGAAGTGTGCACCAGATCAATGACTTAGGTTGCCATC
Organism: Sequoiadendron giganteum; assembly: GCA_007115665.2. NCBI lineage: Eukaryota > Viridiplantae > Streptophyta > Pinopsida > Cupressales > Cupressaceae > Sequoiadendron > Sequoiadendron giganteum. The sequence goes on along the minus strand of CM021102.1, from coordinate 677,145,260 downwards.
AATGGCAACACCAGAAGCCATATGCCAACAAGAAGATATATATTTTTATAATATCTAAGCAACTCATCCCTATCAAATGCATATCTTATAAACTTTGGATTAGTTGGGTTAGTCTCTAAAACTACCCTAAATTGTTCATACCAAGGATCATATCTATTTTCCACCAATACTTGTTGTTTAAAGTAATATTAATGAATTTTATTGTCATCAAATGTCTCCTTTTTCTTAGAGGTTATGCGACTCTATATTCTTTATCCTTAATTTATTCAATATTAAGTTCATATTCATTTAAAAAATCTAACCATTTTATTATTTTGCATTCAAATATGGTTGAGAGAAAATATACTTTAACTCTTGATGATAAATTACTTAAAAGGTTATCCAACGAGAAAATGTCTCCACTTTTATAGAACATGAAAAATGGCTACTGATCATAGATCATGAGGTGCATAATTTATTTCATGTTTTTTTAATTTTTCAAATTCATAAGCAATTGTACAATCATCTTGCATAACCACTCGTCGTAAGCCTTCTATAGAAGGATTAGTGGAAACAATAAAATGATCGTTATGACCAAGAACTCTTGAGATAGGAGTCATAGTAAATATTTCTTTTAGGTTTTGAAATGCTTTATCACATTGTTTTGTCCATTAAAATATTTTATTCTTCCTTAACAAAGAAGTAATAGGGTTTTTTATTTAAGAAATCCATTCAATGAACCTTCTGTAGTATAATGCTAAACCCAAAAAATTCTTACTTATGACACATTTTTAGGAATCAAATACTCCATTATGGTTTTGATTTTTTTGATGTACTACAATTTATTCTCTCCAGATATAATATGCCCTAAGTAAGGAATTTTCTTCTCAATATGCACTTTTGACAGTTTAACCATATAAATTATTCTCTTGCAAGCTTTGTAAAACTAACTAAAGGTGTACTAAGAGCTCTTCCTCACTCTTGGGATAGATTAGGATATGCTTAAGTTATTGTTTAAGAACACTGTAAAAAATATAAATTTATATAATCATGAAAAATGTTATTTATTAAATTCATAAAAGCAACATGGTCTTTTCATAACATGCCCATATATGGTTTGAAAGTTTTTTTTGGAATTTCTGCCTCCTTGATTCTTAATTCATGAAATCTCAATTGAAGATCAATTTTTAGAATTATAAATACACCCTTCATTTAATCAAATAATTCTTCAATACAAGGCAATGCATTCAATAATCTATACACAATCTCAGGGTTTCATACTTTTGAGAGAAAAAAATTGGTACTCCTAAAGGTGACACATATGTCCTTATTATCCCTTTCTCTAGTAGCTCTTATAATTATATCTTAAGTTTAAGAAATTATAATGCATTCATTCAATAGGGATCCTTTGATATTGTTATGCCTTGCAAAGGAACCCCGCTTTTCAAGGTAGAAATGGAACCTCCTCTTTTGATTTGATTTTTAGTAGATTTCCTAGTGTCTTTTGGTGTTTTCAATTAGATCCTAGTTTAGGTCTCATTTGGTCAATTTGACCTAGTCATTGTATTCTTGATTAGATGGCATACTTTAGATGCATCTTTTTTTCCCAATAAGTCCTATGGAGTGACTCTAATTGATTTATCCTTACAATGAGATGACTTTGAATAATGATAATGAGTGATTCTTGGTGTATTTTGATGGAGTTTTTATGTGATCATATTGGTAGGGATGTTGGACTCTCTCATTATGATCTTTAGGACTATTAGATTATTTATTGCATCTTTTTAATTACATAGATTTTGTTAGTCTAGGACTATTACTGAATCAAACCTCTCTATGTTTGTGTCTCAACTTCCTAAGATACATTTTCTAATGGAAAGTTAGTTGAGTGTATTGGTATTGTATAGTTATTATTAAATATTAAAATGCACCCCTTAAGGTTGGATTCAATGATCTCATGGTTTTGATTGCATATTTCTTGAGAGAGAATTGTCAATTATCCTAGATTATAGACCCCCTCCAAGGACTCTGGATCAAGGTGTTGAGCCTTCACCATCCCCCCTTTTGTATTTTAATGAAATATTTTTAAAAATGATACATAATAGTCCTAAGACCATTCAAAGCTCTTACTAACCTTGATAAACAACTTTGACACCAAAATTTTACAAATACCATAGGTTTAAGATTTTGAAAAATATCATGGAGGTATACCCATTTAAATATATTTCTTCATTCTGTTTTATTTTAAAACTAATAATTAACTTCCAATAAGAAACCAACATTAGCCAACATTAGTAAGTGTGGAGTCTTATTTGATTTATCAAAAATTGGCATTTCCCTGATAAAAATTTTTTATGACTATGTTTACACAAGTGTTTTCTAATTCCAATTCCTAAATTAGATGCATTACACTCCCACACATGTGAGTGTATTGGAGATGTGTTCAATACACATACTTCATGAATTTGGAAGCTTTATTTTATTTATTTTACTATTGAAAGTAAGGGTTTCCTAATTTTTCTTGAGCATTTTTAGTTTGTGGAAAACAAGCCCTTTATTTCCCTTCACTTGGATTTCATCATGAGTGTAGTAACTTGTCATATTTTCGATTATATTATATCATCTTAGACCTAGCATCAATCAAATTTAGGTTTTTTTAAAGATTTCTTTCAAAAAATGAGGGTTTTGTAGCATTAGAGTTTAAATTTATGGCCTTTGTGAAATTTTAATGATTTAAGAATTCATTAGATGTTATTTATTCTAAAAATATTGGATCTAATGATTTTGATATTGAGATCTAATGTTTGGTTGCCCATGGAAAACCACCAAACACTAAGAAGAGGGCTTTGTTCCAAAAAGTGTTGTATGATTATTAGGTAGTCATATTAAGTTTATATACATATCAAGTACATTCATATGAAGGATAATGGGGTAGTTAGGATGGAATTCTATTCAAAGAAAATGTTATGATGTATCGAAAGAGGATAGGTCTTTCATTCATCGCTTGACAACTATTATGCTTGTATTTGTAAACCATAAACCATTGTCTAGTATTTTCAAGACACAAGAAGGGTGGAAATCGTCAAAAAATATTGTTTACTATGTTGTCATAGTTCTTTAGGACTCAGGTTATGGGAGTTTCATACCAAATTAGAGTAGATGGAAATCATCACTAGTAAATAAAGCCATAAATATTGTATGCAATCCTTAAAATATGTATCCATGATGAGTGTGACTATCAAGGACAACAAAAGGGGTTATTTGAAAAACTAGGTATGGTCATAGTCATGCAATAATGTGGAAACTATACATGCAAGGAGATTATGACTATAAAACCTATCTAATTTATCATGGTTAGGAAGATTGTTACTCAAGTGATCTCAATATCACAATAGTCCAAACTTATGATGTCATGTGTATGTTGGAAAATAAATATCTATAGGGTTTTCATTAAATGCATTAAAGGATAATAACTTGAGCTTCATGTCAATGGAAATTTATGCTAATGATGTGGACATATATCCCTAGATCTCCATCCCCATAGAGTTGACTCACCTCAAGGTTGAAAGTCAATTTTATCCTTGGGAGGTCTCTTTTTTGAATGAAACTAGGAAAAGTGAGGGTGTCCTAGGTCATCATTTCATTCTGGCGAACCCCTTCCCTTTCAACCACCCTTCTTATCCCTTTTTTTGATGTTTCATTTTGGTGAACCCGACATTCTTACACTATTAACTTTCTGATTTGGTAGCCTTTTCAAACCTTAGATCTAGATTTTACATTGCATTAGTTTGTTTTGAATTTTATTTAGGGTTTCAAAATTATATTTTGCATCGTTTAAATTCACAAAAATCCAAAAATATTACATACATTAGTTGTATTGAGAGTGTTTTTCAGTCATTTAGATCAAATTTTTCGTTGAATTTGCATTCAAAAAGTTGTCATTTTTTGTCCAATAACACATCTATTAGCCATTGTGAATGTTTTTCATTCATTTAGATCAAAATTTCAATTAAATTTTCATTCAATAAGTTGGCCTCGTAGTCGGGACCCATCTTCATCTTCATCTTTGTATAGTTTGCATAATAATCTTCTCCCTAAATTGCACTTAAGGGGGGGTGTTGGTGCGAATAAATATCTTGTACCTAGATAATTTCCTTACTAGGTAGTTAGGGGACATATTCACATGTTAAGCTTACTTATGATATAAGATTCCTTCTAGAAGTCTTAGTTGGCTTTTCTAGAACTTATCTTATCTATCTTGTAATGCTTGATTCCTAGGTAGTTAGGTTGTTAGTTGTCTCATGTTATAAGATTAAGACACTTGTCATAATCTTGTCTAATCTTATTCATCACCTTTCCTTTATAAGCAAGGCATACCATGTACATTTGCATACTCAACCATTACTCAATCTTGTAATATTGCATCCATTATTGCAAATTTATGCTCTTTCTTTTCTCCTTTGTCGAAGGTTGTTTTTGGTTTTACAGGTGATCTTGGAGGCTTGATTCCTTGAGTGACTCTAACATGTCTTTATGTTTATGAGATTACTTTGGATGACCCTTGTCACTCTGTTGGTACAAGGATACAAAGGAAGAAAATCTGTCATGAAATTCTTCTATTTGTATCTATATTTTTCTATATGCTATAACCATTGTCTTTTTCATTTGTCTTATGTTTCCTTTTGAGGACGATGAAAAGCGTCGAGACATTTAGGTCTCTTCCAAGTTGATCCAAAAGGATTCTCTTTTGTTTTCTCTCTCTATGTGTCATTCTTCATTTGTGATTGTTGTTCCATGAGTTATTTGGGGAATGGTGATGATTCTGAGCTCGATTATATCACTGTAGAAAAGACATACGTTGACCCCAAATTCATGGATCCCTTATGTGTTATCTTCAAATTTCATATGGGGGGGACCTCCTTTTCATGACACAACTTTATTTGGAAACATATATTTGGCATAGGACTTTCCAAATAAGCTCTCATGTCTCTTTTATCAATTGGAATTTAGCATATTCTACTTTAAAGTGATTTCTCACACCATGGTGTTTAGAAATTTCTTTAAAGTGGGGGCATTATGCCTCCCACTTGTTACTTGCTTGATGACATGACCTTCATTCAAAGTGTGGTCTTATTATTTCACGTGATGTGTATTCTTGGTGGTGACATTGGGATTGATGTCCTTCAAGAGTGTGACCTTTCTTGGCATATGGCATTCCTCTTAGTGGTAATGCTATGGCTTGCATTCCCTAAGGTGTGAATCTTTTATCTCTCAACTAGTCCTCTCTTGATGGTGATATAGAGCATGATGTTCCCTAAAGTGAGACCTTTTATGAACCAAGCAAAACCCCTTTGACTATCATAAACAAAATTCTTAGCCACCAAGCATAACACAACTTGCTTTATGGTGACTTTATTTGATTAGTGTCTAGCATAATGCAGCTTGCTAGCCTTGTGATTGTCGTATGTGGCACATTATCAAAGTTATCAGAAAGTATAAATTTTGGTATGGTTATGGGTACACACGTGGTGTATATCGGACTACACCAGACCATTGTGTGTTTTTTATATTGCATTGGGGATCACCTAGTGTATATTGGACTGCACTAGCCCATGTAAGTGTATCTTGGACAAACAACCTAGGCTTGATCCATATCATTTGGAAAAACAATTGAAGCTTTATCCATTTTTCTTCTCTATCTTTGCATTAATTTTGGCATTGTATGATGTTGTATCTTGTGTCACTGTTGCATCCATATGTCTCTTTGTGCCTTTGTTGGTTTACCATGGGATCTTTGATCCTAGGGGCTTCGTCATCCTCCTTGATCTTCGTCATCTCATCTTTCTAACAATTATACAATTAGACCTCTCTTGACTTATTTGTTTACTTTAGTTTGAGTTTGAGCATGGGCCCATAATCTCACTAATGTGGGGGCTAAATGTAGTGTAGAAAAATGTACACCTTTACATTTTTACACTATGTTTGCATCCCCTTAATTAATTGGACTTAATTAAGCTTCTAATTACCTAAATTATGTATTCCTAAGCCTTATTATTCCTGTTTTTCGAAAGGGAAACCAACATTAAACAATTTCCATCATTAATTTAAACACCTTGGAAATTGTGTGTCCTGGATTTAGGTCCCAGGATCCATTTTCCCAAGGGCGAATGGGTCCTCCTTAAGTGCCAAGACCCAATTTTTAATATGTTTTTTGCAGCATTTTAATGATTCAAATTCAATTTTCAAATGTCTTCTTTTGGAATCTAATTTTTGGGAAATTAGATAAACACCTATAAATATAGTTATTTTATCAATTCAAAACATCTAACATTAAGGAAACTTTCACAAGATCAAATATTATTGTCAAGAACATTGAAGAGAAGATTTATCAGTCATCTACAATAGCAATCAAGACCATATCATCATGTTAAAGTTCATGTGTGTTCATGTCATGTTTTGGAGCTATGATATTTACCATTTAAGATTTCCTATAGCCATAATTATTAATTGATATTTAGTCATAGCATATGATATACAAATTAAATTCATCTTATGTTGATTTATCTATTTCATACATTTTTTTTAATATGTGTGAGTTATATTAAGTTCAAGACATAACTTCCAAACCGAACATTTTGTTACCATACATAACAACCTTAATTTTTATACTGAATATTTTACATATTATTTCATCTATATACTCAAGTAATGGTACTCAAATAATTCTTCTATCCACATAGGATAGGAATTATTATGTCAACATGGGACAATGATTCTTCTATCCATATGGGATAACCATTCTTCTATTCATATGGGACAAGTAATTTACACCGAAGGCGTATCCTATATGAAACCGATCAAGCTAATTTTGCTAATGAACGGTTGATATCATTTTTTACGCCGTGCCAACGATTGAATGGATCTGCACCGTAAATGTCAAATCACTGATGTTGTGAAGGGTTAATTTCATCGCAGGTTCTTTTTCACCGTGGGTAATATCCAGACTGTGCAATGAATGTTGCTTGACAACTATCTTTGTCTCATTTACGAAGGGTTGAATCTCCAACAATTATTGGCCCGATCCATGGAAAATCTAGTCGATAACGATAGAAACACTTTTGATATTACTTGCATAGCAATTCTAGATGGACCTGGTGGATTCAGATCAAGCGGCCAGTTTAATTTCAATACATGGGACTATGGACAATATTTGCAACCCAAATTATGACAAATCATAATTGTATCTCAGCGTTGGTCTTGAATTTGATCAGATAAGAAGGATGCATTCTTGGTGTGTAATCAGAATATGAATGCAACATAACTCCGTTTTAATGATCTTTTGGCCAATTCGATGAGCCGGCTGAAATTATGAAGCTAGCAGAGTAGTGTGGAATTTAAACATATTGAAAGACTGCAGACATTAGGGAAGTAAAGGAAATATCCTAAGGAACATCAAACTTTCATAATAATGGAAATTAACACGCTTCATGAAGATTAGAGTATCTACAGACATGCAAAATAGAGAAAATGTTGCGGAGGTCTGGAGACATATATGAACATCCTTGATGTTATTGTTTCTCAAAAAAATTGCTTTCAAACCACCATATGCCATATTCCAAGGATGTCCACCTCATGAGAAATTTTATCAAATGTCAACACTACTCATGTGTATTAAAGTATCCATCGATGAATCTTCAGTGACCAATATCTCATCTCTGCAAAAGTTACTGCAATCTGACTCAGCCCCACCACTGCAAAATATTTCGTCCACATTTGGAAAGAAGGGGAAAACCAGTCAGCTGATCATTGCTCTGGTCTATTTTGTTGCTGCTCTTGGGTTCACATAAATTGTTTGCGTAGCTCTGGGATGATATTTTTTCATTAAAGCCTTTGATGAGGTCAATGCTAGATAATTGATAAGTGTACTTTATGGTCCTTGAGGGCTTAAAAGGTTCAAATTTTAGAACTTATTAGACCGACAGATAATTTTAGGAATATCGCTTGTATACAGTGTAAGATGATTGAATGCATCTGAACCATATATGCCAATGTCATCACAAGCTTTTTTTTCTCATGTCAAAATCTGGACCATGTAATGAATGGGACTTAACATATATATTTTTATCTATATCTCTATATCTATCTTATTCACTTCTTATTTTGTTCCTCCCTATCTTTCTCTCACACACACCCACACATAATCCATGTTTCTCCTTCCATACTCTATTTATATCTATCTTTACTCTCTATATCCCTCTCTTTCCATTACTTCTCTCTCTCTGTATATATATATAACTTCCTATATCTTTATCTTACTATATTTCCATTTTCCCCTCTCTCATTGTTTCCAACTTTCTACCTCTATTTCTCCCTCTTCCTCTCTCCTTATGTCTCTCCCTTTCTATATAGTTCTCTCTCTCTTATTCAATCTATCTCTCTTGTATTTTTTCTCCATCTTTCTGCTCTTCTCTCTATATATATATGTATTCCTGTCTCTACCTCTCTTTCTCTATATATTCCTCCCTATCTCTCTCTATATATCATTGTTATATGTCTTTATCTTTCTACCTCTCCATCTCCCCCTCTCTCATTGTCTCTTTCTTTCTATCTCTATTTCTCCTTGTTTCCCTCTCTCCCTCTCACTCCCTCTTTGTATCTCTCTACATGACCTCTCTCCTCTCTCTATTTCTCTCCTCCCCCTCTCTCTCCATCCATATCTCTATCTTCTTATCTCTCTATCCCTCTCCCTATCCCTCACTATCTCTCTATATCACCCTCTATCTATATCATTCCCTCTCTCCCTCTATATCTATTGAGCTATCTCTCCCTCTCTCCACCCTCTCCTTCTCTCTCTCTCTCATTCACTCCATCTCTCTCCACCCATAACTCTTGATCTCTTTCCCTGTTTCACTCTCTCTCATCTCTCTTTATATATATATATATATACCTTTCTCCTACTCCCTCTCCCTCTCTATATTGAACAATCTCTCCCTCTCTCCCCTTGCCTATCCCTCTCTCTCTCCCCTCATTTTCTCTCTCTCTACCTATCTCCTTCTCTCCACCTCTTCTCTTTCTCCCTCCACATAGATCTCTCTTTATCCTCTACCTATCTATTTTTCTCTCTCCCCATCTTCTCTCTCCATTTTTCTCCCTCCCTCTCTATCTCCCCATCTCTCCCTCCATCACTCTCTCTCTACCCCTATATCTACCTCTCTCCCTTTCTCTTCTCATATATCTCTATCTCTCTCTTTCTCTTTTCGTATATCTGTCTCGCCCTCTTTCTCTCTCCCTCTATCTATCTTCCCCTATTTATGTCTACCTCTCTCAATCTCTCCCTCTATCCATCTCTATCTATCACTTTATTCGTCTCTTTGTCTCTCTATCCCTATCCCCCTCTCTCTATATCTCCTTATTTCTCTATCTCTCTATCACTCTCTATCACTCTATTTCACCATCTATGTTTTTACCTATCTTTCCCTCTCCCTCTCCCTATTCCCCTATATCTCTATCTTCCTCTCTCTATATCTCCCTCTCTCTATATAGATATATTTATCTTCCATCTCTATATATCCCTCTCTTCTCTCTCATTATCTCTCCCTCTCCTCTACATATCCCTCTCCTTCTCCATCTCCATCTCCATCTCCATCTCCATCTCTATCCCCTATCTCTATCTCCTTACCCATCTCTCTCTCCCTATTGCAAACAAAACATGAACCTATTGGTAATGGAGCCTACTTATCTTCTTATCTTCTTGATTAAGAGGTCTTCTTTCGATCATTTTTTAATCCTTGTAAGTGAATGCATAGTTGATTTGAAGCAAACACTTCTCCATTAAGACCTTTGTTGCACAAACAACATCATTTTCTAAATGGACTACCAACTAACCCCATGTACCCACATCTCTTCGGTGTACCCATTGCACACCAAGGTGCGATCGCTAGTTTATTTTTTCTCCATCTAGAGACTTGACACATCAAGATAATTTATGTCCCAAGTATTCATGATAGACTACTCTTCCATGTTGGAAAAGCATTGAGTTTCTTCTCTAGCAAGACTTGTAAGGTTAGATTCACACCCCACCTCAAATTTTGGCTTAAAGTCTTGAGGATAAAAAAATTTAACCAAAAATCTTAAGTGTTAGTGAATGTTAATTTTATCTTTTGTGTTTAATTCTTAATTATGTTAGTGTGTTATTCTATCCATTTAAGGGAATTACCAATAGCGCTTTAGAAAACTCGAGTACATTGGGACCTCTTTCATTTACCTAGACTACTTACATACACATATCCATGGGATCAAGATATAACATATGTAGTTTTGATTTTGTTTAATTTTTATGTGAACTATAAAGAGTGGGTATGCAACCTTTTATAGGGATCCTCAACCACTAAGGGATGCATTGACTTAATGCTTATTCTTTGTTGTTTAGACTAAAACTTGTTAACTATTTATCTTAAATACATAATCCTAATTGAGTACAAATTTTTTTATTTAAAATATTATGGTGATGATTTACCTTATGCTTAAAAAGTATTAATTTATTTATTCAAAGAATATTTTTCACTCACTCAAATTTAATTAAAAGAATGTGTCCTCCAAACATCGTAGAGTGAAAAATGGGATGCTCATGTGAGGGTGGAGATATTATTTATTTATTATCTATTCTCTAGGATATCTTTGGAATAATGGGTGATCCCACAATAGTGGTTTACAATTATTGGCCAAACTAGACACTGAAATTATTATTTTTAACTAAATCTTCACATTCGGGCACCTATAGTAGTTAAACCATGAGGAATTTGAAGATGATTCAAACTAGAGTCTCATCACATTTTTTTTGTAGATTCTAAAAATATTTTATTGAAAATTTTTGGAATCAGATTTCACTTATTTTTCCATCTCCCACAAAAAACTGATTTTTGTTCATAAAACAACATTTTTAAAAAGTGACGCTCACTGTATACAATATAACTTTTTTTGTATGAAGGATAAAATTCTAATCTTTTCGAATTTAGATTTTTAACTACGATATCTAGCACTTTCATTTGGTCTCATAGTTTTTTATTGAATATTTTTTCTTAATCAAGTTTCGAAGTCAAACCAATTGCAATTCAGACATAGGTGGATTGTATACAACATAACTTTTTTTGTATGCATCGAAATTCATTTTTTTTAATGGATCAAGGATATCAATACCCAACATGAACATATTTTAAAAAAAATATTTTGATAATCTACTATTTTTCCACATGTGCAAAATAGAGAGCTTGATTTTCGGTGAAAAACCTATGTTTAATAAAACTAAAAAAACACATACATAATAAAACCAAAACATATTAAAATTATATTTTTTGGATAGCTCGTTCTAAGGACTACCATATTCCAGTTGGGTCTGTGAAGTCTCCTCCATTTTCATCCTCAACCCGAGCTTCGAAGGGCAGAAATCTGCTAAAATCTGGTGGAAGAGGGGGAGAAGGGCAAAAAAGGGGGGTCTGAGCGAACCCCCCTTCGAACGAACCCCCCTTCGCTCGAAAGGGTGAAGTGGGGTTCGTTCAAACGGGGGTTCGCACGAACCCCCCTTTTATTTGAATTTATCATTCGTTTCTATGAAGAAATGTGACATCATAGGGTTTGAGCGAACCCACCATTCAAAAGGGGGTTCGCTCGAACTCCTCTTTTGGGTTCGTGCGAACCCCCTAGTTTGAACGAACCCTTTAAAACATGAAATTTTGAATGTGTGAGCATTTTTACAAATTTCCTTCCTCATCAAAATTGTAAACCACTATTATGGGTTTACCCTAATATTTAAAAATGCAATGAATTGTGAGGTTAAACTGAAAAGGTTAAATCAAGAGTTATAAAGCATCCTTCCAATTTGGTGGTTATGACACAAACATTTGATGTCCTTATAGATTTGGAAAAGTGGTTAGTTTGACTATATTGATAGATTTTGTGATGCATAAGAGAGGAGTAATAGTTGTAAGAGGAGTTACTATTCCAAGTTTTTTGACCATGACAATAAGGATATTGGATTTTTTCTATGGTTCATTATTTTAACTCATAATTTTGGATACCACTTAGTGGTTTCCAAATTACGACATATGTATATATTGGATGTATAAGATAGAGGATTGTAAGGCTCTTTTTTTATAGATTTTTCACAAGTCAAAAGAAGCTATTTAACAAAAAATAACCCTATGAATTAAAGAGAAGATAGAAAAACAAAATATTTATGAACCTTTAGTTAAAAAGAAGAAATAATAAATGAATATTTTTAAAAATCCTCTTAGAGGAAGGAACAACTATATTTATTAAATAGCTATTAAAGAAAACCATTGTAAAAATATGTCATGGTTTAGAAATCACCCCTTATAAGATTATATAAAGTATTTGTGTGAGATTTGTAAATAGAATCCAATCACTCAAGTAAAAAGGAAGGTGGTTTGGTTGGTTATGGGCATAGTGCTAGGTGTATAGAGTGCATCTAACTTGGGGTATAAAGTACAACTCGAGAGAGTGTAGGCACATGTTGTGTGTTTATACAAGTTCCTCCATAGTGTTCCATAGATATGAGAGCCAAGACAATTAAAATCTTCTTAGGGTGAGAGTGGCCTTTCTAAGAGATTTGAGTCAAATAAGTATTGAAGTAATATTAAAAGATTTTAAATTATATAGAAATGGGTTGGTGTTAATCTAATTACATTCTCTAAAGATGTTATTTGTTCCATTACATTAATATTTATATTATTAGATGTAAATATATAATAAATATGGTGATATTAATGTGTTGAAGTCTTAAACTAGTTAGTTTTGATAATAAAAAAATTATTTTTTGTGCATTTCTTCTAAATTCTACATATAATTTATAATCTTTAAACTTGGATAATAATATTAACAAATCCATTGGCATAATAAATTAATTTTGATATGTTAATTTCTTCTAAATTTTTACTCTAGAGATAAGTATTGTTATATTTTGGTATCAAAGCCTTAAATAATCTTATGCCTATGAGAAGTCTTCTTTGTCATGTAGAAAAAAAAGAAGTTTATTGAAAAATCTTGGGATTTAGTTGATAAATATAAGGATAAATAAGAGATAAACATAGCCACAAATCCAACATCTAAGTCCAGCATTAAATCCCTCTATAGTTAGTGGCTTGTAAAGAACAATTTGGTTCCCTAAATTAGAAATCATATAAAAATGAGAAAATGAAGAGCATGACTAGGTGGACTGGTGGAGCATAGAAATTAATTGTATATTCTTAACATTAGTAAGTTCTATGATTCTACAAAATGAACAAGTCTTTTCATATCACACCACCAAGATATCTATCAACCTAAATATATTGCAAATATATTCATGTTGAATTCTTGCATTATCTTAAAAACTATCTAAAATTATCATAATATAATTATAGATACAACAACATCTATGAAATAGTAAGACAATACACTAGAATAATATACATCTATCTAAAGATATAAGATGCATATAATGACAAGATCTAGCTAGAGTAGAATCTATACATAAAACGTGGCACAAAAATATGTGTAATGCTACAAGACCTTGGTATGAATTAAAATAATCATATGCATAGGAGACATTTAGATTCAAAGTTTTAATCACCCCCATATATTACAAAAATAAAGTTTAAATCACCTCCATATCTTAAAAAAAGGAATGTGGACATAACTTATTATAAGAACTCTATGTTTTGTTGGAATCCCCTACATATCTCCATTCATAATCATCTAGATATGTTCTTCCATTTTGGTATAGTCCATAGAGGAAAATAGTGAATTAAAAGTAGTTTAAATCATTATGTCAAGCATGGATTTTCTATCACACTTTTTTTCCCTAAGAAAATAACTTTATTCGTTGCATGGTACACCTAAGTTGGCCTAATGGTGGAAAACTTGTACTCTTTGAAGAGAGGTCACGAGTTCAAATCCTGCATGAGGTAGGGTATGTACAACTTGTATTGTGAAGCATGAGTTAGGCACCTCCTGCATACTGGGAGTACGAGATAGTCCCAGATACTTAAAGCCATTTGTTGACTCAAAAACAAATCACCAAGTATCATGGACTATAAAGGATCTTTCCTTTCCTTTCCTTTCCTTTCATGTTTGGGACCCTGATAATGCTGATAAGGAAGACCTTGTATGATTTTGTGCAAACTTAGATTTCTCTAACATTTGGTACAAAATTTTGGAATTTGTAGAAGCCTTCATCATTGTGGGCCAACTCAGGAAGTATTGATTGAGTCGAACACCATTTGAGATGCAATATGAGGTGAGACCAATTTGGGGAAGCCAATCAATCTATGGGTTGACATTGAGATAGCCATCTAAGTTGGTGTTGCTTTTGGGAAACCAATGGGATAAATGTTAATTTGAGGGTGTACTTGAGTCACTCCCTTGCGCAAGGACCAAAATTTGATGGTGGATTACATATATATTCTTAATGATGATAGGATTTCTACTACATTGTCAAGTAAAGCTCTTGATAGAAGTGATCTTGGACACCTTGTTGACAAATGGTCCTTGTGCCATCTTTATTTGGAGGCATGCTCTTTTTGAAAAATAGATGAGAGAATTATCTAGAGCATGTACATTAAGTTTTTGGGACTCAATGTCAACAAAAAATTATGTCAATTTGGAAAAATGTGTGTATGATATATAAAAGATCTAATATTGATGGGGTTTAGAGTGCACTTAAATTTGAAGAAAATTTTAGTAATTTGGTATCAATTTGTACTAAAGATCTAATATTGATGGGGTTTAGTGTGCACTTAAATTTGAAGAAAATTTTAGTAATTTGGTATCAATTTGTACTAAAGATTCATATTTATTGTTTAGATTGACTAAAAGGTGCAGAAATTGTTATTCTATTCTACATTTTTGCAAATTCAATGGTGTTACAAAATTGTGGATTTGTGGAGTCTTGCTACATTTACTTAATTTAGACGTAAAAAAATTGATAGAATGTGTTAAAAACATAATTTCTAATTATCTTGAACTTGGTCATTAAGAAAAAGGCATAGATTTGTTAAGAATTAAATTCCCAAATTTTATGAAAAAATAGATTTCATGTCAATATAGCATGATCAAAATTAACAAAAAAATATTATTCAAATGAAACAACTATATTATTCACTACAAGAAGTATTGTTGATTTGATATTTTTTCCCCTTCTTTCTCTTCATGAATGTGTACAAGGTCCTTAAGCTCTTTGACTTTTCACATATGTGTAGAGAATTTTTGGTATAAAGAATTAATATACTCAACTCAATTTATTGTCTTACACAATGGAGGTGTGGTGGGCTCATAACCCAAATGTTTCATGATTATTTTCACCTCTTAAACTTGACACAATATGATGCTACTATTGGAATAAATTGGTTGGTGCAAAAATTGTTTATATAGGATATGAAATTAAATAGTTTCTTTTAGGTAAAGATATACAAACATATCAAAATTTATAGAAGTAGAGACAAACTCTAACAAATTTTTGTGTTATGGAAGTTCAAGATAATGTGAACCTTTTATACACAAAGTTAAGGATTTTATTCTAAAACTAATTATATAAAAGTAATCCCTAAATTAAAAAATTCAATTAATTTAATTACTTGAAAGAAGGAAAGGTTGGATCTAACATTTCTTTATGAAGTACTCTATGATTGGTAGTTATTTGTTATTATTATATTATTTCTTATGATGTCTTGTTGATTTCTTGTACAATATTTTTTATTGTATTTTGATATTAGAACTTATCAACACAATAACCTTGTATATATATTTTGTGATGTATTATCTATGAATCTATGATAAGGTGAAGTATGTTGGAGTTCTTAGCGTGACAAATTTATGTATTATAAACTTGTTAATCATGAACTTGTTGTCATTCAAATTACATTTAGTATAGAAAGAGGGGATTGTCATGTAGTTTAAAATGCATCATTATCATCTTAGAATCTATTTGGATAAAAATTTAAAATTTTGTCACACTTCAAGCTAACTTACTAACACAATTGAATTTAAACATTTCCAATTAAAAATCACTTTTGGTTAAATATATGATCTAGTTAAATTAGATATGAGACACTTTTTTCAATTGTAAATGTCCACTAAATAAATATTTACCGTCACTTTGGGGCCAATTTATGAAAAAAATAAAATTATTCAGAAATATTGATATTTTCACAACTCTTACTCATATAGACAACATTTTTCTAGATATATAAATGTGGTTTCAAAAATATAATACTTTTAATAGTTTAATTATTATTTATATGTTTTACTAAAAGTATGTCATCAACGCCAAAATATAAAGTTGATTGTCTTATTAAGAAAAATAATAAAGTTTATTAAAAAATTAAAAAATATGATGCACTAGAGAAGAGATTTCATGTCAAGATGATATATATATGTGTGTGTGTACATATATATATATATATATATATATATATATATATATATATATATATATATATATGTATGTATATATGTATGTATGTATGTATGTATGAGTGTATAAATATATGTATATATATTATTTTGGATAAATGGTAAAAGCAAAATGTGATGTCCCATTGAAACAATTATGTTTTTAGTGTACGCAAAATTTAATAATTCTTAAAATAGATATATCATAATGAAAAACTGAAACAGTGCACCAAAATTTCAAATCATAAATACAAAGCAATTAAATTGAAGGAAAACAAATAAAATGTACTATAACAACATTCCACTTAATCTCATTTTTCAACATTTTAGCAACTAAATTGTAGTGTCAAATTTACAAAAAACTACATTCAAATATTTTTTGCTTTTGTAAAAAAAATATAAAAATATAAAATACACTACAAAATCTACATGTCATTAGTTTACATCATTTCAAAATTCAAAACATATATGTGACTTTCAAATTATTCAAGTTAAGAAATTTGATTAAGATTGGTTGGTTATAAAAACCCTTTTAAAGGGGAAGAATAATTTATTTATTAAATAGTTATTAAAAGACACATTGTGAAAGGATGTGATAATTTGGAAACCACCCTTTGAATATCATATAAACATTTATGTGAGACTTGGAAATGGCATGAGATCACTTAAGAGAGAAGGTGGCTTTGTGGGCTATGAGCATATGAGAGGGCCTAGAGAGTACATCTAATATAACATATAGAATACAACCTAAGATTATCCTAGCCAAGACTTGTAGTGCATGTAGATGCATATTGTATTATTACATGGGTACTTCTAGAGTTTGTCAAAGCTATGAGGGCCAAGACCACCAAAATCTTCCTAAGGTGAGAGTGGTCTTTTCAAGAGAAGTATTTAATTTATTGTTAGTAAGTTATTCAAAATTATATAAAACTGAGTTGGAGCTAATCTAATTCAATTCTCTAAAGATGTTAATATTGATTGCAAATGGGTTTTGAAAGGGGCCATACTAGTTTACAACAAAGTAGCTCCTAAGCAACTGGAACAAGTAAAATGAAATGACCCTTAGGTAGATGGAACAAGTATCATGAGCTATGAGACAAACAATTCAAATATCAATGTAGCCAAGGTACTAAGCACAAAAACAACCAAAAGGTAAAAAGCAACAAGGATCCAAATCTAAGCAATGCCAAACCCAACTCTATTCAACCTCACACCCTTCACTCTAGTGTGAGATTGGGAGATAGATTTGGGAAGACCTTTCTTTTGTCTTTGTACAAAAGTCTAAGAAGTATCTTCATCAAAGTCTACAAAACTAGTTGAAGCGAGATGGAATTCCATCACAAAGGCCTCAATTAAGTGCATAGTAGGAATATAGGATTGACAAGCTAGAGCAGGTTGAACAACCACCTCATGAGCGGGTTGAACCATAACCAAATATGATTGTGTAGGAAGTTGGGTAACCAAAGTGAAGGGTGGTTGGGACTCACTAATATGAGTTACGTTGATGAAGCAATGCGAGCAAGACTCATCAGAGTTTGATTCACACCAACATATTGGAAGACTCGTCATCTCAAGAGGAGCCATCAATTGGAGAGTTGGAGGCATGAATGGTCAAGTGATCTTCACTGACATTCTTCCACCGTATTGCAACACCCTTGTGTTGGGAGAGAGGACAATTAGTAAGCAGGTGGCTAATAGTTAACCAATGGTTACATTTGAAGGGGAAATGCTCATAATCATGTTGTTGAGTCCAAGGCATGTCCCCCATCATCAAGACAACATCCCCATGGAGAGGCTTGGAGATGTCATTTTCCACTAGGATTCAAGAAAATATAGATTGACCCATATAATTGATAGTCACCTTCGTGAAATGACAAATAGAGTTGTCTATGGCCACATAGCAAGAATCTTCCCAAAACTGGAGAGGAAGAATCAAATGATGAATCCACGTGTCTAACATTAAGGGGTTCAAAAAGAGGGTTGAAGTAATCCAATGCTTGATTGAGAGAGAGTGTTCTCCCCACATCCATAACCTATCACCAAGCACCAAATCCCTATCTTTTGAAGATTCAAAAGACAATGAAGAATCCCCACTCAAGGAAAGAGCTCAATAGTATCCTCAACAAAAGGCTTCCAAGAATCCAAAACCATTTGTGTAAATTAGGAAAGGTTGGCCAAAGATTGTTAAATCTACAAACCACACCCTTACGTAGATTTAAAAATTATTTTGCAACACATCCTATACACACTACCATAGGGAAAATTTGTGCATCTGGGAGGGATCATAGTTTATCCCTCTAAAGGGAAGCATTCCTAGTATTAATAATGGATGCAAGGATCTGGTAACATTTTCACTAGGAGAACACTAGTAGTAGCTAAGGTAACATTTGATATGACATCAAGCAAGAAGTGTCAAGTGCATCATCATGTTAAACAAAGGAGAGAAATAACTGAGAATCGAACCCATATCAATTAGATTAGAGGCACCAGAGTACCCTACTCCAAGGTCATGAGTAAGGTGTCCATGGTGAACAAAGGGAGATTGCACTAGAGAAACCAAACTAGGCCACATGGGAGCAACATCATGACACTTGACCTCAAAAAAAGCCTCTAAACTGCCTTAAGTAGGAGCACAACCAACTACAAGAGGCATAGAGACAAAACCAACAAGCATACCACCATAAGAAGCGACGAATAGGGTGCCTATTGCAGAAGGTAAGAGTAAGCATTTTGAAAAGAAAAAAAGTTTAATGGTTGGAACAAAGAACGAGAGCACCATTGTTTTTGGTAAAACTCCTAGCTAGATCTAAAGATGTTATTTATTATATTACATTAATATTCATATTGTTGGATATGATGATGATCTCAATGTGTAAGTTTTAAACTGATTAATTCTAATTTAAAACAAAATTACACATTTCTTCTAAATTTGAACTATACTTTGTATCCTTTAAACCCAAATAAAAACATTAGCAAATTTGTTGGGATGTACTAAATTTATTTTGATATATTATAACTTTCTAATTTTATACTATTAAGAAAAATAGCATTACAACAATAGCACTTTCAATTAACATGAGTTCATATCTCTTAACATATCCAATGCATCTCTTAACATGTCCAATACACCTCTTAATAGTGCACCCACTAATTATACTATATTCTCTTCTACTACTAATAAATTAATAGTATGTTGTGTATTATGATAAACAAACTAATAGTAAAATGTGTTGGTAATAATATTGTAATAAAATATTATTTTTTGAATATTCATAATTCATTAACTCTTATTCTATAGATTTACTATTTTATTTATTATTATAAAGAATGTTTTTATTTTAATATTATGACAATACTATTAACTTTGTTGCCATAGATTTAGCAAGAATATCAATATTTCAAGATTACAACAATAAAAATAATTCTTGCATTATATTAAAAGTAATTCAATTTACCTATTCCTATTTATCACAATATTGATAGGATACTATTAAGTCTAGCAATTCTTGTTATTAAGGGTAATTTTAAAGTTACATTACATTATTATTTTATTATTTTTTCCTTACTTTCTACACCTAGTATCGTGATCCCATCTTATTTGTATTTACCTCTAAACTATATATTATAATTAATATTATATTTCTGATTCTTTATCATTTAATTTGGTTTGCATTCACTCCCTTCTTATATCATGTTAAGCCACTCGTTCCCTTGTGATTTTTATTCATTATAATTTTTCCTCCTCTTCTACTACAAAGGGAACTCTAACGAATTAAGATCAATACTTTTATTCATTCCTTTATTATTAACCATCATTGATTTTTTTATTTCCTCATTTCCATTACCTTCTCCCTTGCTCTTGACCTCACCATCTATAACTAATTTAAGCAAAGTCTACAATCTACTATAAATTTTTCTTCATCTAAATGATAATCACAAAATATGATTCTAACCATTGATGCAAAGATTGTTACCATAAATACTCTCAATCACTTAGAAATATCAGTCCTTTGACAAATGTTAGTAACTCGCACCCAATAGCATGTCCATGTCAAAGCATAGAGATGAAAATGGATTTTTCTTTAAGACATCCAATGAGACTCGACAGTGTGGGACCCGAGATTGAAAAACAAGGGCATTTTCGACATCCCATCAAATTATGTTCTTTAACAACACTGCATGGATGCCCGTGAGCTATAGAACTGCAAGTCCCTACTTGAAGATTGGAGCTATTATAAAGACAACATCAAGTCTACGCAATGGAATTGCTTAATAAACCAAAAAGGGCAACTGATGGCATCAATCTTTACTTAGTCTAACAGAAGAGTGAGTTCAAGGTATATATATTTGAAGTACAAACTTAACGTATTCTAACCAACATCAGCAACAGAACATTTCTTTCCATATAATCATAAGGTAATTGTATTGAACAAGAATAGCAAAGATGAGGATAAATTACAGACATTGACAAAACACAATCAAAATTATAACCACAATTTTGTTGATACTTGTGTGGAGAAAACGTTCTCACTCCATTCATGAAGTGTGGCATAATCAGATAAATAAATTAGAGAAGAAAGTATCAGATGTCCTCTACTTAAGGACCTGAATACCATAAACCTTACAATTCCTAATAGCATCCATAGCTTAATACAGTAGGGAACTTAAACACCATCATAAATTAATCACCTTTACAAGACTATCGGATATCCTCCACTCGAGGACCTGAATACCAGTGGCTTTAAGATGCATAATAACGTCCGTGTCTTAACATTTAGGGAAGTTTAAAACTACTATCACATAATGGTCTACATCTTTAAAAGAACTTCCTGTCAGTTTGCTGCAAGCGTATATTTAGGAAAATGCATCTAGTTTTTAATTATGTAATATAACTCTTCTAACTTTTTCATTGGTTACACTAATATTACAAATTTAATTTGGTAGATGTCGATTTCATGCTAACAGTATGTAACTATTCTGGATTGTTGATTGATAACACTAACATTGCAAATGACTAGTTGATGCTGACTTCATGTTAACAGTATGTAACTCTTCTGAATTGTTGATTGATAACACTAGCATTATTAGAAATGACTAGTAGATGCTGACTTCATGCAAGCACTTCATAACAAACTGATGCTAACTAGTTATTCAGAATAAGTAGATACATCAGAGGATTTTTCAAAATATTGGGTAATTACGTGTAACTGTTCCATTGGGGATGTTAGAATAATGCAAGACTTACAAAATAGCAGGGGCCTCCTAACTTCACAGGAAGGCTTTGGAAAACAAATGATTAATTAATAAAATATAGAACCTGTATTCTTCACCGCCTGTACTGTGTTACTCAAGAATACTGGGGGTATTAGAATAATACAGAGTTTGCAAAGAAACAAAGATCTTATATCTTCACAAGATTTCCCTGATTAAACATTTTCTTCATTGTATATCCCGCATTGAGTTACTCAATATCTATCCATGCAGGAAAAAATAGATGTCAGTACAATGAACAATTTTATAAAAGACAACATAAACATTTCTTATGCACAAAAAATGTAATAATTGCATTTAATGAGCAAAATTACATCATCGCATCTTATAGCACTGTGTTCTTCCGGCCTGACAACGCTTTCCAGAAAATGTATAAGTCAATATAATGTCAACGTCACGTGGATTCTTGGCATTTGGAGCAACAGTCATGCTTCCAAGAAGTGATTCCCCCTCGCACATGGTGATCACATCTTCCAGATACATGACAGTTTGCTTCCAATGAGTAGCACGAGATCTAGGCCCTGTAATAACAACCAAGTTGATCACATCAGCCTACATTTCAATTATTTTGGGGAGCATTTTGAAAATGCTAACCTAATTGTTTGCCTGAAGATATTGGTGCAATAATTTCACTACATATACAATAAAAGACACACAAGCTAAATTTTCAAGCAAAACCATTGACAAACTGAAAGCAACATCAAAATCAGATTACAATTAGCTTCTCTATTTAAATCTATAATTACCTGTTGAAAACCCCATGACTTTATGACAATTGGTAAATGCAACATCAAAGTACGCCACCAAAGCATGGACAAAATCATTGCGCTCAGCCACAAGCTTGAATGATGCGGTAAAGGATGCATCTCCAGGACTCATCTTTGAAATGTCCATGGTCTGAAATTTGAATAAGAAACATCATGGATATTATCATTAATACCAAAAAACGCTTACCAGCAGATAAGGAATGGAGTTCAAGTAAAGCATAAAATGAAATGCAGCTTAACATAAATTGAACCTTCAGCAACTGGCAGTTTGTAACTATTTGATTCTGGTCGACTGTGTCCACAAGAGGTTCCAACATGGCTTGCTGCCTAATGCAGCTCATGTCAAAGCCATAGACACGATCCCAGACTGCCAAGTATAAACATCAGATATCAGATACATAATCCAGTGAAGTCTAAAATTTATCTTAAAATAACAAGATAGTCTGATTCACTCTCTGTTAAGCTAAAAATTTGATTGCAGTAATGTCTGTGGGAGCCTTGACAAATGAAGCTTACAGTCTATCTTCTCTTGCTTGTAGTCTGCATCCTCAATGGCCGTTAGGAAGAGGGAAGCCCTATCCGGTAACACAACACCACCAGGGATCTACAAACAAGGACTTGTCAGACAACAATGACACAAACAAAAACCAGTCAGCATTATAAAGTTCCAAAGCGTGACAAAAAATAGTTGGTACAGCACAATCCTTTTCCACTAGGACATCTTTAAAAAGCCCATGAATGTGATGAAATTCTTCTACAAAAGGAGTGTATATAACTTATTAACAGAATGACAATAAAAAAAGTTGTTGATACATAGAATGAAGATGCTTTTTTTTGGTTGATTCACATATGATATAATGAAGACGTTTATTAGAGATCTAAAAGCCTGACCAAATGATTAAATTTATATCAAACAAATGTAATAGCACAAGCACTATACCTCTTTTGCTTTGTTCCAGGTCAACACTAAAATATGGTTTTACTACAAATTTTACACCCACAATGTCCTGTGAATTGTTAAGACGCATTTCAAATGCTATTTTATTCTGCGTGCGTTTGCAGTGTGTATGAGTAACCAGAGGTTGTGGGAATTGCATTTTGAAGATGATCCCATACATATTTTTGAAGATTATCCCATACATATCATGACATCTAATTCACACAGGCATTCAAAATTAAGACAAGAAGTAATCTTGTACCAGAACCTCCTAATATTAGATGCTTTCAATACAAATAAACAACCCATAGATTGTGCAATCTATATCATTAAGTCATTAAGTTTTAATCAGATGATATGTAATGTCCCGTCCTAACTTGCCCTAGAATTCACCTAATACTCACAAATTCCACAAACTAGGTTTAGGGTTTTCGCCTTATCAATTAAATAATTCCTTAATGATGTAATCTTGGATTGAAACCTGCATTCACCACATGAACAACATTCCATAATATTGCAGATCTAGTCATCAGCATTAGATAATTATATCACATTTATAGATATTCAAGACAGCAACATAATACAACTAGGAGGAGGGACATGGAGGGTCCACCCGAAGTCATATGTCAAGCCTAAGAGGTTGTACACCACAACTCTCCCTGTTGGCAACTTGTACCTGCTTTCCACATCCATGTCACAACCTCGGAAAACACTTTGCCCACTGGTAGAATCGGGTGGAGCTCACAAGCGGTCTAGGCACTTGCACTCCTCCATGGCCCAACCTCTCCTTGAGTTTGGGCGGAACTTGAGTGGGACCTCTACTCCTCCATGGCCCATCCTTTCCTTTAGATTGGGCAAAACTTGAGTGGGACTTCCACTCCTCCATGGCCCATCCTTTCCTTAAGATTGGGCGGAACTTGAGTGAGATCTCTAGGCATACACCACTTCTCAGGCCCTTTCCCCCAAGCAGGCTTTCAAACAGATTCAAACACTCAGATTTATCCTTAAGCATTAATATTCAATAGTATCCATACATGTTATGGCATTCACTTAACTTGCTTCCCTCAACCTTACACTTAATTGATCATAGGATAAAGACATATATAAATAGATATATAACTATGTATATGTTTATGTATTTATATATTAATAATTATATTTAAATTTTACTTCCCCAACTATATTCTTGCCAATAATATTTAATCCAATTTTCCCAATCTGCTGTGTTACCAGATTTCCCTGAATGCAGATGTATTTCTGAATCTGATTGATGACATAATATTCCAAAGATATCCCTTGCTGATTCCCATCCTTCATATTTTTATATCTTCAAATTCCCAAGAGATGCTTTGTTTTCATAGTGGACATGTCTTTTTCAAAAAATAGTGAAATCCATTAATCGCAACCTTTTATTTTAATTAACTTCTTTTGTATTGAGGCGCTGCCTATTTAATCATGGATCACAGCTTTTTAGATCTAGTTTGAATCGCTGCCTTTTACATATAAACAGGTCGCTGTCATTTTTCTGTTTTAATTATTATGTATGTGGTCAACCTTAAACATGGTTTTAGATTTAATCTATGCCAAGGGAGTGTTGTAAATGAATCGCTGCTGCTCATAAGTGTATGTCTTTTAATATATATTAGTTATGTTTATTTTGAGTGTTTCTTTATTTTAACATATTTATTTTTTATACTGGATTTATATGAATATTTTATATTATTATATTATAATAATTTATAATTAAAATAATATTAAATTGTTAATATTTATTTTTATATTTTCTATATTTATATTGTCATCTATTTATTAATTTATTTGCATTTCAAATTTCGGGGCATGACATGATAAAAGATATATGATAAAAACAAAGGCAAGCTAACAAAAAACACCATAAATAGCACATTGTCTCGACCATGTTATGGAGGAAATATCAAGCACACATTGACCAGGGGATACAGAGAGGACAAGACCAGCTAGAATTTCCTGACATGGACAAGAGTCCACTGCCTGAGCTGAGAAACATCTCCCCCACCTATTCACAATGAAAATGCCTTAAAAGCTTTGTGCAAGGTGGAGGACACAAGTTAATTGCTTGTAGCTTATTTGCTTTTCAACCAAAAAGAGTGGATAAGGGATTCATGGTTGGCTACAGTTTCTACATGCAAAGACAAGAGCAGACAGACCTGATCTTGTGTATTTTGAATGATCAGTCTGTAACTGTCTTCACTTGAAGATAGCCTGATTAAAGGCAGTATAATTGACCAGGTCCCACGCATCTTTGTGCACCCACAAAGATGCATTCTAAGCCATTCAGGGAACTTTTACCAAAGATGATAAGTAATAGCACAAAATGTTTGTTTTTAACTTTTTTCTTAGAAACCAATAGTACCATGCATTAGTTTTGAAAGGGCTATGATTTGAGATCAGATGCATGCTAATCATTAATTTCAATGGACACAATTGTTCTTTCAAAGCATCATGTCTGCAGCCTTTACCACTGCTATTATTGCCAGAAATTAACTCTGTCACTTCGAGTTGCAAGTTTTATAATGATGATTGTTGATATGTTGAAAAAGTGAACCTACAAAGCTAATGCAGAATAAGGACTGAAAACAAACAAAACTTAAATGGTCAAATATAATATTTTACCATTCTTGACCAGTATTAATTATTAAACTATCAAGGTGATAGTGGATGTTATATTGGTGTGCTCATTTATGTAAATTTAAAGACGCAGGGATTTCATCACTAAAATGAACCGAGAAAAATCAATAAAAAATATTTCCAAATCATTTAACAGTTGCACTATTTAACTATTTAATTGAAACTCAGTCATTACTCCAATGATTACAACTACATCAAAAGTTGAACCAGCCATTTATTTACCCAGAATAGACTTCAAGAATAATTATAACATAAAAGTTCCAATAAGTAAAGTACAATTCACATCATACTATCAGACATTATCGAAGAATGGTGCTAGCTCTCAAATCTTCATAATCTATGCCCTAGAAAAACCCAGATTCTATGACAACTTCAACATCAAACTTGCTGCATGATCTAATTCATGCTCATTAATGCAAATAGTGCCGACATCCACTACAGCTACAAAGAGACACAAGTTCATCTTGAATTTTCAGAACATGTGGGCTGAAGATTGAGTTAGAAATGAGAGAAGTCATGTGCACAAGCTGGTAATTACATGACAAAAAAGAGAGCTGTCATCATAGTCAATGTGTTCACCAGACATTAACAGATACAGGCATCCTCATCCTCCTTACTGCACCTGATGCATGATCTAATGCATGCTCATTAATGCAACTAGTACCAACATCCTAACCAATACATCAACAACTGCTACAATAAACATATGTTCATCATAAATTTCAGAGGATTTGGGTGAATGAATATAAGTTAGAAAATGAGAGTTGCCATGTACACAGGTTGGAAAACACAGTTTACACAACAAAAATGAGAGCTGTCATTGTAGTCAATGTGTTAAGTGTTAACCAGACATTAACAGATTCAGGAATCCATATTGTTAGGATAAGCGTTGTACACCTTGCAATCCTAGTAGAAATAATGTTGTATTAATGCTGTCAAAAACTAGGCCCCTCTTGCAATGGGACATCCACTCTCGAGGAAACCCATTAAATTTTGTAAAGCCATTTGGCATGTATGCCATCACATTGTAAGAGCAGTGATGAGAGGAGTTACAACTTAAATGTGTAAGAGATCCTTTGACTGTCTATTCGGAGCAGTGTGTAAGACAAGTTACTCTTGGACACCTAGGTTTGACTATTTGACTCCTATTTTGAGGGCATCAAGGTATCTATCTTGGAGCATTGTATTTGCATGAGGGAGAGGTAGCAATTGGGTTTGAATGGTTATCTTGGACCATGACTCAGATGACTTTGTTTGGAGCACATCACTTGTGGTTTACAAGGTTGCACTTTATCCATAAATTGAGGCCATAAGATGGTGGTTTGAAATGCACAGGTTTGGAGTGTAGGGATTGACTACCGGATTGCTTTATTGCAGAGAGTGTTGCTACCATATTACTTGATGGATCAGCTCATTAAGTTTGTAAGTTCATTTTAAATTAATATAGTGAGGATCTAATGAAAAATTTCTCAGTAAAACTTGCTATTTTATGCCTTCAGAAAATTGAATCTCTTTTTCTCTCAATCCTCGTGGTAGCTAATACGAATGTGTGATTTTCCTTTGCCTCTTGAATTACTGTTGAGTGTGTTCATTTTCTTTGTTTGGAGGTGTTCTCCTTTCTTCCTCTTTTACATCTACATTCAGGTAGTCTTGATCTGTGTGATTGGATCATGTGTATTAACCCTTCTCTTGGCTTATGGCCCTCATAGGTTAAGTTTTATTTTCATGTTCTTCTCCCTTTTCCTTTTCTTCCTTCAAGTGACAAGTGAGAGCACATTGAAAATCTTATGAGGAATCAGCCTTTCAATCTCAGAGATTAGCTTGTTGGTCGTTTCTTGTCTTGCAGGCCTTTCCATTGGAGGTGATTTGTGTGCAGTACATGTGTTCCCTGAGGCTAGAGCCTCAGAAACTCTTGAAATAGTTACAGGACCAACCGTTTGAAATTCCACCAACAGTTAGGATAGGTGGTAAATGCCTTGCAATCCTAGTAGAAACAATGTTGTATTAACATTATTTTTAATTGGCCCCTCTTGGAATTGAACACCCGCCCTTGAGGAAAGCCAGGAGATTCTATTTTGCCACTTGGGATGTATGTCATGACATTGTAAGAGCATTGATGAGAGGAGTTACAAGTAGGTGTGAGATTATTTGATTATCTATTCTGGGCAATGTGAAAGAAGTTGTAAGACGCATTACAAGTAGGTGTGTAAGAGATTATTTGACTATCTATTCCAGGCAATGTGTAAAGTGTAAGAAATTACTCTTGGGCGCCTAGGTTTCACTGTTTGACTCATAGTTTGGAGGGGTTCAGGTATCTCTCTTGGAGCATTACATTTGCATGAGAGAGGTGGTACTAGCATTTGCATGGTCGTCCTTGTCCATGACTTTGATAACCTTGTTTCGAGCACACAGTTTCCAAAGGTTGCACTTTTCTTATAAATAGTGATTTCAAATGCATAGGTTTGGGGTGTGGGAATTAGCTGAAAGATTGCTTCATTGCAGAGTGTGTTGCTGTTGTATCACTTATTGGATCAACTTATTATGTTTGCAAGCTTGTTTTAAGTTGATACAGTGAGGAATCTACATTTGAGGCTGAGTTTTTCTTGTTAAGGGTTTTCCAGAAGTAAATTTTGTGTCATTCTGATTATGTGTTCATCTAGTTGATGATTTCTTCTTTCACATTTCAGTTTTGTATCAGTCTTATTTCTGATTTCTAACAGCAAGTCAGATCAAATTTGAAACCTCTTTTATGTTTCTAATTGAAGAACTTAACCGGTATTTCTGACACTTATTAAGCCTGCTGCATGATCTAATTCATGCTTATTAATGTAAATAGTGTCAACATCCTGACCAATACATGCACTACTGCTACAATAATCAAGTTCATTAGAATTTCAGACCATATGGGACGAATACATGTTAGAAATGAAAGGTGCCACTTACACAGGCTGGTAAACATAGTTTACATGACATAAGAGAGTTGTCATCAAAGTCAATGTGTTAACCAGATATTAACTGACTTGGTCATCTTCTTGAAAAGTTCAGATTCCTGCATTGTTGAGGTCTTTCCAAAACTTGTGACTATAAATTTAATATCCAAGCCTAAAGACTCAACAGAATCATTAGCAAGCATTGGAATGAGAAAAAGTATAAAGTGAGCTTTCTTCAACAGTGGATCAATCATCTCTTCTCAGACCTATTTTGTCTAAAAGTGCAGTTCTATTTTCTTTATATTTAGTGACAATTTGCTAAAGTTCCTAATGATTCATGCCTTTCAAACATGGAAAAAGTCTCAAGGTATGATAAGCAATTTTCCAAGAGAATAGCAACTAGGTTTTCGAGAAATATTGGGCTTTTAGCTTCAGCCATCTATCATAGCTTGTTTTGTACTTCCTTAACTGTCAATGGCTATTAATCTCTAGAGGCAAACATCTTTTCTCCTGACAATCTTATTCTTTTGGATAGGCCCTATTTATTGTCTTGCTGAAGACAAGAAAAGCAGTGTCCTAGCATGGAATGCATGTAGGGTGGCAGGGAGAGCTGAAAATATTTACCTATAGATGTTATAGAGCTATTGGTGTCCTTTGTCCTCATAATACTATTAAGGTCATTCCAATCAATGTCATCATACCCATGGAAGTAAAAATCTTTCACTACAATAACTCAGCAAACCAGAAGATCAAAAAAAATTCAAAAAAATGTTGAATAGTCAGGAATCCAAAAAATGCAGATTTTTTTTTAAAGGTCAAAAAAACTGCTACTTTTTTATTTAAGGCAATGTAATTACTAATGATGAAGAGAGTGAAGAGAAATGAGAGATTACAAAATAGATAAAACATGGAACTATTGAACCTGAATTCAGAAATCTTGAATATTTGATAATTCTAGGTATCCCACTCTTAATTTTGGAAATCAGGTAGATGATAAAGTATCTTGTGAACATTTGATGATTAAAATTTTCTAACCTCAAATATAAATAAAACAAATCTGAAAGACACTAAATAGTGTAAATTCACAACAGTTTTCTCTAAAGAAGCATGACTTGCAGCAGAGGTTAGCTCTTACACAAATTTTCTAGAATTCAACTCCACCACCAAGACATGCCCAAACTTGCAAAGGACTAACGTCTCTACTACATCTAACAGGACCAATTAATTAGTCTGACAAGCATTGAAAAAGCTTTCTTTTTTCAAAGAAAAATACTTCTCTGCTTAAAAATTCGGATGCTTTGAAGCAAAACAAATCATGACTTTTCCACAACTAAATTTATAGGAAATGCATGTACAGAAAATCGATAGGCTCTTGTATCCACCATGATATCCATAGCACCCAAACCATGGCTGCATGGAAAACTGTGACTTTTTCCCAACCAAAACAGAGAAAATCCCATCACAAATTCTGTAGTTTACCTAATAAAACCACAAAAATTGTTTAAACACAGAAACGATAAAAGCGTTAAAAACCATTTATAACTGCCCAAAAATCACGAAAAGTTGCCCAAAATCCACACAAAATTGTGAATAAAAAGTCGAGTCAAGACTAATCATAATTCATGCAATTAAATAGCAATTTATTGATGACTAAGCTGTGAAAAATGATAAAAAAAAAACCTTGACTTGCAATTTATACCAAAAAGAATAAAATTGGGCAAAAAAATTGTTTTGTAAGCTAAGCAATGAGTAATCACAATTTATTGAAGATTAATGCAACTATGATCATATCCATTTGTGTCCTTTGTACTTGCATCACTATTATCATCATTTACAAAGAGGAACTCTCTCTATTGTATCCCCTTGATATCTCTTAGGATCTGGACCATTTAAGGGAGCCGCACCAAAGGGGGCAGACATCTTCTAATTTTTTATTAAAGAGAGAGAGAGAGAGAGAGAGAATTTTGAGTTGCTTCTACAAATAAGAACGTTGATCTGTAAACTATAAGAATATTCCTTAGCTACTTTGTCAAAAATGGATTTGTATGTCTTAAGATTGTGAGAGCAAAAATGACTCGATATGCAATGAATGAGACAATATGAAAGATTCAATCACCATGATTAATACCATGGAGACACCTATTGTGGGTTAAAACTCCAGCTAAATGTGAGTAGACACTCAGTGCCTAAAAACAGCTTACAAGATTGATTCCACAACCCCACCTTCTATAGAACTCCAACAAGATGTTAGACTCCCAAAGAGCCTCCAGCTAAATATGAGCATACACTCAGTGCCCAAAAACAGCTTACAAGATTGATTCCATGGCCCCTTGGACCTTCTATAGAGCTCCAACAAGATGTTTAACTCCCAAAGAACCAAACACTCCCAAAATGATCTCTCTGCCCTTAAAACTTCTATGACAATCATGAAAATGAGAAAAACAATGTGAATTCACATTACAACAGCTCTCAACAAGAGAATTAAGATCCAAGCCTATATAATTTGACCTTCACAAGGTTATACATAGACTTCCTACCATGGGGAAGCTGGAACAACCATCCAAAAGGAAGAGGAAGAGAAATAAGTAATAACTCAAAATCTAAAACATCATCGGACACCTGACTGCACATGATGAATTTTCCATTTCCAACAAAGAGGCAATCATGTGTTTGCAATGAATTCATTGCAATATATGACAAATTTGCTATGTTACACCAAGTTTCCAGGACAAGACCGTCTTTAGGCAACAAATTTTTTGAGGCCATTTTAGGACAGCTATTAAAAAATGAGGGAAATTCCAAATATTCATATGATAAAATTGATAAGGCATTCATCATATAAATTATTGATCCTTAATACATAAAACTAAAAATGAATTGAGAGTTCACATGGGATTTGAACAAATTAACAAAATTTAATTGCTCATAATCTCATTAACAAAGACTCAACCAATGCTTACCAATGTGCTTTTGACATTGAAGAAGACTCTTCTCCGAAACCTTCTCACATTCTCCTATATCCACCTTTTGAGTCTCCTCATAAAATGGCAAAGTGAAAGCACTTTCTATTAAATTCAGATCAAGTTTACAAAGTACTTGATCGCTCATTGAAATCTTCCTTTTTTTAGTGTCAGTGCTTAACACATGCAAGGACAAATTCTTGACTTTGAATGTAGATGGGAAAAGAGGCTACTTTCCCATAACCTTTCTGCTATTTTACTCCTATTTTTTATTTTCTCTTCCAATTCTAATTCTTGCTCTTTGACATGTCCTAGATAAGTCTTTGACTTTAGAGTATTTTGTCACCAATAGGAGTATTTGTTGTTTGAAAATGAAATTGCATGTTTGAAACCCTAGGATATATGAAGAGCTATTGTTTGTATATAAAGTGATCAAATTGTTGAGCAAGTCCTTCTATGACTAACAAAAGACCAATGTGAGCAATAATGCTACTATCCAATGTTTGGAAAATCAATAACAAAAACAAAAATGCCTCCTGAAGTTCACTAACATGACAAATGTTATAATCTACGTCACAAGTTCTGCCAATTTTTATGTATGAAGTTTGAAACTTGGTGAGCTCTAAAGAAATCTAAAAAATTCATTCTAATTCACCCTAAAATTTGTACAAATTAGGGCTTAGGCTTTTAGTTAAAATATATATATATATATATTAAAATAGTGTTTTTAATTAGGATTTTTTTAATTTTTCTATAAAATTAATACTCATGACACGTAAAAAACACATCGCAAGCTTCACTACATGGTGGTGAATGCTCCAACTATGTGCTATATGTTGATGTTAATACAGCGTCGGTCTTCACTAGACACATATTAAATACATGGGCCGACCTTATATTTGATTTATATCATGTACTTATTCTGGCCAACTTTAATTGTAATTAAATATTTATCAAAGGCTGACCCAAGTGAAGAGGTGCCTAGGAGATATAAATACAAGGTCACTTCTTGGTTATTCACACAATTCGAATATCAAGAAGTTCGCTATTATTGACAGAGCAGAATTCGCAGTCCTAGAAGAAGTTCATACTTGAGCAGAATTCGCAGTCCTAGAAGAAGTTCATACTTAATCAGCAGATCATCATTCCTATAGCAGCAGACTGTCTTTCTAGGAAGAACAGATTCATTTGTATCTAAGCATCAAGGAAAACTGCGAAATCCTTAGCCATTGCTGGGCTGTGTTGTAAGCAGATTTCTGTCATTATCATATATATATAAGAGGATCAATTGCTGGGTTTTTTCTCCTTCAAGAGGAAGGTTTTCCCAGGGTATCTTGTTGTGTTCATTGTCCTTTGTGTTGCATATCTATTTAATAACATTGTTATCTAATCTGATATAAGAAACACTAACATGGTATCAGAGCGGGTGTGAAAAAGATCGTGATCAGATTCAGATCTGTTAGTTTGCAACCCTCATTGTTCTTTTTCAGTCTACCTTCTATTTTTCTCAAGATGGTGAACGGTCTGAAAATCGAGGATAGACTCGAAGGGATCTCGAACTACATATCATGGAGGTTCAGGTTCATGCTAACTTTGGAAGAGAATGATTTGGCTGAGTTTGTGAAAACAAAAATTCCCGAACCTGAGGAGGAAGAAGAGAAGCTGCAATGGAGGAAGAAAAACACTAGGGCAAAGAAAGCATTGGTTGATTCCGTCAAGGATCATATTGTACCAATTATCTTCAAGTTGGATACAGCAAGAGAGATGTTTACAACCTTGGAAGAGATGTACGAAATCAACAACACCAGTCGAGCCCTTGCTCTAAAGCAACAACTTCATCATGTGAAAATGGCGAAAGGAGAATCTGTTATTACATACTTCATGAGGATTTCAGAGATAAAAGATCAGCTCTCCACTATTGGTCACATGATTGATGATAAAGAACTGACTATGCTTGCTCTCAATGGTCTTCCGCTTTCATGGGAGGCATTCATCCAAGGAATCAGTGCAAGATCCGAACTTCCCAAGTTTGATCGATTGAGGATTGATTGCATTCAAGAAGAGTCAAGACTAACAGCAAGGGGGATTGGTCAAAGCTCAAAGAATGAAGAATTACAAGTTCTTACCTCTCATTCATCAAACAAAGGAAAAGGCTTTAAGAGAGGTTTCTTCAAAAGGAATCGAGAAGATGGAAATGATGATGCTCCTACCTTCAAAAGGAAACGAGACATGTCCAAGATTCAATGTTTTCGTTGTGATAAGTATGGTCACTTTGCGAGGGTTTGCCCCCAACGACCTAAGCTTCAAGTTGCCACTGCAGATGTTGAAGAAGTTGCTCTACAAAAGGACTCCAGTGATTATCTATTTTATTCAGCCTTGTCTAGCAATGTTTCTACTGACTCTAATACTTGGTTGATTGACAGTGGTGCTTCTAGGCACATCACCGGATTCAGAAGTCACCTTTCAAACTTAATGGAAAGCAACTCCAGTGATCAAGTTGTTATTGGAGATGATGCTAGATATTCTGTAAAAGGGATTGGAAACTCCACTCTTCACTTGGATTCTGGAATTTCTTTGGAGTTGAATGATGTACTGTTCGTACCAGGGATAAAGAGGAACCTTGTTTCAATTTCAGCATTAGAAGACAAAGGTTATCAAGTTCCCTTCTCTAAAGGGAAAGTTCTTATATGGGCAAAGAACTCCAGCTTCAAAACTGCTCAAGTGATTGGAGTTAGACATGAATGTCTCTACACGCTGTGCACTCGTCCTCTTCAAGCACTTGTGCATAACAGTACCAGCATGTGTGATCTTTGGCATCGAAGATTGGCTCACATTCACTTTCGTGCTCTACCTATCATGGAGAAGATGGTCACCGGTCTTCCGAAATTCGATCAAGAACATGAAGGTACATGCAAGGGATGTGCCCTAGGCAAGAACACAAAAGGTACGTTTCATTCCAGTGAAAGTAGATCTAAATGTATTCTTGATCTCATTCATTCTGATTTGTGTGGTCCAATGTCTATTGCATCATCTAGTGGTTTCTTGTATTATATTATTTTCATTGATGATTACTCTAGAAAGACTTGGATCTATTTCTTGAGATCTAAAGAATCAGAAGAAGTATTAGAAAGATTCAGAGAATTCAAAGCACAGATTGAAAATCTGTCTGGGAAGAGGATCAAAGTATTGAGATCTGATAATGGTGGAGAATACACTTCTGGCACATTTCGAGACTTTTGTATTGAAGCAGGGATTAAGAGGGAGTTCAGTGTTCCCTATAATCCACAACAAAATGGTATTGCTGAAAGGAAGAATAGGTCTATTGTGGAAGCAGTGAAAGCTATGATCCATGATCAAGACTTACAAATCTCTCTTTGGGCTGAAGCATCAAGAACAGCCGTCTATGTTCAAAACAGGAGTCCCCACAGGATCTTAGAGAATAAAACTCCTGAAGAAGCATTCTCAGGCGTGAAGCCTGAAGTTAGTCATTTGAGGATCTTTGGCTGTCCAGTCTATGTTCATATTCCAAAGGAAAAGAGAACAAAGCTAGAACCTTCTGGGAAGAAAGGCATTCTTGTAGGCTACAGTGAGACATCAAAAGCTTACAGGATTTACATTCCAGGACAGAAGTCTATTGAGATTAGTAGAGACGTCACATTTGAGGAAGATGTTGCTTATAGAAGGTCCAAAGGCACTCCTATGGAGGTTGATGAAGAAGAACCTCCTCAAGATATGGAAGTTGACCATATTCCAGAGAATCTGAAGGAGGATACAGAACCTAAAGAAGATATTGATCCAGCTGAGCCTTTGGATCCTATTGATGGGCCTCTAGACATTGTGATTGGAAAGAAAAGACCTCTTTGGGCTCGCAGGACAATGCAGGAAGCAGAAAGGTTTGCAGCTCCAAGAGGAGCCTTCAGAGAAAGCAA
Source organism: Sequoiadendron giganteum (assembly GCA_007115665.2). NCBI lineage: Eukaryota > Viridiplantae > Streptophyta > Pinopsida > Cupressales > Cupressaceae > Sequoiadendron > Sequoiadendron giganteum. Next base: position 677,109,374 of record CM021102.1, on the reverse strand, counting down.
GAGACCTCACAAGTTCTCTAGTTATGTTGCCTTGATGAGTCAGATTATTGAGTCAGAGCCTTCAAATGTTGAAGAAGCTTCTAGTCAACAAGTATGGAAAGATGCCATGATTGAGGAGTATCAGTCTATACTTAAGAACGATGTTTGGGATATAGTTCCTAGACCCAAAGACAAATCTGTGGTGTCTTCTAAGTGGCTCTTCAAGATCAAGCATGCAGCTGATGGGAGCATTGAGAAACACAAGGCTAGATTTGTGGCTAGAGGGTTCTCACAAAAAGAGGGAGTTGACTATGAAGAAACCTTTGCTCTTGTGGCTCGTTACACGTCTGTTAGAACCATCATTGCTATTGCTGCATCTAGAGGATGGAAGATTCACCAAATGGATGTAAAGACAGCTTTTCTGAATGGCATAATAGAAGAAGAGGTTTACATTGAGCAACCAGAAGGATTTGAGGTGCATGGGAAAGAGTCTCATGTCTGCAAGCTGAAGAAGGCCTTGTATGGTCTTAAACAAGCTCCTCGTGCTTGGTATGAAAGAATTGATCAGTATCTTTCAAGTCTGGGTTTCTCAAAGAATGATGCAGATTCTAACCTCTACTTCAAAGTAGTAAATGGTGAAGCATTAATTTTGGTTTTATATGTTGATGACTTGATCATTACTGGTGAAGAACATCTAATTCTAAAATGCAAGAAGGAATTAGCTTCAGAATTTGAGATGAAGAATCTAGGTCTCATGCATTACTTTCTTGGCTTAGAAGTTTGGCAAAAGCCAAATGAGATGTTTCTAAGTCAAGGGAAGTACACTGTTGACATTCTCAAAAGGTTTGGTATGATTGACTGCAAACCTATGTCTACACCCATGGAGACTAATTTAGATAAGTTGAAACAAGCTGCAGCTAGTTCAGAACCAGTGGATTCTACGATGTATAGACAGTTGATTGGTTCATTGATGTATCTAGTTAACGCTAGACCTGATATCTTCTATGCAGTGAGTGCACTTAGCCAGTTTATGTGTGAACCAAAGCAAACACATCTTGTAGCAGCTAAACATATCCTGAGATACTTATGTGGCACAATCGGATATGGGTTGAGATATTCTTCAATTGTGGACTTGGAGCTGCATGGTTTTACTGATTCTGATTGGGCAGGATGTGTCTCAGATCGGAAGAGTACTTCTGGTTGTTGCTTCAGTTTGGGGACTGCTATGATCTCTTGGTGCAGCAGGAAACAGTCTTCAGTGGCCTTGAGTTCAACTGAAGCAGAGTATATTGCAGCTTGTGTGGCAGCTCGTGAGGCAGTGTGGCTTCGTAAGCTCCTTGCAGGATTGTTTGAACAATCAATGGAGCCTACTATTATACACTGTGATAATCAAAGCTGTGTGAAGCTTTCTGTCAATCCTGTGTTTCATGACAGAACAAAACATGTTGAGATCAAGTACCACTATATTAGAGATATGGTGCAAAGGAAAGCTATACAATTGAGGTATATCAGCACTGAAGAGCAAACGGCAGACATTCTCACCAAGCCTCTCGCCAGGATTAAGTTTGTATACTTCCGAGAGAAACTTGGTATGGTGGAGAATGCAGCCGTGACTGAGAAAGAGTCTCAGTAATCAGTGATCCTTGTTGAGAATGCAACTCTCTGCTGAGTGAGAGTTGAGGTGCAAGCCCTTGTTAATACAATTCTCTGCTGAGAGAGAGTTGAGGTGTAAGTCCTTGATAATGCAATTCTCTGATGAGAGAGAGTTGAGGTGAAAGCCCTTGTTTCCACCCTCTGGGAGAAGCTATGGTGGATGTCATGTGTGTGACTCCATGACAACATCACATGAGAGAATCCGTGATGAGTTTATACCATTTATGGGAGTAGCCATAATGGTTAATATCACATTGAGGTGATATTCTATTTTGTTTTCATTCTAACATAATGTTGTCTTGTGCAGATGGAAGTTCATCCCTAGCTGAGAGGGAGTGTTGATGTTAATACAGCATCGGTCTTCACTAGACACATATTAAATACATGGGCCGACCTTATATTTGATTTATATCATGTACTTATTTTGGACGACTTTAATTGTAATTAAATATTTATCAAAGGCCGACCCAAGTGAAGAGGCGCCTAGGAGATATAAATACAAGGTCACTTCTTGGTTATTCACACAATTCGAATACCAAGAAGTTCGCTATTATTGACAGAGCAGAATCCGCAGTCCTAGAAGAAGTTCATACTTAATCAGCAGATCATCATTCCTATAGCAGCAGACTGTCTTTCTAGGAAGAGCAGATTCATTTGTATCTAAGCATCAAGGAAAAGTGCGAAATCCTTAGCCATTGCTGGGCTGTGTTGTAAGCAGATTTCTGTCATTATCATATATATATAAGAGAATCAATTGCTGGGTTTTTTCTCCCTCAAGAGGAGGGTTTTCCCAGGGTATCTTGTTGTGTTCATTGTCCTTTGTGTTGCATATCTATTTAATAACATTGTTATCTAATCTGATATAAGAAACACTAACACTATATTCAAGGCAAGTTAAAAAATAGTATAATTGTTTTTAGAAACTCCCAAATTCTGGCTATGATTATTTAAAAAAATAAACAAAAAAATTCTTCACAAAATTGCAGTTAAAAATCTGGAAAATGCCCAAAGGTTATACGAAAAGATAACAATGTGTAATGTCACCTCATTTTCTGGGATTTCCCTTCAATGGTGACTCTCATTATTCAACCAAATAAATAATAAATGCAACACAAATTCAAATTTCTGCATCAAGGTAAAGTTGAAAAACTTTTAAAAAATTAACACATTGAGTTAATAAAAAGAAAAGGAGTAAAAACATATAAGAAATCACCAATTGAATGCAATAGTTGGCATTTGGCATCATTTACCTCCTGCTCAAATTGGTTTAATTCCATTGAATTTAAAAATTTGTATCGGATACACTACTCCCCCTAATGTAACAGTGAAGGAAGAGAGGCCCAAGGCATGAGTTCTACGCTCAGCAAACAAAGGGTTGTGAGTAGCAGGTGGTAGGCAAAAGAGTTCCAATGGGCCACAATCTTTTCTTTTTTAAAACTTTATTTGCATTTTAGATTAGGTTATGCTTTTTTTTCATTTTTCTTTTTTTCTTTTATAAACTTTTTTATATTAAATTTAATCTATAACTCAATCTCACAAAATTATTATTATTATTTTATTTATTTAGTTTGTTATTCAATGTGAAATTTTATAATATAAAATATAAAAATTTGTTTTTTAATTCAAACATCTTAGCAATGTTAAACAATTTTGTGGATTTATTACATACATTTTTAAAAAGTTCAAATTTTCATTGTTGAGCTTAATCTAAATTTTATCTTTGTTGAACTTGAACACAAACACAAACCTTGTGACATTGGTTATAAGTTATAACAGCTCATATCTTGCCTTTGAATGATTGAAACTTTGTTGAAACGGTAGTGAAGAAGTAAAACCCTAAAAATAATCTGCAAATGAACACAAAAATATAGTCAATTTGTGGCCACCAAACCCTACCCAACTTGAAGAATATGACCATAAATTTATGCTTATGATTGACTGAAAATTCATTTCAAACCCTAAGTATTGTGATGAAATGTCAGAAAATTTTATTTGTCACTATAAATCTTCACTTAGAATGTAGAAATGCTAGACACCTACATATAGAAGAGAAAGAACCTGCTGAAACAATTATTGAACCCTTGTTGGAAGATGGAAAATTGTTGTGCATCAACAAAATTTAATTTCTAACTCATTCTTTCCTTTTTAAAATTCAAGGATTAGTGCATGGAGATAGTCACTCATCCCCGTGATGTTCAAGAGATGTCATTGACATCTCCATGATGTTTAAGAGATGCCATTGACATCCTCATGATGTTTGAGGGGTGTCATTAGCATTCCCATACAACACTTGCATTTCTAGGATGTTAGGGCAAATTTGTCATGACGAATTCACTTTAACCATCTATACCAACCAATAATTTTGCCAAACTAGCAAAATTTCTATTTTGAAAAACATCCTACACACTAAAACCTACACATGGACATCCCACATCACTCTAAACATTTTCCAATGTACAAGTAGCCCTCTATCCCAAAACATACCTTAACACAAAATCCATATCCATTTTCAGATCATAACCTCCCCAATTAGAAAGATTTTGGTCTCCAAAAGCTTAGAAACTCAACAAATGAGGGTGGAGAAACCCCTCAACATATGACGCATGCCACCTTATCTTGCACCACAAATCAAACACAAGCCAAAACTTGATACATCTGTCTCCAGCTATCTATGTGATAAAAAGTACATTGCTTTCATTTCGAGAAACTTCCTCAACATTTGTTCTTTCCATCTCCCATGAACATTTTGGGACCTTCTCAAGCTGCTCTATGCACCAATAAGCAAACAAAATGAAGGATTTACCATTCTTGATGATCTGATATTTGTTAATCCTCATATAGATGACTGCCTTGTTCTTATACAAGTATGGACTGCCCAAGATGACATCGCACACATCTAAAGGAGCAGCATCAAACACTATTTCATCAACAAGGTTAGTTCCAACTAAAAATCTTCACTTGCATTGATTAATAATTAGTATTCCAACATCTTACTTGACCCAATCCAACCCAATCTATAAGATTTTGGGTGTTTGAACAGTTTTAATGCCTAATTTATCTACTAAATTTTGTAAAATAAAGCTAGCTTGAGAGCATGAATCCAACAAAGCATGGATCTTAACACTATTTATAGGGATTTTAATATTAAACAATGCTCCTTTTGCTAACTATCAATCTTGTAGTAGTGCAGGAAAACTTAGAATCCTCCTTAAAATCACCATCAATTTTCTTCACCTTTTGAATGACTACATTGTCTTCTTCACTCATGGAGGGTATAGAGTTTTTCTCACCATTCTCACCTTGTTTGTGAGGGTTTTTACAAGATGTAATTTCGAACATGTAGACTATACATGACCATCCTTACCAAAATGATCACAACTGAAATGATTATTGATATTCATAATTGCATGATTACAAAAGGAAACGAAAGCTCCTTATATAGAAAATTACAAGACGATTTTTCTAAAAAGAAACCATCATTAACAAAAGCAAACTAAAGCAATAAATTGAAAGGTGCTAAAACAAACTAAAATAGGAACAAAAGTTACTAAAAGCTAACTGAAATAAACTAAGTTAACTAAAAGTAAACTATCGACTAACTAAAGCTAAGATGATCGAATAAATATTACAATAATATTTTAATACCCTCCCTTAATGGTTATCCTACAAAATAAACCAAGTTCATCCATGATCTTCTGGAAACATATCATCGGTGACTAATAGTTGGAGAAGCATAACTGCCTCGCGACTACTGGTCTTTTCTCGTAGAACAATCAAATCTAGACACAAACGCTTGAAAACTGTGAGCCTCCTCTGCTTCTAGGTATTATAACTCTTTCCATTGAACCTCTGTGTATTTTCCAACATGACGTTGGACAAAGACGCCATCCCTCCTGTTTCCCGAAGCACAAAAACGAGGTAACACTGTGATCAACTGGCACAACTCACAAAAAAAGAGGCTCATAAACTGTAGTATTTTTTAGAAAAACCTTCGAAAACTCTAAAAAATCTTCAAAAACTGCAAAAAAATTATAGAATATTTTTCAAAAACTTTTTTGAAAAACTCTTCGCAGATATTTTTATTTTTCCCAATAAAATTCTGTCAACATTGACTCAAAAAGTTTTTTCAAGCTGCCATGAAATCAGAAAAAATCCACAAACTCAGACCCATAGGTACGAATCTGCAAACCCTAGGTCGATTTTTGCAAAAAAAGTCACAAAACTTTCAAAAAACCCTGGTATTTTGCAGAAACAAGTCCACGAGCTCCACAAAGAACCACGAAAAATCAGCTTGAGAAATTTCTTCACTTAAAAAAAACTTTCAATTTTCAACAAAATTGGCTATGGCTAAAACTAATCAAGTTCGAGCCTGAGCTTTGATACCATGAAATGATTACTAATATTCATAATTGCATGATTACAAAAGGCGACGAAAGCTCCTTATATAGAAAATTACAAGACGATGTTTCTAAAAAGAAACCATTGTTAATAGAAGCAAACTAAAGCAATAAACTGAAAGATCCTAAAACAAACTAAAACAAGAACAAAAGTTACTCAAAGCTAACTGAAAGCTCCTTATATAGAAAATTACAAGACGATTTTTCTAAAAAGAAACCATCATTAACAAAAGCAAACTAAAGCAATAAATTGAAAGGTGCTAAAACAAACTAAAATAGGAACAAAAGTTACTAAAAGCTAACTGAAATAAACTAAGTTAACTAAAAGTAAACTATCGACTAACTAAAGCTAAGATGATCGAATAAATATTACAATAATATTTTAATACCCTCCCTTAATGGTTATCCTACAAAATAAACCAAGTTCATCCATGATCTTCTGGAAACATATCATCGGTGACTAATAGTTGGAGAAGCATAACTGCCTCGCGACTACTGGTCTTTTCTCGTAGAACAATCAAATCTAGACACAAACGCTTGAAAACTGTGAGCCTCCTCTGCTTCTAGGTATTATAACTCTTTCCATTGAACCTCTGTGTATTTTCCAACATGACGTTGGACAAAGACGCCATCCCTCCTGTTTCCCGAAGCACAAAAACGAGGTAACACTGTGATCAACTGGCACAACTCACAAAAAAAGAGGCTCATAAACTGTAGTATTTTTTAGAAAAACCTTCGAAAACTCTAAAAAATCTTCAAAAACTGCAAAAAAATTATAGAATATTTTTCAAAAACTTTTTTGAAAAACTCTTCGCAGATATTTTTATTTTTCACAATAAAATTCTGTCAACATTGACTCAAAAAGTTTTTTCAAGCTGCCATGAAATCAGAAAAAATCCACAAACTC